>QVRM01006593.1:0-224801 GCA_003439945.1 Dermanyssus gallinae | reverse complement strand
TACATGTATGTCACCATTGCGTACCTGACACCTATGACCTATGGCATCCCTCGCAAAGCTCTTTACTATCCCATGTGCAATTGAACAGCCACACGAATTAACGGCAGGAAACGTTGCGACAACTCGCAACACACAATTTGCAATTCTCACGAGATACTGCCGATATGAATATTATATCCGCCGAGGATGTTAGCTTTTGGTCGTAATTTTTGCTGCTCTCGTAAAATAACTCTTTTTCCAGTAGATTACTGGCTGCTATTATAAGAGTGACTATATCGTTTCGATAAGAAACCCTAAAGATGCAGTTCCACGTCCGCGCCGTTCTCAAGCTCATTGGTCTGATTACACATGAAACTATATTTTGGGAGGAAGACGACAACAACAACAACAACCTCAATGAAAGATATCTCAGATAAGTCTGCACCGACAACAGGTAGCGAGCGTAAATGAATTTGACTGTCCCTCCTCCCTCCCGAAGGGCAAGAAAAGTACTCGTAGAGTATCGACGAACAAGATTGATGACATCCAAACACCCACCATGATGGTTTCCTGTGTTGTTTCGCCCGAGCATAAGCTGGTGAAACGCATCGTTGACTAGAGGAAGCGGCGATTTATCACCGACGCCAGCGGCGTTTCTCGACCCAACAGTCGCTGGTGGTGGTGGATGAGTTGTGCCGTCTGCGCCGACGACACCGACCGAGAGGCGATTGCTGATCATCCCCGCAGCCATCAACGAGCTATTTTGACTACTGTTGCTGCTGTTAAGCTGGCTAGACTGGCTCATATCCGCAGCCGCCTCTGGGCCAGCAGCACAGTTGTTGCCACCGCCAACACCAGCGCCTGACATAGCATGAAGCATGCTTGACTGTTGTCGTACTACACTGCCAGCAGCGGACTCCGAAGACGTTATGCCAAACAAATGATGTAAGTGCGATGGGATTGATGATGATGATGATGATTGTTGCTGCAATTGTTGCTGTTGCTGCTGCTGCTGTTGTTGCTGTTGGTCGTGATGAAGATGATTGTGCTGATGATGCTGATGCTGGTGAAGATGCTGTTGTTGTTGCTGCTGATGTTGTTGTTGTTGTTGTTGCTGTTGTGGTTGCAGCAACGGTGGCGACGACTGATGATGCTGTTGAAGGTGACCGTCAGCTGCCATCGATGCCGGTGATTGCAGATGCTGCTGATGCTGCTGCAATGCGTGGTGGTGCTGATGCTGCTGCTGTTGTTGTTGTGATGGTGCTGGTTGTTGGTGATGCTGGATAGGTCCTGCAAGGCCCCCTGCACCACCATTGATAGGAGATGCCTGCAGCGGATCACCGCCGACGACACCAAGGTCGCCACTTTGTGAAGCTGTAGACGTTGGTAGGTGGCCCCCGCCCGGAAGGTGGTGAGACTGTGGCGGCGATAGGAGAACGTGACCACCGGCAACCGATGAGCTCGGTACGCCCGATGGCGATAGAAGTCCTCCACCAACACTGGCCATCGATGAACCAATGGGCGCGCTCGAAGTTTGGCCCAGAGGATGTAGTTGACTGGGAAACATGGGCACATTCGCTGGAGGCACGGACTCGCTATTGCCGGCGATGACAACGATGACGACGACAACAACACGAGAGTAAACAGCAACAATACAAGAGATACGCACACAAATAGCACCAATTAGTTTGTACGGAACATCAAATATATATATATATATAGATGGACACAATTGTGCAAACCTAAAAAGCAACAATAATAACAGTGGCAAGCATTCGTAATATTCTGGTTGTAATATATACAAGCACATGTGCTGATTTATTGTGCAAGCAACGACGGACGAAATATACAAGACGCCTCATCCCAGAGAACTTCTGCTCGGTTACATTTTCGCTATCCGTGTGCAATGCAACTTGTGTCATTTCCGTTCTGGCTACTTGGATGCCCTTACTGCTGTCCAAAATATTAAGTGGGGTACATGGCTGATATAACTGATCTAACACAGCTGATATAACTCAACTTCCAATGCTTTGAACTCTTCGTGTTCCCGCTAGGGGTTTAAAGAGCTTGAGCTCTTTTAGACATCGATAATACGCTATAAAACAGTTCCATTTGACGCTTCGGTTTCCGGCGTTCGGAAACTTATCTCTGTTTCAAATTCTAATAGCTCGATCCCCACGGGCCACATCATTGGACGGTGCCTGAGGGCGCCAGCGACTACCTTTGGGACCATCCCTGTTACTTTCCGTTGATTTTAAACTTTGGTGAGAAGTGATCTATGCAGGGGATGTTCTAAGGGATTGGACCGACCCGCAATTAGCAAACAACAGCATCTTAACAGAGATCGTGACTGTTACTCTAGCGCTATGTTAAGTTCCACCCGTGTAACCTCTCGTAATTATTAAATACGGCTAATTTTTGCAATGCCACTGGTTGTAATATATTGTAATATCTAGACACGTTCACGTGAGATGCCATAAAATACACACTACAACGACAGTGTGTATCTCTCAAGGGCCATTCTTTTCAAAGAAATAAACAAATATTGTTGAATCCAGTGTATGCACACCTGTATCTTAATTGAGGAATACAACTATTTTAGAGACATGACCGCTCGAAAGCTTGCCAAGTGGTACCTATCACAGGTTCACTACCGTCTCCGAGCTCGCGAAAATCCTCCGGTTGGACAGTACATAGTCAAAGCTTTGAATCGCAGTTAAAACATTCGCATAGTATGACACACATGTAAACGGCAAATGAAAACCGTAAACGAATCTCACGGGTAAGTCACACGAACTGACAAGCCAAGCATTATATATTTATAAAACATATGACACTGCTTAATACATACACATACCTGTGATACGTGATTCACTCATTGTGACCCACGATCTTTATTAGTGTAATAAACGCGCTACTAAGAAAATAGCCGCTAATATTCCTAACCAAATTGACATTAATTCTGCGCAATCTGCGTATGGGTTGGCCCCAACCGGTTTCTTCGACTCGCGACGTTTAATAGATGACATGTTAAGAGGTCTAACATCGCTCGTTTCTTACGAACCAAAATGCTCTAAGCGAGTTGGTGTAGCAACGAACCAAAATACATGATATTTCTCCAGTACACCTAATTATTACGATTTTGCAAAAGCCTCTTCGATCGAAACGTACCTGTGCAAATGCTGATGTTGACCCGGCGTCGACGGTTCTAGCGGGCAGGTAATTGGTGGAACCCCTGATGGAAGATAGAATGGCAAATGACCATTCCACAGCTGAAAAAGGAGAATATTAAATTGTTAAAAATAATAATTAGTGTGGTAATTTTATCTGGTAATTTTAACTATTGTTTATAGCATACTGTTTCACCAATTTCCTTCCCACATATGCTAATATTTTCGTTGTTTTTTAATGTTTTTAAACCAAATTGAGTAACATCATACCTTAAGTCTACGTACACGTTAAGGTTGTTAAACTCAACACATATTTGCAGCTTTGTGCAGAACAGCGATATATATATATATATATATATATACAACTAATCAATTTTTCAAAGAGACGGATCTCTACAGGGATATATACCTAGAATAGGATGGATTTGTTGACTGCCCACGACAATGAACGGAGCCGAAGTGCGATTTAGTACTAAGTTGAGTTGACTTGTCGTGTTTGAGCAGATCGCGAGTATCCACTTGTGATACCTAGAGTGTCTTAAGTTACCTAGCACGCTCGGATCTAACAATAACAGTGGATTGGCTGCCATTTAGTGCTCTGTGCTTGGATTGCAACACACGTATTAAGAACATGGCGTCCATACGTATCAAAGGCGTTAGCACGCCTTTGATACGTATGGACGTAGCGTCCAGAAAGCAAGTCGGATTACGTTAAATAAATCGCTGCCGTAAAAGGCAGACAACGAAAACAATTACTCCGTTCAGCCGCGTCTCCAAGACAGCGGGCCTGCGTGTGCGTTTCACGTGAGCGTTCTATTACCAGTTCACAAGCGCGAAGGCAGTAAAGCCGCATGCATTTATTCGATGTAGTGCCACGTAACACGTGTATATATATATATATATATATATAGTCGGCACCTTTTTGAGAACGCCGAGAGGACTGAAGACGGCATCGCAGCCCCGCCGGCACTCGAGTCGGTCGTGGAAGTAGCCCTGCTCGCACCAGTCGATCATGTCGGCGCTGGAAAACGGCCCCTGAATGATACCCTGTGGATCCTTATAGTACCACAAGGTGGACGTGCCCGCTGCGGCGGCGGCAGCAGCAGCAGCAGCCGCCGCTGCTGCTGCTGCTCACTGTTGTGCGGCGAGGGCGCGGGCGCCCCACAGAGCATCGACGACGCGGCCGTCGTCACAGTAGACGCCGACGAGGGCAGGGACGACAACGACGGTGTTGTTGGGCAAGTGTTGTGATTCACGATCCCGGCGCCGCCGCCGCTCATGGACGACGGAAGTTGCATTCCACACTCGCCTGCCGCAGTTATCACTGACGGTACGCCAACGCCAGCTGATGCTGCTGCTGTCGATGACAGCATACCGGATGCTGACACAGCTGCCGAAGCTGACGATGTTGACAGAGATAACGACGCCGGCGATGAACACGGCGCCGCAGCCGAAATGACCACCTGCTCTACCTAAGAAAGACACCGACCACACAAAAGAAACGAGCATCAAGTATCCGTCCCACAAGCGGGAACCCTTAGCGATCGACGACCATACATAGCACTCACAACACCGTAACAACAACAACATGACAGATGCTTCGCTAATATCAGAAACAAGTTTCAGCTGGTGTCATGCGAACGCTGAACTACCTCGCTCAGGCAGTATGGTAATAGTATCCATGAAAATACAGATACAGTGTTCAGTACTGTCACCCTCTAAAGACGCAAGCTTATCGCAAAAACTAGGAACACATTACGATGTACAACCAACATAAATACACATACACTCACATATATGCACACACAATTAAAACAGCACTTGGCACATTTATTTTACAAAAATATTGTCAGTAGGAAACCGGCACTGCCTGAAACAAGCTGTTGTCTAAGACATCCACAATGAAAAACAACGAAAACTGTGGAATACAGAGGACAATGCGTCAATAGGCAAGCCATAAGAAAAATAAGACTAGAACAGCGGAAAAACCCGTATATTCTCTAGCTCGTGTAGTTAAGTTCTATTTTAAACAAACACCGCCGTGCGGTGGGCGACTTCATTCGTTAGCCACAAATAGGTCAAGATCCATCTTAAATACTGATATACCTGATCTTCTAGGCACTAGCACGACAGGCAACAGCGACGGACTGACCTACTGACAGAGGTTCACCTGGATACTAATACCATAACGCAGAGGAAGTCCGTCTATAACAAAAAAATCGTTCTTCCCCCTCCAACTTACGACAGGCGCCTGTTCTGCATAAAATTTCCCGAAAATTAGAGAGAACTGCGGTAAAGAACGGAGCACCTTCCGTATCGCTCCCCACCTGCCCGCCTGAATTATTGAGAAACGCTGGTCTGTAATAAAAGTGTAGATAAGGTGTAGATGGACGTTTATTTCCAGACATTCGCCACGCTACGACTGGTATCAAGATGTAGTAAAATCAGGCACAAAAACACGAGGAAAAGGAATGAGGAAAGCTTTCATCCCAACTTTCCTCGTAGAACTCAAAACATTTTCTGTATCGAAGGAGAAGCAGTTACTTCGGGACAAACTTACTCGTGGAGAGGTACGCTGGGGTTGTAGTAGCTGGTTTATTAGTGGGTAAGGGGACCATTGGGTAGGCGGTGCCGGTAGTGATGTCGCCATAGACACTTCCATATCTGTTGGGTTACGCGAACCGATGCAGTGACTTCCCACTGCAGCGAGAACAGACTGCAAAACCGCGTACAGAGCAAAATTCCCGAACACGCGCACACAGACACACACATACACACACAAGAATAAACAGCACCGACCAACCGAAGCATAGATAAGCATCAACAGAGAATAGAAGTGAGGTCAATAGTAGTTCATAAGCGTTACACGTTTAGGGATATAGGAAACAGGAAATTTAAATCAGGGGAACTACTGACTGCAGGGTGACAGCAAAGACGGGTTAGTTGCAAAATACCATCACGATGATGTAATAAGTAATAACACCGCAACGGCAATGCAATCAAGCAGCTATCAAACATTGCGAACTCGTGCACACTATAAACAACATCCTTCAGAAATAATATGCATGTTAATCCAGGTGTACATGGGAGTATAGTACGAACTCAACTACACAAGCAGCGCTATCAAAGGAATAAAAAGATAAAGTACTTCTAAACCCAATTCCAATAAAAACTTCTAAACCCAATTCCCAAATCAACCCATCTTTCCTAAAGCCAATGAGTGCCATATGAATACAGATGTATAACGACTTGCTTACGCTACGTAGCAAGAATAGCAAAATGGACAACTTCGACAAAATGCAAGCATCTTCCTAATACTGCTCGCTACCACTATAAAATGTTTACACCCAGCTAAAACCCGTTTGCCTCTGCCCCTGTGTGACTCATATTAGTAGGACCGTTGTTATTCGTTCAAGGCATAATGAAAGCCACTTCTTTCTTGTTTTGACTGGTGTAGACTAACATGTCTACACCAGCCAAAACAAGAAGTCATCACCTTATCTCTCCGTTAGCCAGGCCATCCTATACCATTAATCTGTAATGGCTTAGATATTTATTCATTTTCGTCTCAAGTCAACACAGTAAATGGGTTACGGCCTTTCATAGTCTACAATAACGATAGCAATAGTTGTATCTAGTAATATTAAATATATAACCTCCCTTAACCAAAAAAGTGCATTTGGTAGCGTAATACGTAATATATATGGAAGTGTAAATTGTCCGCCAGACCGAAACCATCAAAATCTTCCGGTTTGTTTTGCTTAAAAACGCTATTCACCAGCTACACACAGGCCAAATTTTAATTCATCACCAATTGATGAGGGCGTTAATTGCATGAGTTTGATTTAAATAAGTAAAGAAAACGAGGTTCGGCGTTTTTTAAAAAGCCAATATGGAGAAGCAACAAATCGACATCGAGTTCTGTGTTAGCATTCAAACAACGCACCGACGCACATATCGTTGCTGATTTCAAATTATTTGAAGAAACATTCAATGTCTATACTTCTGTAACCTGGCTCCGTGCAACTTCTCCTGTTCGCACGGATAAAAACATTGAAGGGACAACGTTTCGAGATCATACAGAAGATAAAGAAACCGCTGGAGCAACTTAACTCAATTTCAAAATAAGTGTTTAAATTTGCTGCTATACAGTAGCGAGGAAAGAAAAGGACAGCTTACGTTTAAACACAAACCTTGCTAGTAAGAATATAATAGGTCGCTCAAGTATCTGCCATGTGTCCCTCGTCAAGGCATTGACACTGCACATATCAGTGAAACCATTTCTGTCTGAAGTATCAAAACACGGAACACTAGGGAAGCAATAAAATACACGTAGCGGCTGTAGAGTTCGACCTGACAGGTACGTTTGTCTGGAGCGAGCCTGATAGTCCCTTTCATACCTGATTGTTGTCTTCAATCGTCGGGCCGCTTTGGGGTGTCTGCTCTGAGACGGGAGCGCCGACGAAATCGGATATCCGTTCAGAAGTGCCTTGCATCGTACGGCCGCTGCTTAGTGGCTTATGCGAATACAGCTCCCCAGAGGAATATCCCTAAATACATCACAAATCAAACACATAATGTAAGTTAAAGGCAACAAGAACAAACGACATCCATAGTAAAAACACCGTCGAAAAACTTACACAAATAGTGACTCACGCAATTACCACTCGCTCTTTATACCATATACATGCAGTGCAGAGCAACAGACTAAGTCTCAGAAATCGAAATAGTAATCATTTCAATATATATATATATATATATATATATATATATGCATTAAATATCCTAATTTGCAGATTTTGTCATCACCACCTTCCCGTCAGGAAAGTTGCTGAATGTTAGTGTATATACTAAGGCATTAACATGCAATCAAACATACCGCAGATATGTCACGATAGGAACGTGCGGCCCCTGTCACCGTTGTTGTCACAGCCGCAATGGCGCCAGTCCCAGGGACCGTTGAAGCAGTTGTGCTACTGACAGCCGGCTCAATGTTGGACAGAGAACGTTGGAGTTGATTGAACTGTTGACGGCTGCCCCCCAAGGAGCTGGTCGTTACGGGAACTGCACTGCTTGTGGGGACAGCAAGCGGAGAGGTTTGCAAGGAAGACGTCGCTTGAACACCACCCCGAAGCCCAGATGTTCCTCGTAGGCCTCCAGCGGCAACGGACTTTGCGTCGGCAAGCACCGGAGACCGGTCTGAACAAGACGAAGGCGGCTTCGCAGCCGCCCCGAGAAAACCGCCTCGGTCGTCGAATGAGCCCACGTGCTCCGAGGGATCGGTGCCGTCGGAACCTGTCAGACTATCGTCAGCCCACTCTGGTACCTGTTATCCACCGAGGAAGAGAACGACAGAGAGATGTAACGTCGAGGTCGAGGATGAAGGGATGAAGAGGATTCACTTGGCGGCCGAGCAGTATATATATATATATATATATAATTTTTACCGCACTGACTTCTAATTGCTATATCACAAATTACAGATATGTGTGTGGATGTGCACAATTGCGCAAAACAGCACCAAAAATCAAACACATTTTAGAAAGTTCTAGAAGAGTATTGTTTCTAACTAACATGCATGCTTCGTTTCGATCTCACCTTAGCCATATTTATTATTTCCTTAAGTAAATAAATAAACGAGAGTCGCTGTGAGCCGAAAGGGAGCACTCAATCATTATTATCATCACTCATCAAGCTTATCAATAATAATAATAATAATACCTTGTCATCGCTTTCGTGATTGTAGACGCCCCCCTTGCCACTTGAGCTGTTGTTGTTCTGTCGGTGAAGGTTGGCACTGCTACCGCCGGCAATGGTTGTCGTCGTAGTCCTGCTACTGTTGACGAGGTTATTATGGCTGACCAGACCATCGCTATAACTGTTATTAGCTTTAATGTTGTTAGTGTTGCCTCCTCCTCCGCTGCCGCCGTTGTTGTTGCTGCTGCCACCGCTGCTGCTGTTGTTGTTGTTGTTATGACTACTACCACTACTATGATTGGTTGCACCGCTGCCGCCAGTGAAGCCACCCGAGCCACTACTTCCACCACCGCTGGCAGTTCCTGGCGCCGGTTGTGAGGAGGTTCTCCGCCAGAGGCCACTGCTGCTGCTGCCGCCGCCGCCGCCACCAGCACCGCCCACGGAACTACTGAATCCGCCTGCGGAGCTTTGAGCAATGAGAGGTGCTCTATCGCGCATCACGATCCCCGTCCGTTCGGCACTATGCTGGCTCGAAGACGTGCGCCAGCTGCGTAGAGGCATCTGCTGCGATCCACCGCCTTGGCCGGCCGAGGGCATCCAACCGCCGCCCATGGGCGCTGTACCCGAGCCGCCACCATTGCTTCCAGCTCCACCCCCACCTCCACCTACGGCGCTGCTACTGCCGCTGCTGATGATGCTACCGCTGGTGTTGCTGCTGCCCAGAAGACCGCGACCCCGGCCACGGCCGGTAGGCGCAGGCGGCTGCCGGTGGAACGCCCACAGTCGCTGTTCCTCTTCGGTGGGCGGCAGCAGCGAACGGGGCGTTTGACTGCGCGCCACCCACACCTCGGACAAGTAGCCCGAGCCCAGCGATATCGACATAGGCGGCGACTGGTCCCCGTACAACGACTGCTCGTAGATTGAAATAATCTCCTCCTTGCCGTACCTGTCTCGAACGTCGCCGTCGTCGTCACGCATCGTTCAACAGCAACAAAAAAACAAACAAAACGAGACATACATCGTCAAACGTCGAACCAACTTTGCCAACCAAAGTTTGAAAAAAAAACGACAACAACAAAACAACAACAACAGAATCGACGACAGTTATAAAAAGTAGACATGTCAACGCAATCAACGAGCGACGACAATCTTCATTGTTAGTCACTGCCAGTACACTTTACCGACACAAACGAAATAGAAACCTTGTTTAGGTTTGGCTGCTTTGGTTAGCATGTGTATTACTAAGTTGTTTTTTAGAATAAGAAAATAGAAATGTGCAATCCATTCTCCTCGAATAAAATTATATTCTCAGGTTTTTCATTCAAATGGTATTAGTTATAACGAATTTTCTTAGCTTGTCTCTCTCTCTCATAGCAAACTAACCGATATTTTGCGGGCGGGTACTTGCGAGGCGGCTGACCGAGAAGGGGGTGATGTTGGCTTGCAGCTGATAAACTACCAACAAACGCATTGCTGCCACCACCACTACTACTACTACTGCTGGTGCTAAAGCCCCCGCCACCCATGCTGCCGCCCGCGCTGCTAATCCCCCCGCCAACGTCACCGTGGTGATTGCCGCTCATGTTCTTCATCGTGAAATGGTTGTTGTTGTTGTTGCTGCTGCTGCCGCCGCTGCTGCTGCTGCTGTGGCTGTTGCTGATGTTGATGTTGTTATTACTGTTGGCACCGTGGCCAAGAAAACCCCCGCTGCTGCCACCACCACCCCCGCTGCTGCCCCCACTAAAGCTACTATTACCACCACCACCACCACCACTACCACCACTAAAGGCTCCAAGTCCGCTGCTCGCCGACGAGACGATACCAGTAGTTTTGGGTCCATTGGTGGCAGTGTTTGCATTGTTATGGCCGCCGCCTCCGCCGCTTGCGTTTCCGGCGTGGGCGGCCGTCACAGCTGCCGCTGCCGCAGCAGCTGCTGCAGATGCGGCGGCGGCCGCCGCTGCTGCTGCTGCTGATGCCGTCGAAGTGTTCGACGATAGCCCGCCCCCCCCGCCGGCGCCCGCGCCGCCGCCCGTTGCACCCGAGTCGCTTAACACTCGAAGCCATTGCGGGCCGAACTTGAGAGAGCACGTTGATGAGTCTGCCATCGACATTGTCGCTAAACACGTTGTCGTCGCCGTCGTCGTCTTCGTTGTGGTCGCCGCTGCTCACTCTATCTATTGCTGCTCTACTGCTGCTGCTGCTGCTGCTGTTGCTGTTACGACCACCGCCGGCGTTCAGAACTTCAGCCCTTCTTCAGTCAGCACTGCAACGAAACGAATGAACGAACGAACGAACGTAATGTTAAAAATCGAGAAGAGGAACAAACAACAACAACAGCCAGCAATGACATCACTACAAGGACTAGAACAAATACAAATACGACACAGCAATGGGTATGAATATACATCCGTTTACTGTTATCACGGGTCATCTTCCGCCGCATCACCATCAACATCGCGCAACTGACGAACGATAAAATAATGATAATAATAATTAATAATAATAATTATTATTATTATTATTATTGTTATCATAATGCACGTGTGTTTTGCGACCAGTGTAATATTCGTGTACACCACGTACTGTATGAGGCATGCATGGAAGTCGAGATGCAATATCAATCGATCGGTTACTTCAGACACGCATTGACGTACATGATATAGTGTCATGATAATGCGCTATGAATTGTGAAACGCAATTGCGCCAACACATGAATAGAAATCCCCATATCTAAATGCTTATCCACGTACCAATCGTTATATATATATATATATACATGCGTATTACAACTAAGCAAGTAGTTAATATATATATATATATATATATATATATATATATATATATAATTATATATGACATAATAACGGTAAAACACGTGGACACGCCCCATCTAACTGAAGTAGACATCTTAACCGTAACGCTCCAGTCTATTGGGTGCTACCGACGCGTTAGCCGAAGTAGACTCGCGCATCTGCGCGTGTGTGAGCGAACCAATTGGCATCGCCCAATCGACATAGACGAGTGGGGAGCAACACTAACAGTACGACGGACGGACAATCCGCCGACGCCACCCCCGGTCACCCCCGGTCACAGGTCAAAGCATATCTATTCCACGTACACACTATCGACTACGTAAGCGCACGCCCATACAAGCGTTCATGCCGCCAACATTGACACATACAACAACATACGAAACCCTCGCACACACACACACACACGCATTCACTTAACATAGCGCTAACGTATCTAATGAAAGTTATCCCGCTCAACGCGGTTTTAGGACACAACGGCGATATATGATGTTGCTAGCGAGTGGTGCTGAGCGATTAAAGATCAGTGGCTTGATTCAAAGGACAGACAACAGGAGATACCAGGCCACCTAGGATCGCCGCACCTCATAGCGACGCTATTGTTGTTGTTGTTGTTGTTGTTGTTTCCGTTGGCCTTGTTGTTATTATTGTTGTTTCCGTTGCCCTTGTAGTTGTTGTTGTTGTTGTCTTTTAGAATTCATACAAGCTTGTTGACGGCATCCAACATGTAAAACCACGTGCGCCAGCCAGCGACACTGACAGCAAACTCGGCGGAAGATAATAGACGTAACACTGTTGGTTGATTGGTGCCATGCTGTTTTTGTTATGCTGCTATGCTGTTGCTGCTGCTGCTGCCACTCGACGAGCGCAAAGCACCGCAATCGTGAAAATCAATGCCGTGGCCTGACTAATCTCGTTCAACACGGCATCGAACGACGACTGACTTCCGACCATCCAGCGACAAGCGCCGTTACTTGAGCTGGCATTAAAACAACAAAAGTTAACTTACTCGTGCCATGACCATGACTTCTAGAAGAGCGACACACGCCACAAGCAATGCCACTAACAACAACAACAACAGCAAAAAACAACAACGACAGTCACAATAACAACAACAAGAGCCACAACAACAACAACAACAACAACACCAAACAACAGAAAGGCCACTAGCGCTTCTTCTGCTGCTGCTGCTACCGCCACCACCATACCGATTATGGTCGATTCACCACCAACCACCATCACCTCAATCACCACGATCTCCATCCACAGTACTCCGAGAGCTATCTATCATACGCCGCACATGTGGTCGATACGACTTAAACGCACTGCGCGCAACAACGCAGGCACAAACGAATGAACTGCCGCCACCACCACCACCGCGCGCATTACGAAATAATCGCCCAAAATGCTAAGAAGAGGAAGAAGAATAAGAGATAAACAGTGCAGCCAACAGTCATCATATCAACACGAGAAAAACGACCACCAAAAGAGGTCACGTAGAATGGCCGGCGACCTAGGATGGGCTATCAAAGTACGGCGGGCAGAACGGTAATGGGGTCGTCATTATACTAATATTGAGAATAAGAATACTAAACATTATCGTATCGATAATGATACTAGTATAGTAATTCGTATTATTATTATTATTATTATAACATCGCTCAGACTTAACGAAATTGCATGTGTTGGCAATTTTCGTCGAAAATCGTTATCCTCCCATATTATACGTATGTACGAGGGCGGATCGAAACGTTCTTATTATTCGTTAAAAAATGCTTATTTAATCTTACAAAGTGTTCCCTTTAAAATAGATCCTGCCCGCTGCAATGCACTTGTGTCACTTTCGTTCCCACTGTTTGAAACATTTTTCAAACTCGTTATTCGGAAGCGAAAGCGAGTTGAGTTGCTCCTTCCTGGATTTTTCTTTATCTCTTCTATAAACTCGAAACTTTGTCCCTTCATCTTTTTTTTTAATCCATGGAAACAGGAAAAGTCTCGCGGAGCCATGTTCGGCGAATAGATACGTTGCGAAAATCTAAAAATCGAATTTTCCATCAAATAAGCTAAACTTAGTAACCATGGTTGCACCGGTGTGTTGCTGTAATGAGGATCTTGCGTTGGACGTTTTTGCGCAATCTTCTTAAAAAATCGGTAGTATTCCTTACTGACCGTAGAAGCATCTCTGTACGGGCCTGCTGGCACACTCTTCGCGCAATTTACGGTCAACATAACCGACTTTTTGGGAACATCATTTGTGAACTTGCGCAAACGTTTCACAGGATAGGTTCAGAACGTGATGTGCCAAGCCGTGGAAGACCACGAAGTCGTTCAGCTGAAAGTGTTGCTGTGGCCGACAGTGTTAGACAATATCTAGAAACATCAGTTCGGCAAAGAGTCTAATAACTGGACCTTCGGGGAACCACAGCCTGGTGTACTTTGAGGTCGGATCTATAGGTGTATCCAAATAAGATTCAGCTGATGCGAGAACTCAAGCCTACAAACCATCATGAGAGGCTAAACTTCGCCAATTGGGCTTCCGAGATGATGCAGCGTGATGCCGATTTTGTGACAACAAAAAAACTAAGTTTTCAACGATACTCTTTTTCTATTTAAATGAAAGTGCAATTGCATTACACTCGGGTGCCGCCTCTGGTCCCAAATAATCAATAGACCCTATACTTTTCACGGTGAATGGCGAGCCTTATCGCAGCATGATCCTTAATTGCCTTTGGCTGAGTTTAGACGTAATCTATGCGAGCTAACTTTGATTCCAACAGAATGGTGTCAGCTAGCGACACAATCGAGATTTTCGGGACGAAATGTTCCTAGAAGAGTAATGTCGCGTAACGGCGACGTTCACTGGTCTTCTTGCGATTAAACGCCGTTAGATGTTTTAAATGTTTTCTTGAAAAGTAGAGTGTACGCTAATAAACCCACCTACGAACTAAATACCAACATTCAAACATCAATGAATGTAATTAAGCCCAATTTATGTAAAAAAAAGTGTTAAACATTTAGGTGTCCCATATATATATATATATATATACACAACAATTTTTATTTTCCGAATAGGCCACGTACTATACTACCATTACTACTAAAGTTAAGTGGAGGGTCTACAAAAATCAGCAATGACATCAATCATGGAGACAGATGGAATAGTTAGCTAATTAGTCAACAGCTTAACGTTAGTACATAGATGAGCAGTTAGCATCGGTTGATAGACACAATCAGTCAATGGTAAATCACCGTCGTGATTGGCGTCATCCCAATCAGCGTTGTCAATGCCGTCATAGTCGCCATTCTCGCGGTTGTGAAGATGTCGATCTGTTAGTCATCAACGATCGTGCTTATGAAGGCGCATAAAGGTAGCCGGGGTGGAAGCCACAACGAGCGAACCCCATTATCAACAACAACAACAATGGCACAGATGTTCACCCGATAAAGAGGGAGAGAGCGAAATAAAGTAGTGAACGCTAGTATAGCTTATTCAATCACCTCACTGACTCAGTCCAAAAGCACTGGAACCAAATAATGTCATTATGTCACTGTGGTTGTTGCTGCTGCCGTTGCTGCTGATAAAGCTGCCATATTCGATTATGACAGACTTATGCTCATATACTATGTATGATAATCTGCAGTGACGACAGAGTGTGCCACTGCGCTATTCGCGGTGTTGACCTGTGCGTTCACTTGACTACCAGTTGGGGTGCCATATTCGCATAAAATTACATAATAAAGTCAACGCACATTAAGGCGCTAAAGATCCTTAAGCCAATCGAAATAGAGTCAATCGGGTTTGTTGACGTGCCCAACAAGCAATGGCGTTCCGCATCTTTCGTACAAATATGCGTGCGTATAAATCGAAAGTCGAAACAACAAGCGCACCTAATAGCACAAATGGTGCAATTTTTGTGATTGCGGAAAATCACAAAGGAAGAATACTATTAATAATAGTAATAACAACAATATTAATAATAATAATAATAATTCTAACATCTTAATGCTCACAAGCAAGCAAATAAACGAAGACAACCACATATAATATGATACGCTGGATAACTAGAACACAGTATATATATATATATATATATATATATATATCGTCCGCCACTGTGGTTGTTAATGTGGTTATCCACCTGTTGTGACGCACCTGTCTGACCTTAACTAATATCAGCAACAATACGGCGTGCTCTTTTTCATCGCCAGCCATCATAATCACCATCGTCACCATGACATTAGAATTAATATTAGTAACGTAATTATACTAATAATAATAATAATACGCCAACACGTGACACACCGCGCTGGCGTTCGGCCGCTTTGAGCGCTGAATGAGTAACAATAACCACGACCGGCACCGTCAGATATCAAGAACCTAACCTACTGCCTCTACCAATTATCTTTTCATATATCTTTGTATAAATCCAGCTTGGAGTTCTTAGGTATGGCGAGCTCATATATATATATATATATATATATATATATAATCTAGTGAGGAAATAAAACATGTGATGTATAGCCTAGAATTTTCGTTTCTATCTGCGGTCCTTAGCTATCTGCAGAGAGAAGGTAGCTTTCATTGTAGGCACTACGGCAGCATTGGGCTTTCAGCGCACGTTCACGCTTGTTGTTTAATTGTTTTGATAATGATGATGATGATGATTACTCTAAGTATTATTATAAAAAATAGTAATGATAATACTATTAAAAACTCGGTTGAGTGACGACGGGCAGCTACGGGAAGGTGAGTAGTTTGGTCGTGTATACATCAGGCCGCGCCAGTCGAGCTACACTCAAAGAGTGAAAAACGGGGATGTGAATGAACCGGAAACGGCAGAAGCAAAGGGTGGACAGAAAAACAAAACACGGATTAACAGCTGCAGCAGGGATAACAACAGAGAGAGAGAGAGTTAACATAATTAATAAATTATAATATATATATATATATATATATATATACAATCCCTGTCACACAGGAAAAAAAAACAGAGAGAGAGTGATAGTGATTCTGCATGGTATTCGTGGTAGTGCCAGTAACGATGATGATTATGATGATGATGATAATGATGTTATTCGTGGTGGGTATAGCTAATTGTGAATCCCTGAATGGACGGACAAATACCCGTTGCCTTCAACCCATACACGTTTTCTACTACCACCACCACCATCTTCACTCATTTATACCACAAAATCACCACCAGCAGCAGCAGAAACAGCAACAACAACAACAACGATGACGACAATAACAATAACAATGACAACAACAACAACAACAACAACAACGATGACGACACAATAACAATAACAACAAGCTTCCAACCTCGCTGTTACGTGCCGGCAATTTGTTCATTTTGCACGTCGACATAAGCATACGGTTCTTACGTACGGCATGGCTATGTCTGACACACACAGAGACAGAGATTTGCGTCGCGGTTGTTGCGGTCGTTGTCTTCGGCCATCCAACTCGCCGGTTTATTCGTCGCCGGTCATTTAGCAGCAGAATCAGGAAGAGCCGCCATCATCACCACCATCATCATCGATATCATCATCAGTGGTGGAAGTAATGTTGACGGGAGGCTGGGTGAATGGGTGGTTGTGTGTGTGTGTGTGTGTATTTGTGGTTATGAGGGTAGAACCTGCCCAGCCAGCCACCCAGCCAACGTTGTTTCGTCAGGCGTGCGTGTTCGAAGGCGAGATATGGAGGAGAGTTCGACTGACTCTGTTCGTCACCAACACACAACTCATCATTAATCAGTGCGGCATGAAATCTGTGTGTACACATGTGTAAACAGAGAGAGAGAGAGACAGAGAGAGAGACAGAGACCCACCCACATCGACGGCCAGAGGCACATGCTCTGACCTATGAGCTAACAGGCCACCGAGCAAAAAAAAAGAGATTTAGAGAGCAATATTGAGAGAGCAGAGTAAGTAGGCCCCAGAGAGCGAAGCGAGACACTCGACATCGTGGTCGTCGATCGCACACTTTGTTGATGATCAATGATGACAATGATGGTAGTGGTGGTGGCGATGGCGATGATGGTAATGATGGTGGTGGTGATGACCAAACATGAATGAGAATACTAGTCATGCTAAACAGAAATAACATAATCGTCGCACATAATCGTTGTAAAGAAAAGGCCAACCAACACAGGCTTGGCCACAGCTGGCCGACAAACAGCCACGGCACGGTAGCAACTGCAGGCTGCAGCAGCAGCAGCGGCAACGACAACAGAAGTCGCACTAACAGCTAGCAGAAGCTACATGACGAAATGACGTAATTCACCGCGGTACGTGTTTGAAGCTAGTTTTGTTTGCATTCTTGGCAAAATCATGTTGTCATGGGATTGAAGACAGCCATTGAATCAATATAGGCCGGCGAACTTTAGAACTAGCAGCAACAACAATAACAGCAGCAGCAGCAACAGCAACAACATTAGCGCCGACCGAAAAATCTCGAAGAACAACGACAATGACGACGATGGCATACTCAAGAAGCAACACAGGAAACAACTCACGAACTACGCAGAGCGCCTCCAAATCACGTAAATGATTCCCCGTAACTAATACAACTAACCATTACCGCCATAAGCAGCAATTCTGACGCAGCGCACAAACGAAAAACGTGTGGTGACAATCGTGTATACAGACAATAAATAGTGCATGGCTGCCAGTAAGCGATCGCATACAAAACGCGGTTTCTGCCGCTGCCTCTGCTGCTGTTGTTGTTGTGGCTTGTTTCTGTTTTGCTGTTTCTCCTACAAATACAGCTACATCCCCTGTTCGTCCACCTTACGTCCATGTATACAGAGTCTATATAAACAGAAACGAGAAAGCGTCCCGATGCTTTCTCGTTTCTGTTGTTTTAACTTGCTGGCCGGATGACTAATTTACACCATGCGAATCTTCGAGCCACAGCTGCTCTAGAAAAAAACCCTTGCTACGTCGGGTTGCGACAAATCTCTCTGTACAACGAATCTACTATCTGCGCACGCATATGCAACTCACTTGCTGCTCCTAATAATAATAATAATAATAATACTAATTATGCAAGCATTTAATAAACAGATTATTGGCCACACACAATTCAAGCCACACTGTGACTACAACGACCACACCTCTTCCACCAGCACGACATGGACGATACTTTTCTAACAGTGGAATGTGTTCCACTGTGAGAAAAATCGTCAACATCCATATCGAACCTTTGAAGAAGCTGCTGCTGCTGCTGCTGCGGCTGTTGTTGCTGCTGGTACTACAGTGGGCTCGACAACACCTCGCCGCGACAGCCCCGCACCGACAGCAATAACGGCAACAAACCCAGCAGAATTATCACTGCCAGCAACAACAGCAAATGCTCAGCATCATCATCATCATTATGATGTTGCTGTTGTTGCTGTAATTGTTGTTGTAGTTGTTGTGGTTGTTGTTGCTGCTGCTGCGGTTGATAATGGGTGGTGCTCTGGGTCGTGCCGCGGGTGACGATCACCCACCCATACAAGTGTTGCGATGACGACGATTCGCCACGGGTGCCACAACCCAGCCGGCCGACGAAACACGCCAGCGACACAAAACATGGCTCTCGATCTGTCTCAGTGCTCCGCAACGAAGGGTGGTAGTACCATCAAAACGTGTCTATATAAATAAATAATATATATATATATATATATATATATATATATATATATATGTATATATATATCATTATAATAAGAACAAAAATAATGATAATTATGTCGACGGTAGATCATCACTGTAGAATATCAGCAGTATATATATCTATATATATATATATATATATATATATATGTGTGAACAAATTATTCATCTCAACCATCACCAATCCTCGTCGCTGGACCGATGGCCAATACCGACCTCGACACACTTGCACACGGAGATACTACGACGATGACGACGCCGAGCGAGCGAGCGAGCCAGAGAATCGCGATTCCGATCACGACGGCAGGTAGGCGAAAAGAACGCACGTCGAGACGAGACGAGACGAAACGACCCGAGTCACACAGGTACACCAAACAAATGTGCCACTTCTATTTCCAAGACAATAGAAAATCACAGGTACGCACTGACTGCTGCTGTTGCTGCTGCTGCTGTCCACTGCTGTTGCTGGATGTTGCTGGCACTTAATCCTAAACATACGAACGTTTGTTCGACCGTGATGATGATGATGGTGAAGATGACGACGATGATCTTTGTCTGCATGTTTAGCCACCAGTCATCCTTTAGCGACCAGGCGGGCGGGCGGTCGGACGGATAGACCGACGGCCGGAGTGATCACAATGTTGACCCCATTGACCGAAGCCGGGTCGGCAGGCGACGGCAGTGTCGACGTGGCGCCAATTTTGAACATGTGGTTGAACATGCATTTATTCGCGCATGTGTCTAAACCACGTTTTGATATTCGATTTTATGGCGGATCCAAATTATATATATATATATATATATATATATGTATGTGAGGCTACTTCACGCACATAGCAGCTGCTCACAACGCTCGATGTAACAACTTACAGCATAATAACTTGAGGAAATGTGGACCTTTTTTTAGAGGAACTCGGGGACGATGGTACTAACAATAACCACTCTTACAACACACCTACTTAGCAAACCACCGGGACTGAATTCGCTATCTTAATATTAAGTAATGTTATGCCTAAAATTAAGTACATGTTATATATAAGGTGATGTACCGTAATTTTTCGCCCAAATGAGATTCCAAACGGTGGCCTTGCTTTTCTTATGGCAATATATATATATATATATATATATATATATATAGATGGTCCTTTTATTATAATATATCCGATCCTAATACTGCTGCAAAAAATCTAACGGAATCAGTTCGAAATATACTTAAATCATGCTCTAAGGAAATAGCTATACGACAAAGCAAGCATAGACCAAGGAAACCATGGACAGAAATTAGCTTTTCCTTAAGGTTCGTCATCTGAACTCAAGCCTCCCAGAGCAATTACAGTTTAATAAATATAGAAATCAGCTTAAACAGATGATCAGAGATTTGCGTGAAGAAGATCTAAAAGCTAAATTATTAGCTTCAAAGAAAGATACGAAACGAGCTAAGATAATGCTGGCCGAGCTCAAGGGTTCCAAAGCTAAACAGCTTTCCATTGAAGATCTGCAAGATATCCCTAATGGATCGCTTAAAGACAAACTAAACTCTCGCAATGCACATCTAGCAGAGATTTGAACTAAAATTGCGGAATCCGCTGGGTCCAGTAGTAAAACACTTCTAACTGACCTTAAAGGCCCAACACACAAAATGATCTTCGAAACGCCGTCCTCAACTAAAGTACTGCAAGCTATTAAACTTCGAAAAAACTCAGCAACTGAGGGAACTGATAAGATTTCTACGAAACTAGTAAAAGAAAATGCATATATCTGGCACCATTGTTGGAGCATCTTTACAAATTATGTCTTCAAAGTGGAACTTTCCCCACAATATTTAAGTCATCTTTAGTTACACCGCTTCATAAAGGGGGTAAGATTTGCCTTGATAACATTAGGCCTATCTCTATTACCGCTGTATTTGGCAAAACTCTCGAATTTTTTTTATAAATTCACAATTAGTTGATTTCATTGAAAAAATGACATTCTCTGTCCGGGACAATTCGGATTTAGGGAAGGGCGTACTGAGGAAGGACTGAAGACGCAATGATTGAAGTTCAAAGCTTCATTGGGGTAATGATATAGAATAAAAAACAAGTTTGTCTGGTCTTTCTTGATTTATAGAAAGCTTTTGACTGTGTAGATCGGATAAGATTAGTAAATCATTTGAAGGCGTTGGGGCTATGCAAGACAAAATACGACATACTTGAAGACTGCTTATCTGATAGGCAACAGCGTACAAAGTATAAGGAATGTTTGAGTGAACCTGCTTTTGTTAATCACGGCGTACCTCAGGGTTCCGTTCTAGGACCAACATTGTTTAATATATACATTAATGATATACACTCATTTTGTAATGATGTGAAAATTGTTCAGTTCTCGGATGATACATGCATTCTAATTGAAAGTGATACCAGAAATGAGCTTATAAAGATGGTAACAAGTACTATGGCGAGGATCACTCTCTGGTTGCGAATTAACAATCTATGTCTTAATGTAAAAAAGACGAAAATTATGAAAATCAAGATGGGGTACGCTGCTGAACCACCACTTAACATTACCTGCCATTTATGTGCTTCCGGCTAGAGCTTAGTTCTTGAGACAAACTGCAATTGTCCGATAATTGGTGAGGTACACGACTATAAATACATTGGTCTAACGTTCCAGAATAACATCAAATGGGAAATTCATATTAAACATATGATAAACAAACTCACGCAGCGGGCCGGCGCCCAAGACACACTGACCTCAATGAAATGCTTGCAAGATCGCTGCGAAGGGCGGGGATTCCTTGCGTCCTGGAACCACCTGGGCTTTCAAGAGACGACGGTAAGCGCCCCGACGGTATGACTTTGATACCCTTCTATAAGGGTCGTTCCCTGGTGTGGGATGCGACGGTGACCGACTTTCTGACCTTTTCCCTTGTCGGTCCCGGCGCGACCCGCCCGGGGACTGCCGTTTCGCGAGCTGAGACCTCAAAGATAAGAAAGTATGCGGACCTAAGTCGGGCGCACCACTTTTCGCCATTCGCGTTCGAGACGATGGGTGGCCCTGGGCCCCTCACGGTAACATTGATCTCTCGGGTTGGCGACGCGTTACGGCAGGCGACGATGGACAAGAGGGCGCACGCCTTCTTCTCCCAGCGACTGTCCCTGGAGATCCACAGAGGTAACGCGACCTCAGTGCTCGGAACTATGAGAGACTGGATGGACCGGAGCGGCTACGGCGCGCAGAAGGAGCAACTAGGTCGACGAGCAGCAACGCCGTGAAGCATTATATATATTCTTCTGAATTATAATAAAACTACACAACAGAAAAATAAATAAATAAACTTAGGACAGGTTCTTTACTTTTGCATAAGTTACGACATATTGCCTCCCTTGAATTTAAGAAAATCGTGTATTATGCATTTATTTTTTCACACTTAAAATATGATGTTTTTTTTTATATGGTGCTTCATTTAAGTCGAATGTCGAACCAATAGTAACTCTTCAAAAAAGATGCAAACGAAATGTATTTGGATTGGCCTATAGGACAACCACTGAGGACATATGGAAAGATGAAAATATATTGCACTTTTATGGAATATACATAAATAGCGTTCTGACACACTATAGCAGGAACCGTACCCTTTTTGGAGCTACTCCTAATAATGCTTATCCTACCAGAAGTGCTGTAAACAATGTTGTAGCACACCCATACACAAGGCTTGTGACAAATTATTCAATGCTCAGTTATCGCCTGGTAAACATAAATGCCAGATTTCCTCATCTGTTTAGATGTGTATTAGAATTATCTACAAAGGAATGCAAACTTAAACAACAGATTTGTTTAATTTCGTCGGATATATTGAAAGCATGTGTATTTGGATGAGTCTTTCAGCACATTTAAAACATAAATAAACAAATCTACTAAACACTGTTATGTAATATGAAGGATGTTAACACACTCACAAGAGCGGGCAGACACGGGCGATAGCCTTTTCTGCTATAGTTATAATTGTTTGAATTTATGAAATAATGGAAATTTCAAAAGCAACACCTGCGTAAAATCGCGCCATCGTTCGCGTACGAAACTTTTAAAGAAATCTTACCACCGCTGTGGACCAAGACAACGATGGCATCACGTGATGGCAGCAACACCGCCGGAAGACTCAGCTGCCAGACTTGCGGGCGACTATGCAAATCTGGCGCGGGCCTCGCGAGCCACCGTGAACTTTTAGCAACATTAGAAGCAGATTTTATATTAGATAATAATAACGAAACACCTAGAGAAATTGACCACCTTTTAGCTACTAATTTTAACTCACGCACACCCGGGGCGATTAGAGGCCTACGTAATTCTCAGGCGCATAAGGATCTTGTAGAGGACCTCCGTAAAAAGAGGTCTCACCCGGATTCCAACCCTGACGGATGTGAACTTTCTGAGCCTAGTCGGCCTCGATACTCTGAATCAGACGGCCCCTATAATCCATCCCAAAAATATATAATTATATCCAAAATACAAGCCCTCACAAACACAGACCTTACTTATCTGTCAAATATAATTCGCTCAGGTGAGGACCACACTATCGCCTTAAACGACATTCTAAACAAACATTTTACACACATTTTCCGACGTCGTGCCTTTAGAGAAACTCCTTCCACTGAAGCGCGAGTATCTAAAAGGCAACAGCGACGTCAAGACTACGCAACCACTCAAAAACTTTTTAGCCAAAACCGATCCAAATGCGCTTATGAGGTGCCGGACGGCAAACAAACCATACACAACATGCAGGCCACCGAAGTTGTAGAACACTGGGCCAACACGATGACACAACCACCCCCTGAACCACTCCCTTGCCCCGTATACACTCCCAACTCTGATCTCTTTGAGGTTTCTCTCCCTATCTCCCTAAAGGAAACCCACGTAGCTCTCCGCGGACCTTCTAAAGCACTAGGTTTGAACGGGATTTGTCTTTCGTCCCTCCGTAAACTCCCGTTATAAGTAGTCTGTTGTATTCTTAACATACTATTAATTAGCGATATTGCCTCAGCTCATGAAACTGCTCGCTTAGCGTTCATCCCTAAAATTAACAATGCCACATCCCCAGGCGATCTGCGACCCCTATCTATTAGTTCATACTTACAACGAACGCTTAACAAAATTATCTCTAGACGCCTCCAGAACTCTATTAAGCTTCTCCCAATCCAGCGAGCGTTTCTCCCCTATAATGGTACCTTCGAGAATCTTGTGGTTCTGGATGGTATCCTTAACGATGCCAAGTCTGGAGGACGTGAGCTCAGACTCGCCTCAATCGACCTCCGTAAGGCGTTCGACATGGTGAGTCATGATTCCGTCCTGTGGTCACTCCGGCCTCGCGGATACCCGGAGGTATTCATTAATTATATCGAACGCTTGTACCTCTCATCTAAAACTCTCATAGAATTTGGACAATAATGTCGCACATTTCGGCCAACTAGGGGTGTTAGGCAGGGAGATCCTCTGTCCGTAAAGGTTTTATCAATACCGTACCAGAATTTAACGTTGGAGATCGGCAATTGCCAGCTAAAGGTATGAGCGATCGATGGAGATATCTTGGAGTCGACGTTGACAGCAATGGCAGAGTTGACTCCACCAAGGATATACTCCTTAATTTACTCAACAGACTCACGATAGCTCCCCTTAAACCCCACCAAATACTCATATTTTTGAAAGACTTTCTCATGCCCCGTCTCCTATATAAACTGGTCTCCGGTCCCAGACCATCTTATGCACTCCTTAGCGACCTACATAAAGAGATCAGAAAGGTTGTTAAGTCGAAATGGCTTAAGCTCGAAAACTCGGTGCCGAACGCCTATCTGTACACGCACACAGCACACGGCGGTCTGGACATCCCCTGCCTCCAAACATTCATTCCCAGACTCCGCCTCTCCCGCCTGACAGCACTACAACACTCCACGCACCTTGGGGTCCAATAGATGCTAACCACCGAGCACTTCAAAAAAGATCTTGCGAAAACAAGACTTCTTTGCGAGCGCTTAGGAACCTCCATCGATACCGCTGCACAAGAGACCGATTACTGGTCTCAACAACTACACAACACGTTCGATAGGGCACATTTCAAAAAAGCACAGGAAACACCCTTTGTACATTACTGGATTAAGGGTATGCCCTACCTATCTGGTAAGGGAGTATTTAAACCTACTAAAGCTCAGGATCAACGCACTACCAACGCGTGCCAGATTGGCCAGGGGACGCCCGGGCTACAACAAACGTTGTAGGCACGGGTGTCATGCGCCTGAGACGTTGGCTCATGTCGCTTAGATGTGCGATACAACACACAAACAAACCATAAAGAGACATGACGACGTCTGCGACGCCGCGTCTTCTCCGCGAAAGGGGTCATGAGGTGGTTCGTGAGCGAGTGTTCCGTCGACCGGGCGCACCGGGTCTAAAGCCCAACCTCGTAATAACAACACCTACCGAGGTCTGGGATTTAGATGCCGAGGTTTGCGGCCCAAACAGGGACCTGGCAAAAGCGCGGCAGGACAAGATCACCAAATATGACGTCGAGTTCCTAAGAGCGGCGCTCCCCGACCCGCAAAAACCTCGCAGATTCGGATCCATTACTATCTCTATGAGTGGTGTATGGGACTCCGAATCTGCGAGGACGCTCTTGGGACTCGGCGTCACGAAGAGGAATCTTATGGACCTCACCGTTTTAACTTTGCAAGGAACCTTGAGGATATACCGCTCGCACCGGGTCCATAAGAGCGGGGCCTACCATCAAGCAAGGACGCGGACAACTGATTCTTAACTTCACGTGACACCTTTTTAGCACAATTTTTATTAAGGCGAGCACTGCCGAGTGTGCAAACGTATTGTAATTGATTAATAAATCATCACAATATTTTTTATATATATATATTTATATATATATGTAAGGGCTTCACTGGGTTGCTAGCAACGAAACACAAATATTGATCACCACGGCTGTAGTTTTTATTTCGTCTGATGCCTCTACTACGTCGGTACAGCGCCGCCTCTCCGGCCTGTCTCACTACACTGCGATCCTTTCTCGACTGCGTCTCAACACCGTCTCTCTTTACTAACTGTAGTGTCGTCAGTTCTTCTACCGGCAACAAACTTAGGTCACAGCAATGATGGCACGTCGGTGCTGTTATTGCCGCAGCGTTTCCCCTCTCCGCTAACGCTTGGTGATTCTCCGTGCGCCGGTACCAGCAGACGTCCTAAGCTATGTCCTCTATACGCACATGTGTGCTTAGAATAACAATGACAATCTACAGCCTTACATTCGGCCGTTCTGCTACAGTCGCTGCCCTTAGCGACTAAAATAATCTTCCTCTGTCATAGCCGAAGTATACACATTGATTTACATATATTTTAAACTTCTCTCTCTCTTTTTTCTTCTATATTTTTGTGGGTCATGTTGCGTAATAAACGAAACGGTGGGCCATGTTCGTCTCTCACCCCGTGAATCATCCATACTGCGGCGTGACACAGTCTCGCACAGGGGGTGGAAATTGCAGGGGTGGAAATTGCATTTACGCACACCCGCCGATATAATGACGGGTAGTGTAGGGCTAGACGCTCGGAGAGGGAATACACGACTCACTCTAATCCGAGCGCACTACCCACTAAAAACCACCCCCCCCCCGGAACCCCCTCCTGGTTCGGAACTGTGAACCATTACCTCGAGACCAGGAGGGAGGAGCCTCACGCTTCAACCCTTTCCTTAGTCTGTAGGTGCATCCCGAGCAGGTACGTCCTGCTGGGTTAAATCAGGGGGGCTCCGGGCGACAAATCGCGCCCGGCGATTATTCTCCAGCCGGATCTTTTCGCGCATGGGTCCGTCGAGGTATTTTAGGCCAGCACCCCAATTAGTCGTTGAGTCGACCATGTGCGTGACGATCACTTGCGCGGTAGATGCCCGTAGGGTAAACGGTGAGCTATCGCGGTACGCAGACAACGCCGTGCATGCCTCAATTGTATGCGCGGCATCATCGGGCACTCCGGCGTCGCAGAGAACGCATATACCCGTCGCGGCTTTTCCGATCTTCATCATGTACGCCTGGAACTGGCCATGTCCGCTCAGCGCCTGGGCAGCGTAATATGTCATTGGTCCCTGTGCCGTATACCACTTGTGCAAGTCCGTGATGAGAAAGCGTGTCCACGTGCCTCTCGTGTCTCCGGCAGGCGGGTGGGTCCACATCTCCGCCCAAGCGGCGAGTGCGGCCTCTCGAGCTTCGGTCCATGATATCTCTCCGTTTAATCTCCGCCTACTCCTCTCCTCCGCCAGCATGTCCCATGGAAGCAGGCATGCGAGAACAAGCAGGATGTCCGTGGAGACCGTCTGGTACGCCCGGCTAACCCGAATTGCCACACCCCGTTGGGAGCGGCGCAGAGCCTGGCGGGCCGTGACCGTCCTGAGTGCTAAGTCCGCCCACACTGGCGCGGCATAGAGCGCAACCGCTTCTGCAACAGCAGCTAGTAGACGCCGTTTGGGATCGGACGCGCCTCCCTCCCGGGATAGTATTCGGGCCAGGTTGGCCGATACTCTTGCCACCTTTTGCGTAACCTGCCTAATGTGTGGCAGGCCAGTTAGACCTGTGTCCAAGGTCACCCCTAGGTACCTGGCGTGGCGGGACGGCGTGAGAGCGTGCCCGTTGAGCTCCAGAGACATAGGCCCTATCCGTCTGCGTCCTGTTAGAAAAAAGGCCTCGGTTTTCTGTGGTGCTAACTCCAGGTGATGTTCAGTCATCCACCTGTTTATCCGGTCAAGAGCCGTGTTGGCCCTGGCCTCCAGGATAGTCCATGTGGGGGTGGGGTCTGGCAGTCGGATAAATAAAGTATGCTTTCCATATTTGTTTTTGCCAACATGAGCGTACCCAGCAACGCCAGCTAGCCGGAATCGGGACAGTAAATCAGCTCTGAAATGCAATCTCATGGAAAAGCTTATAAAGGTGCTCGGTGAGTTCCTCCCTGACGCTGAGAAAGGGCACCTCGCAATAGTGGCGTGCCTCCGGTTCTTTACACTTCTCGAGGGGCACTTCAGGTGAAAGTTATGCCAGAAATCGCTTGGCAATCTCCCTCTCTTCTAATTTGATCTTCAGTTGATCTGGCAGTTCTTGGGGTCGCTCGCGGTTGCTAACATCAACATGATCTTTATCATTCACTACATCAACCCATGATCCACTGCCGGCTGCCTGTACGCGGATGAAGTTAACACTACAAGGACGCAGGGTTACTTCATCTTTGGCTCTTAGTTCGACCTTGGGCTCCGGTAGCAGACTGGCTACCTCCGGATGTGATTCGGCGCTTAGAATTAGAGCTCGTCCCCCACGGAAGACAGTAACAAGCTCCTTACGGTCCAACAAATGCTTGCCAAGTAAAATGGCCTTCCCGCATAGTGTAGAATCTTCGCTTACCGTTAACGCCACTTCGTGATGTAAAAAGTCCATCTATTTCTATCGCCACCAAGTGTTCTCCCAATGGAATGCACCGGCCGCCGCCGACGCCTCTAACGCTCCTCGGCTCGGTCGGCTGAATTGTCAACCGATTGCTTGGCTGCTCTGCAAGATATACACGTAATATCTGCCTGAGTGTCCACCATAGCAGTCCAATCGTTACCGTCCATCCATACTATTTTCGTTCCGTCTTCAGTCAGCGATTCATCAGGGTGCGTCTCTTCATGTTGTCGACCACCGTCCACTTGACTCGCATCGGCGGTAGTACACTTAGGTAGAACTTCTCGTACAGTGACCGCGTTGGTTGCATCGGAAACAGTGGAAACCAGAGCATCCCGATCTGCTCTGCCACTCTTCTGATCAGCGTTCACGGTCTGGCCGCTATTCAACGGGCCCAGTCGCTGTTGTTGTTGTTGCTGTCGTTGCCCTACGCTACCTGCGGCGGTTCTCCCACGCATTCCGATGTTCAACTGCCTCGGCGCTCTAATCTGTTGCTGTTGTTGCATCAACATCGAGCACCTGTGTCTGCGGTGTCCCACCTGTCGGCATTGGTAACAGACCATTCCAGGCCTGCCACCTCCCGCTCTAGCCGCGCCGTCGATGACCATAGTCCGACGCCTAGTCTGAAATTCCAATGCGTCTTCTATGTCGTGGATCAATGCGGACACACTGCTGTGTTGGCGAGCAGCAATGCCCTGCACCATAACTTCGAACTGTGGACGCAGGACGGCCAACACTCTAGCCTTGATTTCGCCGATCGACAACGGCAGTCTTAGCGCCAGTGCTTCTACTCTGCGTGCAAAGCAGCCCCAATGACTCCTGTCATTGTTGCGTACACGACACCAACTGGCGGTTTCTATCCAGCTTACGCTTAAACGCAGTTAGAAACGCTTTCGTATGTGTCGCAGCCGTTCCCATACATCGTGTGCCAAATGCGTGTTTCACCGACGAGCTTGTTCATGATTTCCCGGCGGGTCTCACCCCATGACCATCCGCCGGTCTCCTTTGCGATCCCAAACAGCCGGATCCAATCTTCCGCTGAGACGCCATCGCTCCCCGAGACTCAAATTCGAGGGGGCCCCGCGGGCCACCGTGTATCTTGGCTTTCAGACCCACGCGGTCACAGCCGAGCCACCACGTCCCACTAGGTGCTTCAACTGTCAGCGCTTAGATCATCACGCATCTTCTTGCAGCGGTCAAGTGGCATGTGTGAACTGCGGAAGTAACCGACATCTAGTCAGAGACTGTAAAAATGCTCGAAAATGCGCAAGCTGTGGAGGTGCGCACAGATCAGCTTCTCATTCGTGTCCGATTTACGCTATAGCTTGGGAAAAGAGCAAGATTATTACAGGTGCACGAGTTCTTCGCCAGATCCAATCCGACTATACTGCGGCCACTATTGTAGAAAAACCTGCGGTTCGGACGAATCCGGCACCGTGCGAGGCAGGGGAGAACGTTGCTCGTTCTTACGCCTCAGTGGTTCGTGAGATCGTTGCGCCCAGTTCGGATGCAACGTCCAATAAGACCATTACGCTCGCCCCACTTCAGGCATTGAGACCTACAAATCGCAGACGCAAAACGCGCCTCCGCCAGGTGGGGTGTCGCTGAGTCTGTGGCACCACCTGGATAGACTTGCCGCCATCGAGAGCGTCCCAATCGGAATGTAGACCCCCTCGCAGGTCTTATCAGCGCTACAAAAATGTCGTCGACGTCGATGGCACCCACCTGCGCGACAAACTCGTCAAGTACACCAAACCTTGGCACAATTTTCAAAAGCGCCCGGCCCGCAGTTGCCGTGGCGCTGGCCGACACACTTTCTCTAGTGCACCATAACAACGACGCACGCAGCTGGGCCAACCTACTGTTGTTCGCGCATACAGTTCTTAAAACACCATCCCAAAAACGGAACAATCTCAGTTGGGTCACATACCTCAAAGACAGAATCGATTATCACAGAATAGGTCGTGGGCCCCCATCCGAATCGGTCCCGAGGGCGCATCGAAACATGCGACATAACGAGGATAAAGCTGCCGCCAGGCCAACAACTAGGCTGCTGGGAGAAGGCGACATTGGAGGCGCCGCAAGAGCTCTGCTTTCTGTGGGAGGCCCGGTCTGCGCAGCCGATGCGTTCATGGAAATGACTTCAAAACACCCTGGAGAGCCGGCTGACCTCGACCTGCCGCCAAGACCACCCTACGCCGAGCCACCCATCAGCAGTGCAGAAGTGCTCCGCGAGGCGGCCGCGCCATCTCAGAGACCTCCTTGCCACGACTTAATGCAACTATCGTCAGCCGTCTACTGCGTAACCTAACACTTTTTCGAGCTGACCCTCAGCCAACATTTAACGCCCGCGGGTTTGCTTTCGCGTTGCTTCGTAAGACGGATCCCATAAATACAAATGTGCAACGGTGGGGATAGAACCCGCGCATATATGTCTCTTTTGGCCGCGAGGCACACGCGGGTGCACCACACCACCAGGCTCGACCTACTGCGTGACCTAGGAAAAGTGGTTGACATCATCAGAAGTGGTACGTTTCCTAATGCCACCCGCCCTGCAATCCCCTAGTCAAACTAGAAGCAGATCTCGTGCGCGAGATGCTTGGCGCTTACCAGCTTGGCTTCAATACGCCCAATAGCATCAAAGCCGAGGTCCATACTATCAAAGCTTTGTCACCAGTGCACCCAACAATTTTGTGGTCGCCAAACTCGATTTTAAAAACGCCTTCAGCCTGGTCCGTCGTGACCACATACTGAAGAGAGTACTAGTCAATTGGCCACAGCCCCCCCCCCCCCCCCTGGCTGATCAAGCCGACAGATCCGGATCGGAGCTCTCACTTGATGATAGAACAATTTTTTCATGTAGCGGCGTGCAGCAGGGCGACCCCCTTGGTCCGCCATTGTTTTGCTTAGCCATTAAAGGACTAGTCGAATCTTTCCAGTCTACCTTGAGCCTCTGGTACCTAGGCGATGGCACCACCAGGGGAGAAGCATCTGTGGTAGAGGCAGACATCAAGAGTTGTTGACTTCGGACTGATGATTGGGTTTGAGCTTAACCCCGAGAAGTGCGAGCTTTTTTAAAAGGGTCAGCCAAACCTATCCGCTTTCGGGGCACTTTTTCCAGGGTGCAGACTCGTCGAGGCAGCAGACATGACGCTGCTCGGGTCCCCTGTGGGGTCGGCCGCCATTCGTCCGGAACTCGAAGGTTGAATAGAGAGCCTCCGCTCCCGCCTAACCCGACTAAACCTCCCCACAGCGCGTATCACCTACTAGAATCGACCCTGGGCTTAGCTAGAATCGTCCATATCCTCCGCAGCTCGTCGGAGCGAACAAGGATCTCCTTTGCGACTTGGACAAAAGCCTAAGGACCAGCCTGAGCGACCCTCTTATATTCGGAGGTCTGGGGACTCGCTCTACAGCAGACCTAGCAGCTAGCTGACATGTGGCATCATTACAAGCCTCAGAGGGTACTGTTTGGCACATTAGTCCGCCCGTGGCCCTGCAGGCTTTCCAGGACGTCAAAGAGGTTGCGGAGACAAAATTCGAGAACCTTGCAGGCCTACTCCCAGAGACAAACAAATACCTGCAGAGGTCCTACGACGACCTCATCATCTCCATGAAATACCAGCGTTTACTCTCTGACGCACTAACCACGGCAGACAGAGCCCGACTGCGTGCAGTCGTCCGGAAACAAGGCAAGCAAATGGCTCCAAGCCATCCCCTCCTCATACATTGGCACTTTACTAGATCACGAAAGCTTTCGTCTGTGCATCGGTTTGAGGTTGGGGACAAGGCTAACTGAGGAACACCGGTGTCCGTGCGGAACAGAGGTGCACATCTGGGGGCCCACGGGCCAGCCTGCAATAGAAGCGAAGAACGCCAAAACCGTCGCAGCAAAGTTAATGAGATTACAGCCAGGGCTTTTAGCTCGGCTCTAACGCCGTGCAACGAGAGCCTGGGCTTCTAAGAAGCGATGGAAAGAGACCGGGATTATCTCACCCTTATCCCCTTTGAAAAGGGAAAGGCGCTTGTTTGGGATGCGACGATCAGCGACACGCTCGCCCCGTCGAACCTGGAGACCAGTGCATCTGCCGCTGGCTCCGCGGAACTGGCGACAGGGGAGAAAGAGCTCTCGCCTTTCTACTTCAGCGGCTATCTTTGGCGGCAATGCGGCAGCAATATTGGGCACAATGAGGGGCTGCCGCGAGGATATGCTCGACTGGTAGCGCTCCTCACAAGCCCTAGTGTAGTTAGTTAATCCATTTCGCTGTAACCCTAAAATGTTGACATTTATAAAATAAATAAGCTTTTAATATATATATATATATATATATATATATATATATATATATATATATATATATATATATATATATATATATATATATAGTTCAGTTTATTATTTTCAAACACACGTTCCTTACAGAACATCCGTGTTTCATACATCGTTTTACTTGTCATTCCAGTTACCTATATTGTTATTAATGCTTATTGGTACTCAGTTTAAACAGTGTATAATAATATTGACCTCTTATCGATCGAGCCATTGTTTATTGTATAATTAATGATGCCATCTTACCTTGAATAATCTAAGTGATGGACATTCCCGTAATTAATTATCGAGAGTGTTCCATATTTTGGCCATGGCCGTACCAGGCGATTAAAGTCTATAGGTGCGATACGTATTGGGTATTCTCAGAGGTGGGCTGTTGCGATTTCTGATGGTGTTGGATGTAAAACGATAAACCTGGAAGAAACATGCCACGGAAGTTTTTATGCGCACGAACGTCTAATTCAAATGTGTAAAGTGATGCATTTTAAAGTAGTCTGTGAATAGCATGAGATACACGTTCATTCCTCCTGTAGTCAAAATTGGCCCTTAAGGCATTATTCCTGTGCAACCTGTAATTTATGTGTAGGTTTTGAAAGCGTTGACCCGAACAGTGGCAAGGAATATGTTATATAACAGGGGTATAATGATTTATATACAAACAATATGACATCGCTAGTCTGATTTTGTAAGGAAATTGGGCAAAAAAAATGATGTCGGCAAAAGCGATAGCCTTCAGCTCGCTAGCCTTTAGAAGAGAGTTAATACATATTAGGAATGGTGTTGGCGAGAGGCTGGTCCCTTGTGGTGTACCGAGGTCTGTATCTCTAAAGCGCGGAAATTGCTCGCTAACGCGCCGAATCGCTCGGCACAGGCACCAACCACCTTTACGTATGTATGAAGCCCAATACTGCCGGAATAGTGTGCAATAATAACAATGTGGATATAGCTTGCGTGCGGTATTTTATTTTGGACGCTATCAGAACACGTCGGTTTGTGTGCGGAATTTTGTGAAACGTCCTTATTATCCAAACTTAATATATATATATATTGCATCCTGCAAAAAAGAAGACTAAGGAAACGAGCACTGAAAAACAAATGAAACTAAAAAGTATAATATGAAAAATGGCAAACATGTTGTCTATTATAATATTTATAATACATTTGAAATTAGCATATTAGGTACAAACTAAACGAGCGGTTCGGTTGGCAGCGGTTTGTCTAAATCATGTTTATATACATGCAGTGTTTTTAGTCACGTTTCGGTTATCATTGGTAATCAAAGTAATTACCATTGTTCAAAGTAATTACCATTGTTCAAAGCCATATATGCGATAGAGTATTGACGATAGACATGCCGCCAACATGTCTCCAAAGTCGCAGGAATGGTCGGATGCTTTCAAATGATCAACAGCATCATTTCAAGAAGAATCCATAGAGGAAACGTCCCTGATCTACAGCTTGACATGAACACACGAACTATCTAGCTGGTGTAATGCCTCATGCGTTTTTATGTCTTAATGGTGAGGCTGCTCGCATGCAGCACAAACCCTAGGCTTACGCGTGTGCCCATTACTGAGTGAACTCAACCTTTTTTGCCTTGCAAGTTAAAAGAGCCCGATAACAACCTTACTAGTAAAAAAACAAGCTGCTAGACTCGAAACACGAATTAGATTGAAAACCCAACAAATATATTTTCAGCTGCGTAGCAGCGTGTTAGCATCTTCCAAGCGTTTCCAAGCCGTTTCACGTAATCAAACGTTCCGTCACGCTACGCAGAGACGGGCCATGGTGGCTCTTTAAGAACTGGTGGCGACTTCGACAAGGTACCGACCGCTAAAAATGCACGACTGTTTTTACTCGGAAATGACTGGAGGAGCGTAATAAGCGACCAGCTTTATTCGTCTATCGGTGGCCTATGAAAACCCGAAATAGGCGGGAGTCACGTCGAAGTACCCACGGCGGAGTAACCATTAATAATAGCCCGACCGAATAATTACTGGGCCTTTGCGAGACTTTAGGGTAATGTTAGCTGCTAAGTTCGATCTGGTTAGCCGTAAATGCTGGATAACAGTTCAATTGTTGTAACAGCACTCGTTCACCTGCCGCAGGTGATGACGAGGCACGAGTGCTTCAAGAAGTATCTGCACACGATAGGCAAAGCTTCAGAGGCTGCGTGCGTCACGTGCGGGACTGGCGAGGTGGCTGATGTCACTTACACATTCTTCTCCTCCTTTCGGGGCTGACTCTCAGCCAAGATTTAACGTCTATGGTACTGCTTTTCGCATTGCGTCATAGACGGACCACCACAACTACAAATGTGCAACGGTGGGGCTGTACATCAAACCCGCGCACCTATGTGTCTCCTCCGGTCGCGAGGCGCAGACGCATGCCACCACGCCACCGGACTCGACCATTCTTCTCCTGTCCAGTACTAAAAGCGCTTGGACACGGCGGTGGCGGATATAGTCCCCCCGCCATGCTCAGTGACGAGCACGAAATGGGACCAATAAATTAACCTGGTAAAGCGTTCTGAAAAGAAACAGCGAACTAGAGAAGGAGCGGGCACGCCGACAACGTCCGCAAAGAGCGCCGCGACCGGACGATCAACGTGAAGAAAAACAGAAAAGACACGGATAGCACTGAAAAACTTTAATTCTTCATTGAAGTAAAGCGCAAGCGGTTTCCTTGATTTCACGAAAACAGCACTCCTTGTGTTTACTACTACTGTACATAGTGTTCAATGGGTTGTAAATTCTTAAATCACTTCACAGAACGACCTGTCTTATTTTATCTTATGGCTTGCTCCTTCTCGTTTCGCTCGATACGCCGCTTCCTGACATAGGCATGGTGAACAACACACGTACATAATACACATATATAGATAAAGGTTTTCTGACAAGATAGCTCTAGATATTTGTTTGTATATATACACATACAAACAGATATATATATATATATATATATATATATATATTTTTTTTTTTTTTTATGGCTCAAAGCTCTGCCTTCTGGGTGTCCCTTTGAGTGACAAAATAGCGTCGAACCAGCTTGTCGCCTCCTTCCACGCCTCGCCATCATCACGTAGTCGAAGACCTTTCTGATAGTAGAGAGGACCCTCACGGCGATAGAACCCGTGTCCCGTGCAGCCCAGAGAGCCCGCAGCGCAGAACGTATGCTCTACGTCGTCCATGCCCGGTCAGTACCTGCGTCGTACAGTAGAATAGACCGCCGTTTTGGTAGTCGTACCACACCCCGATATCTGGTATCAGATTTTTGGTCTAGCTTCCCTTGGTCATCCCGAGTCATACCTACGTCTATTCCTCTTGCTAGGTCGCCATGTTAGTACTCCTGGTCATTGTTCAAATCTATGTCTAGGAATCCGTAATTATTATATCAAAAATGATTTCGAGGTACATGGCCAATTTCCAATGGTCTGAAACTTTCGGCACGGATGCGGCAGAGCCAAAACGTTCTTTTCGAGAGCCTGTTTTGGCTCTTTTCACTATCAAGCCTTTCTCATTACCACTTGGCGACGAGTGCTCGGAGACTTGCTCGGAAAACCCTGTGCTCAGGCAGTTAGGATTCGGCCCGAGCGATAGCTTCCCTCATAATTTTCAGGAATCAATATCAGGCTGGAACGAAGTTACGCAAGCTTTTAAGAACAAACTGCTAGAGAAGACAAGGGCCTCCCTTCAAGCCCGCTCGCGCCTCCCCGAGGCTCCCGGGGAACACACCCGCCAGGAGCAGTAGACTCGCCCCTCCCCCCCTGACTGTTTGATGTTATGCGCAAGCCGTTCCCAGTCAGCCGGGGGGACGGGGACATGATTGGTCCCACACTACTAGCTTGCACTTGCAGGGAGTTCACGTGCTGCGGTGTCCGTGTGTGCAACCGCATTTTCCAGTTAGTCTCCTAAAAAAAATCTACCGGGATGCCGCAGGTTCGATCCCTCTTGTTGATCGAGTTTGCTTTAGGCGTTTATCAAGAATAAATGATGAATCATATACTGTTGTGAGTCAGTGGCCGTGCTACTATTAGGGCTTTTGAGGAAACCCTAGATATCTCAACAGAAGAAGTGCCAAGTATTACCGAGCCTGGGAGGGTGGGGAGGAATCCAGGTTTAGTGGGTTTGTAAGCCCTCCACTAGTCACGCAGGCTGCTAGTGGCGCATGTGCATTCTGCATTCCCGAATCCGTCCAGAAAAAAAGAAGATATCTCAACAAGCCCGGCGGTCCTGACGGTGATCTCCAAGCCCGTAGGGGATGGAGGACGGTCTAAAATTAAAATCAACCTATTTGAAAATGCTTTATTATAATCCATGCTAAAAAAGGCACAGAGTTCGTAACGACATCTTACGTCATCAGCCTCTCCAAAGTGACACATTTAGCATAAGGGGGAGTCAGCTTTGCCAATACGGATCTGTCGAGACAACTTGTATGGCTGCTACCATCTCGATTTTAGACGCTATAGGTATTTGTGTCTTGTTGGGGAGGCGGCGTGTTGAAGCCCTGGTAATTGTGCGCCCCTATAAGGGAGGGGCATATAGCTGTTGACTACGATTGCTCCTCTAATCTACGGGAGAATTTTTTGCACCTAGGCTCGGGGCTTTTCTTGACCGTATGCGTTTGACCATTCTGATCTTGTTGGTGAAGACTCAATGGAAAGTCTCTACTATAAAAACTCTGGCCGCGACCCTGGTGTATGCGACAAGAGTGCAAGTATGGTCCGTCGAGCTACTTCGACTGGTAGTGGCGGCTGGGTGTAACTCATTTTGTTCCACACCATCGTGTGCTATGGTTTCATAAGTTTTCTTCGGCCTCCTTGCAGATTACGCTTCAGTGGTCTGCTTTGTAAAAAATGGTGCTGGGAGAAAGTTAAAGTACCGAAGCAGGCTACGTTCCTACACCTGGTGGATCTTCTAATCAGTTATTCCGTACTAATGAGTTATTCCGTCCGCTGTTCCCCCTGCCCTTATTTTCCTCAGGGGTCCAAAGGTAAAGGCCGTTTGCGCACCGTCTTTAGTCAGCTCTTTGAGAATCTTATTAGGCTCAATCCACTTACTCAGATTCCTGATTGGCACATCCATGGTCTGTGAGACCGCTTGGGCTGTCACGGCGAGAGGTGCTTTCCCCTTAATTTGACGTAGGAAATTGCCGGTATCATTGGCAGTAGTCTCACGCAAAATTGGGCAGAACCTACCAAGTTTGCTTTCTAAGCTCTTTTGACGTCTACTCTGGCCATCGCTGCGTCTACGTTTTCCCTGAGGGCCCGTAGGGCCTCGGCATTAGTTGCATTGATTTCATGACAATTGCAAAGTAAGATTGCAATTGTCTTGCAATTGAAAGAAGGGTTCTTCCTTTGTTCTTTCTTCGATTGCAAATTCGATTTAAGCTGACCCCATTAGCATAAGTCTAGTACTGGCCGTTAAAGGGAGCGGACGAGTTTTTCCAGCGTTCCGCAATGGACTTTAAAATTGATGACTTGTAACTAGTGATGCTGCTGCAAGAGGGGCGATTTTTCTATGGTGGAAGCGTGCCAACGTAGTTTTAATACCGAAACCGCGGCACAGGCTTACCGTTACAGGTCGATATTTTTTTGACATTATAGACGAGGTAATGGAAAATACCATAAAGGCACGACTTAACGACAAACTGGAGACATATTCTTCCAACTTCCTGTACGGGTGCTGCCACCGATGCTCCACCGCCGACCTCAGGAGGGTTCTGCGGAGAACAAGGGAAGAGACGATAAGCACTCTGTTCTGAACCCGTACTTTGAAGCATAGGCTAATTCTAGGTTCTAAAGGCGCCAAGGGTGCCTGAAAGGTGGAGTCCTTCACAAAGTCACCAAGTAAATGACCTGGCGTTTTTAGTGACAGCCCAAAGTAGGAAGCTACTCGAGGAAAGGATTAACGCTGCGATTTATAGAGTAAAACAACGCGAGCGTCATTTCCTCAGTTTACCAATAAACGGCTTCGAGATGTGATCCGACGAATATCCTAAGGGATGCTTTCCCAGATGGTTGGAAAGCGATACGTCATGGCATGTTGCTAGATTTCTTATAGACTAGAGGCACTTCAAACGTTGTGGCACGATACGGTCGAGCCCGGTGGTGTGGTGCAATCGTCTCGCGATCGGACGAGACACATGGGTGCACGGGTTCGAGCCCCACTGTTGCACATTTGTATTTATGGGGTCCGTCTCACGAAGCAATGCGAAAGCAGTCCCATGGACGTTAAACGTTGGCTGAGAGTCAGCCCAAAAAAGTTTTGGTTTGTGGCACGATACGACGTTTTACAGCTTCTAAGCAGTAAACGCAACACAATGTCAAGATGAGGCCTTCCACGTGTATTGTTAAAACTGATGACTTTAACCCGAAGCCTGTGAAGCGAATCAATCTAAAGAAGCTTCTGCGCCATGTAGAGATCGCTAACTGAGTTGAATTAACCTGGCCCTGTAAGAAATTAGTTCGTATCCACCACTCCAGATAAGAACGCCGTAGCAGAGTACTGGTAAGAGTAAACATATTTAAAACTATAATCAAACCCGTAAAAGGGGACACGTATCAGCCTCGTGCAACGTAGAGTCAGATAAAGGCGTAGCATTTGGGCATAATATAGTCCATGTACAAATGTCACTTCTTCTTGCATTCATAGAGCAGAAGCCCGCGAAGACCTTGTGGTCTCTACAGAAGCCACTTTTTACCTGCAAGGAAGAGCTTGCCACCGAGGTAAGGCTTTACCTGAGAGGATGGAATTAGAACTTGCCAAATACGGAATCGACGGTTGAAGGATAGGTACCAACGAAACCACCCCACTGAGCCTGGTGAGCACCCTAGCTCTTGAAGTATCTGTGAGAGATAGAAATAGTAAAGAAAGCACAACGCCGCGGCAACGTCAAAAACAACCCCCGGGACATGCTTTTGGGTCGAAACGACTGAAGCACAAATTGCTATAGGCGCGCAAATGGAAGCTCAGTCGATCGACTGCTCCAAAAGCCGAACTGATCAGCTGCCTGGGAAGTTAATCGACTCGAAAGTTGTTTATCTGTTGTATACATCAGTCTTAACTCCGCCACCAAATTTACGATATTTGAGCTACGGTTTGACGCTAAAAAGCCAAAGCCTTCCACTATGTTAAGCAGGTATGTCAAAATCTCTATACCATGCTTCCTACTGCGTAGAAACCGGTTCCTTTCTGGTTAAGAAAACTTGCAAGATTCTCGAGCTGCACTGATTTTGTTTGCTCCTTAGTGTCAGCAGTGCAATGCACAACGCTGAAGATGCTATTTTCGAAGCGAAGGTCATGCTAAACTTTGCAGTCTCGTATGCTAATAATTCTGCATGAACTAGTATAAGAATGTTAAATGCTTTTTCCTAAAAGCATACTACGAAGAGCCATTTGTAGGGGCTAAGAGCGGAGAGAGTGTACTAAATATATATATATATATATATATATATATATATATATATATAGTGTGTTACTAAATTGTTTTTTAATCTCATAATAATTGTAGAGCCCGTTACAACAAATATTTATTTTCAATAAAACATGGTCTTTAAGAAGCCTTGTTTCGAAGGAAGAGTTATAATAATACAATTTGTGACACTGGTGTTTTTGCCCGATATTGGAGCATAAAATATGCTGCTACGAGACAACTACTGCGAGACAATTTACAAAAACTAAGCACAAATACAACTATACAAAAACTAAGCACATTGCCGTGTTTGTGAGAAAATTCTGCTTCTTCTGAGACCATGTTATACTGAACAACTATTTACTTTTTTAACGAGCTCTACAATTCTCTATATCGGTTTCCAAATATTTCTGAGAAAGGTTCATTTATGCATGCACTCAATATCGACTACAACTCGCATTGATATAAATTATGTACCAAAATGATCGTCATGAAATGCGCATTTGCTTGAATATGTTAGTCTTGAGCGCTATAAATGGTCATAGAGTTATGATTTTGAGGTTCTGGGCGTGATGGCTAATAAAAGAACTTATCTTTTGCAAATTTTCTTCTAAACGACTATGTCAAATCGTCTTCTTAGCGTTCTGTGTTTTTCAGAAAGAGCTGAATTTTCTGACGAAGTCTTCTTGCAACAGAACATTTTTTACTTCTATGTCGGGCAAAAACACCAGTGTCACAAATTGTAGTAATTAAACTCTTACTCCTAAACAAGACTTCTTAGAGACGATGTTCCATTAAAAAATGCTTGTATATAATAACGAGCTCTACAATTCCTATTAGGATTTTTGAAACACTATATATATATATATATATATATATATATTATCTAGTTAAAACTCTGAATTTATTTAACTCGTAATGAGGTGTAAATCATTGTCCCCCAGCGGACGCGATAACAAACTACGTCAGCCCTACGTCCAGGCCTGGTGTCGACTCGGTGCAAAGCACCGCCGCACTGCATATCCAATGACACCTTTGCAGAATACCTCATCAACACGTGGATCCCCGCGACTAATCGCGAGACTACATACTGTACCAAGAATTCCCTTGATTATTTCCCCTGGTCCCTCTAAGATCCCGAAGGTAAGAGGACGAAAGTTCATAAAGGTCCTGATAAATGCATTTTTCTGACACCTATTCTCCTTTACTAGCGAAACACCGTGACCATCTTAGGCAACGCCGTGAATTAAAGGTGCTAACGAGTCAGTCACAGTAGCGTCCCAGAACTCCTCCCTCAAAAGCTGTTAAGGTCATTCCGTAAGATCGCCGGGACTTACCTGCGTACACTACGAGTTCTGCAGACCCCTAGAGTCTCATGCCTGAGGCTGAGGTGAAAAGAAAGCTCCTGTCCTCGGTGGCCGAATCAACGGCGCTATACGCAGCCCCAGTCTGGGGGGACATGGCAATGCGGACGGCGAAAAATAGGGGGGCACTACGGTCGACCCAACGAACGCTGGCAATCAGGGTAAGCCGGGCGTATCGAACAGTCCCGACCGAAGCTCTCCTGGTCCTCGCCAAAATCCTGCCATGGGACCTCCTAGTGGCTCAACGAAGTAAAATGTATCTAGACGAAGGTCTGGATCTCACCAGGGCCAGGAGTGCCGCCATATCGGCCTGGCATGAGAAATGGGCGCAGGTAAGACCCGGTGTGACCACAGGGAGCTGGACCAAGAGTCTGATACCGGACCTCAGGGCATGGTATGACCGCCGACACGGGGAGCTTTCCTACTGGACGACTCAGGTTCTGACCGGACACGGCCAGTTCCAGAGCTACCTGTCAAGGATCAAGAAGGCCATCAGCGATATCTGCGTACTATGCGACTCTGGAGAAACGGACAACGTAGAGCATATTGTTCTGCGATGTGATGCTCTCAGGGAAGCACGGGACGCAGCACCGACCACTGTGAGAGGCCGACCCATCAAGGAGGTGGTCTCCCATATGATAACTTCGGCGGAGGCATGGAGGGAGGCGACGAACTTGTTCGACGCTGTTTTGACACTCAAGACAGCCAAGGAAACGGCCAGGCGGGAGAGGTTTGAGCGGGTCTCTCGGGAGAGTGGTCGAGACGAGGAGCCGAGGGAGGGGGGAGGGGGTGGGGAGCAGCCAGGCCCTCATGGTCTCGACGCACCCTCACAGGACGGATTACAAAATGGCATCCCCTATCCAACCGCAGGTAGACATGCGGGATGATAGTCAGGGATAGAGCTGCTTGAAGGAGAACGGCAGAGACGCCTCTCCCACGGCTTCAATGTAATGCCAAAGTAATACCGAGCCTGGGGGGGTGGGGAGGAATCCGGGTTTAGTGGGTTTGCGAGTCTCACACTAGTCACGCAGGCTGCTAGTGGCGCATGTGCATCATGCATTCGCGAAACCTCCCAAAAAAAAACCCAGGGTCAGATACAAGGATTTCCAGAAGACCTTAGTGCATGCTAACATAGTATCATCCAATTAAGCGTGCAATGTCCTCTAAGATAGTTCCAGCCGGAGCACTTGCTAGAGGCAAGCTTTGTCCGCCGCGTCTTCTGCTTAACCAATAACATTGGCTAGACGAATATCCTATAACGGTATAATGTAACCGTTTGACAGCCGGACAATCGAGTATAATTGACGTATTTTCCCAGGCGCTAGACATTGAGGAGACCACCACGGGAGCTGCGACTGAAACGCATCATTTTACCGTTGGCAGGAGGACTTGCCTGTAAGCAACCGGTGGTGAATTGAGCAAAGAAGACACCAACGTGTGAGTGTTAAACTGTTCCAAAGTATGGGTATCGCCTAATACGTTAATCTAACGGAACAATGGATTGCCCCGTGCTATCGAGAAGCAGGATTTTAGAAGAAACAAGCCCCTATATGCAACCAGGGGTCCTCGGAAACTTGAAGACGATCTTAACTTTTCTAGCCAAACAGATGTCTCGACTTCCTTCGCGTTGTCAAGAAATGGCGCAAAATATATATATATATATATATATATATTTATATTTACATATACTTACAGGGTGTTCCAGCATTCGCCCAACAGACTGTCTAGTACAGCTTAACGAAAGGCGACGAGCTTGATCTAACGCAGAATGTTGGGACTTCTCATGGAAACCCACTAAACTGCATTTCGTTTACGCTGCTTCTGGCCGATCTTGTTCAAGACGTGCGTCAAGAATTTCAGCATGCCGTGGTAGTGATGTATGCTGATTGCATCGTTGTTGCTCACCGGAACATTGGTAGAGGCGTACCTCATGAAAAATGGCTGTAAATAAACTCATGTAAAAATAAAACTATTAAATTTCGTCGCGAATGACGTTTAGCAGCAAACGATGTTATTCGTTGCTGCGATTTCAATCAGGGCGAGAAGCTTCCTTGTGTATGTACTGTCGGACTGTGCGCCGATAGTGGAGATGCTTCGGCTTAGCCTGCGTATGCCTGTCACATGGTCAACTCAACGACTAATTGGGGTGCTGGCCTAAAATACCTCGACGGGCTCATGCGCGAAAAGATCCGGCTGGAGAATAATCGTCGGGCGCGACTCGTCGCCCGGAGCCCCCCTGATTTAAACCAGCAGGATTTACCTGCTCGGGATGCACCTACAGACTAAGAAAAGGGTTGAAGCGTGAGGCTCCCCTTTCCTGGTCTCGAGGTAATGGTTCACAGTTCCGAACCAGAAGGGGGTTCCGGGGGGGGGGGGGGGTGTTTTTTAGTGGGTAGTGCGCTCGGATTAGAGTGAGTCACGTATTCCCTCTCCGAGCGTCTAGCCCACACTACCCGCCATTATATCGGCGGGTGTGCGTAAATGCATTTTCCACCAAAAAAAAGCGTATGCCTGTGACGGAGCCACTTAACCAGCTCTTGGGAGAGTGGCAACGCAAAGTCACGGAGGCAGCGACGGAGATAAGAACGCTCAACGTCTTTAAGTCTCGTGAGTTGTGGGCCGGAGTGGTCTGCAATGACAGAGAGTTCCATGAAAACTATAGTACACAGTGTACGAGTATTTGTCAATTCTGCTTGCGGCAGTGCGCTCAATACCGCTTGGTTGATTGTCCGGCACTGCAACGAAGATCTTGCAATTGCAAATTGCACTTCTTCTTTCAGTGGAACGGCGCGACAACAAATGATTATGTTTATTACTAACTAAACCATCTTGTTTTTCTGTTTCTGTTTTAATTCTGTTTGAGTGAAATAAATATGATTGATGACAACACGGCAAAAAATAGTTTTTACAATGAAACAAAGGGCGGAAATGTTTTCTAAAAAATTAGTAAGTGAGCGTGAAATATAAAACTTGCATAGAATTTCATTTCTTGGGAATTATCTCCAACATAATATTTATTAAGCTGTAAGCTAACATAGAATGCAATTCTACAAGTGCGTTTTTTTCCAACCACGGAGGTGGTTTTTATATATATATATATGTATATATAAATATATATATATATATGTATATATAGTATATGTATATATGTATATATATATAGACTTATATATATATATATATATATATATATATATATATATATATATATGTATATATATATATATATATATATATATATATGTATATATATATATATATATAAAAAATATATATATATTGATCGATAGGCTTGTCGAAGGCGTCGCACAGTAGACAGAGCGTAGTGGACAATTCACGTTTCGCACGTCTGTACGAGCAATCGGAGCCGAGAGGTGACGATCTTTGTCTGCTAGGAACCGCTGCTGTAACAGCCACACCGCACCATTGACCTATGTGCGACACGTGACATTGCGAAAATCGAAGGTGCCATGCGTGCTCTCATCTCTCTCCATCTCTCTGTTGACAACGGGCTGTCGTTTAATTGTTAGTTACTTGCTTAAGGTATTCAAATGCATGATGGATAAAATGCTCACCAGCGAAGACTATCCTAAGCTTTATAAAATGGCACGATTGACCTTTACACGGAGACTTGGTAAAACACACAGAGACCCCTCGTTATCAACGGACGACTAATAACGGAACTAGAGGATAAGAAGGCGTTGTCAGATAATCAGCATGGCTTCGGGGCCTGACTTTTCACACATTGGGCTATCAGCAAAGTTCTAAACATAGCTAAGACACAGAGAAATGCAATGCAATCAAACTGGTTGTATGCTTGCATTTGGCCACCCTTTAAGATGTCAAAAACGTTGTTAATAGGCTTTCGTGGGACGGTTTTGTAAATTCGTGAGCTTGCGGGATTAACTATGACTTTGTCCCTAGCACTTTCCTTGCAAATAGGAGGTTAATCAGATGTGCAAAGTCCGTATAGTAACATTTCTCATGGTCCGTCAATCACGAGAGGCACAGCATACGTTATAGATTATGTGGAAACGAATTGTAATATTGTCGTGGTCCATTCGAGGACTGTCAAGGCTAATAACATTTCAGCTACATAACTGCCACTGATTTCGGACAGACTGGTTAACACTCCGGGGCTAGACAACCAAAGGTGCCGGTTGGGATGCCTGTTGTCTTAGGCATAATGCCAAAATAACCTAAAATGAAAAACGTATATGTATTGCGCTTTGCAGCTTTAGAAATTGCTCGCGTTCTGCTTTTATTGTTAGTAAGTAATTTATCGACACAAGTACAGTGTTGTAACACATAATCAAATGAAAACATCTGCGCTTAGATAATGTAACAGACAGTTTATTTAGTTGTTTTTTCTTGTTATTGAGCTTAAATTAACTTAACCAAGAATAAACAACGCTTTCTTATTGCATTAATATGCGCACTTATGTATAGGCTGTATGTGGACCTGCGTGTGTACATAAATGCGTGACAGTGACTAGAGCCTACAAGACGACCTAGCTAGTAAACATTGTTCCAACAGGTAGAGAAGGGATTGCTCTTATACTTCTATCATAGGCACAACAGGAGATGCAGAACAGTAGTTAGAAAATTGATTCACTAGTTTATATATATATATATATATATATATATATATATATATATATATATATATATATATATATATATATATAGATATAGTTATATAGTTATATATGAGAGCGTCGTTTGTACTGGTTCACACTGCACCAGCTGTACGACGAGTGATGGTTTTTCTCATACAACCTTTTACTATTATTGATCATTGCTATTGCTATTACTACTACTGGTAGTATGGCCTGCCACTGCGACCTCTGTTTTAAATGATGGCCTGGGGGATAGTTGGTGATCACAGGAGGATGCTCCCAAGGTCGGTCACCTTTTCGAGGCTATACATAGAGCACATTTGCAAAGAGCAGTTGATCGATCGGCTTGTCGAAGGCGTCGCACAGTAGACAGAGCGTAGTGGACAATTCACGTACCGTACGTCTCTACGAACAATCAGAACCAAGAGGTGACGATCTTTGTCTGCTAGGAATCTTTGTCTGCTAGTGGCTGCTGTAACAGCCACACCGCACGATTGACCTATGCGCGACACGTGACATTGCGAGAATCGAAGGTGCCATGCGTGCTCTCATCTCCCCCCCTCTTTCTCGCTCTCTGTCTCTCTCTCTCTCTTTCTGTTGACGACTGGCTGTCGTTTAGTTGTTAGTTACTTGCTAGTTTGTCGACTATCTGCAGAGGTGTCGATCTATCTGTCTATCTATATGTATCTATTCCTCGAGTGAATCATCTCGACTACCCCTACTGAAGCTTGTCCATGAACGCCACGACCTTGGAGAACACCACATCGACGTCGTCGGTGGCCGAAATCGTCTCGACCATTTGCTTGTACTGGTGGACGACCGGCACCGACTCGTTGCGGAACGTCTGCAGTCGCTTCCGTATCGTCTCCTCGTTGTCGTCGGCGCGACCCGAGCTCTTGCCGCGCTCGAGAAGGCGCGCCGTCATCACATCGTCATCGACGTCGAAGAACACGATCGCCTTCACCGGGCAGACGAGCGCGGTGAACTTCTCGCCCTGCTCGACGGTGCGCGGATAGCCGTCGATCAGGAAGCCCTTGGCGGTGCCCGCCTTGTCGGCGATCTTCGCCTTCAGCAGCTGCAGGACGGTCTCGAGCGGGACGAGGTCGCCCTTCTTCATGATGTCGTGGAGCTGCTGGCCCAACGGCGTGGCTTTGGCCACCTCCTCGCGCAGCAGGTCGCCCGACGATATGTGCACATAGCCGTACTTTTCGACGATCTTCGCACACTGCGTGCCCTTGCCGGAGCCGGGCCCGCCCAGCACCCAGATCACAGGCACCTTGACGTCGAGCGGCGTTCCGAGCTGAGCCATTCTGAAACTCGAAAACTAGTCTCGGTGCTACTAATTAATATGATTAGTAGTGATTTTTTTACTTTGCGGGAAAACCCACCGATAGTCGATGCAGCGCTCAATCGATGCTGGCTCGACGGCGGCAAGAGCGAAAAAAGAGCACCCGATCACCACAGCAGATCACCACGAGCACCAACTAGATTCGAAGGATTCTCGGTGGCCAGACACAACGACATGTGCGACCAACCCACGCTACAGTGACGACGACGGCGACGACAACGACGAGTGGAGACGAACGGGCTCCGTTGCACGGTAATAGCTGGCGATAAAAGCACTGAAACGAGGAGTTGAAAGCGCGGGCAGACGGCCAGCCGGGAGTGCACTCGCTTAGCACAGCAAGTACAGAGTAACAACGGCCACAGCGGGCACAGCGAATAGATCCGATGCAAAAGCGAGCAACGACAACAACACCAGTGCCAATGTGTACAGTCTATAGTGCGGCAGTAACAAACAAGGTGAAGGCTAGAATGCAGCAGCGGCAGCAGCAGCAGCAGCAATCACAACAACAACAGCAGCAACCACAATAACAACAACTGCAGCAACAATAGCAGCGACGACGACAACAACAATAGCAATAGCAGCAACGACGACGACGACAACAACAATAGCAATAGCAGCGACAACAACAGCAGCAACAGCAACAACAACAGCAACCGCAGTATCAGACACCGCCGAATGAGGCCACAGCGCGCATGAAGGCGCGCTAAACGGCGTTCGAACAGAGTTCCTGTTCGTAATAGCCAAGGTCAAACAATACAGAGGCAGGCCCAGCCTCCCTCCCTCCCTCACTCACGTAACCGCACGCCACAGACAGAGGCGGTGAGGCGAGGTGAGATGAGGTGAGGTGAGCTGCTCTGCTTGCGGCTCCCCGAAGCACAGGCGGCCCTCACCCACGGCCGAGGAGAGGCCGCGGCGGTGAGGGCACCGCACCACGCGCTTCACACAACACGGCTGGCTCTGCGTTGTGGGAGAAACTGCAAACAGCGAAACTCAGCAGCAGCAGCAACAGCAGCAACAACAACAGCCACCCACAGCCGCGCTCGGAACCAAACCTATTGTTGTTGTTGCTGCTGCTGCTGATGCTGCTGACGACTGTGTCGCTGTTTCTCTTCTTCTTCTTCTTCCACAGTAACTACCACCAGCTCTCACCAGTTCTATAGACATTTTGTCTATAGATTCTATAGAACTACCTAAGCTAAGTGCACAACTACTCGACACCGTTGACCGTCGCCAGCGGAGGCCCTCAATACGTCACCGCCGCTACACCGTACCGGTCGCATGCATCGGCCGTGGGATTCCATTCATCGTAACGCGATCTTCCTGCCTTCGTTAGCAAGTGTACAGGGCAGTAGAACACAGCGGTGCACTAAACGCCTAGCCAGCTGGCGATGGTCTCGAATCACGCTTCGCGTCGCGTCGTATCTCATATGCACCTTCCAGCCTTAACGAGTACGCAGCCGCTAAACACCGTCGACTTCTTTCGACATAATAAACAATTAATACTAATCATATTAATTACAACAATAATAACACGCATTTACACACACGCATGTATATATATATATATAATTTATATAACTCGTAACGGGGTTAACAATTGTCCCCTAGCGAACCGTTTACTTCTTCCATATATATATATATATATATAAATATATATGTATATATATGCATGCGTGTGTATATATAATATATGGAATTAACGGTGCATAGCTTCCGGCGACCCTTACCGACAAAACTCACCTGATCGCACTCTAACCTTATACATTCACCTATATACTCTAGAATATCTATGAGAACCTATAGCGTCCTTGTCGTCTCTTCGATCGGAGAGAACCTGAATACCTATCGCCACCCAGGGATGATCAGGCGTGCATGGCTTCGTGTAAGCAAGTCGCTTACAGGCTTGATTTCCTGATAAACCAGTGTATAAAAAAATAATATATATATATATATATATATATATATATATATATATATATATATAGGCGTTTAACGAAATAACACTGTGCGTGGATAAATTAAAAATATATCTGTTTTTTTTGGGGGTGAGCTAATATATGTCACGTGCTTCACACTGGCACGCTACCGACGATGTTCCCCGGTGGGCCATTAACTGCGGAATGGAGCTGCTTGGTAATAAGTGTATTGCACATATATCAGGCAGGTGTCAATTTCAGTAGACGTGGTAAGGGCAAATAGTATCCAAAGCTAGAACGGTTAGTAATCAAAGACTTTTAGTGTCAAAGAACCTCAAGTTTCGTGAGCATATTCCCCATATTGTAAAACTCCTATTTATAACCCCCTTACCTATTCGCTGCTTGAGGAATGCAGGGATGACCAGGACAAGGCACGCCTTTTAGCTGTCGCTCGCCCAGGAGCAAGCGACTGGTTGCATGCACTACCCGCTGACTCACTGGGTACCCGCCTTGATGAACAATCCACCCGGATATGCGTTGGCCTTAGATTGGGGGCTGATTTGGTTGAGCCACACAGATGCTCTTGTGGCGAGCCCGTTGGGCGACTCGCCAGACACGGCCTGTCTTGCGCTCACGCAGCGGGCCGGCGCCCAAGACACACTGCCCTCAATGAAATGCTTGCAAGATCGCTGCGGAGGGCGGGGATTCCGTGCGTCCTGGAACCACCTGGGCTTTCAAGAGACGACGGTAAGCGCCCCGACGGTATGACTTTGATACCCTTCTATAAGGGTCGTTCCCTGGTGTGGGATGCGACCGTGACCGACTCTTTGACCCCTTCCCTTATCGGTCCCGGCGCGTCCCGCCCGGGGACTGCCGTTACGCGAGCTGAGACCTCAAAGATGAGAAAGTATGCGGACCTAAGTCGGGCGCATCACTTTTCGCCATTCGCGTTCGAGACGATGGGTGGCCCTGGGCCCCTCACGGTAACATTGATCTCTCGGGTTGGCGACGCATTACGGCAGGCGACAATGGACAAGAGGGCGCATGCCTTCTTCTCCCAGCGACTGTCCCTGGAGATCCAAAGAGGTAACGCGACCTCAGTGCTCGAAACTATGAGAGACTGGATGGACCCGGACCTTCGTGCCAGGGGGCGGGCAGGACTTCCTCACGGGCATGAGCGATAGAGCGACTACGGCGCGCAGAAGGAGCAACTAGGTCGACGAGCAGCAACGCCGTGAAGCATTTTATATATTCTTCTAAATTATAATGAAATAAATAATAATAACCCCCTTATCTATAAGATGCTTCGTTGTGAGGAACGCTGATATCTATGAATTACGATGAGGCCCAAAAGTTGTTTTGAGAAACGCTGATATCTGAACTACGATGAGGCCCAAATGTATTGCCCGTATGATTTACCCAAGCCGGTGGAAATACAGGCCAACACAGCGACTTTTCTGGCGGTGCGTTGGCCTGTATTTCCGCAGGCGGAAATTTTCTTCGTCCTTTAGTGTTTGCGCCCATTGTCTCCATGGCGATCAGATTGATCCATATAGACACAATAAGTGTGTATATGTATTTCAGCCGATTCAGCATTTGCCAAATCATGCAGATTTACACATTCATCGAAATCGCCTTCTCCCCTTTCAATGATTTTTTGTTTAGGACTCAACAACGTTTCAATGTTTTATAAATTTAAGCTTTAAACTATAATCGGTCTCTAGAAGCTCAAAGTGGACTGAATCCCTGATACACCTCAAAAACAACCTTGTTTCACCTACGTATTCGAGTACGTGTCTTGCTTAAGTCTGCTCCGAGAACTGCCTGCCTGTTTAAATATAATTTTCTTTGCTTTAGCATCTTTGAAAAGTGTTTGGAACTCTTATTGGGAAGCATTTCAAACGTTTGTCTTTCCACCGCCAATCTCTTAATCAACTTAAGCAGTTTTCAGATACATTTTTTTAAAAGTAGAAAGCTTTGGGCGCTAAGACTAAATTAAACACCTGGTTAAGTGACGTCTGTTCCTCTCTGCAAGCTATCTCTCCCACTATCTCTCCCATAATGATCTTGCATCGCTGGTCCTACAAGTGTACAGGAGGAACAGACGATTGAAAATGTACCTTCGCTCATGTTCGTGCTCGTTTTTGACAGCTGTAATATGTAATTTATTAACTTTAATTACATATGAATTAGAAATAATAAGATTAAATACACAGGAAAGCACGGTTGAACCTTATGAACATATTTCAACCACAGTTTCTCCCTATATGTCGACGGGATAGAGTGTAAGAGATGGCCGGAGACTCTGCGACTAACCATTGCTGGATTAGCCTCGGCGCGATACAGATTCTAGCATACCTTCGATCGACTTTTCTAAAGATTTTTTAAATCTAAAGTTATAATAAATGAATATAATATAAAACATACTTTCTTCCCTCCCTACATTTGCGGGGACAAATCACCAGCACATATCGCAGTATATATAGTACTCAGTCTGGCATAAAAGAACGTAGTGACAACCATTTCCAGGAGTAGTAGGAGTAGCCTAGAAATGTACACACGATCGTGCCACTTCTGCAATAGCGCATTTCGGCAAGTAGAAGCCTGAAAGCGTACATTACAGCAGTAGGCGGCGGGCGAAAAAAAGCTTGCATGAATTGAAATATATATATATAAATATATATATATATATATATATATATGGAGAGAGAGAGCGAGAGAAAGAGAGGCATTCTTATTACAAATATACATTCTTAAACATCTCTGCGTCAGCGTCTTATGCTTGCAGTGTCGGAGAAACGTCGCTGCTATCTTCGGTTCGATGGATTGAGGAGTGAAGTACGGGGTGAGCCTAGGGGTCCTAGTACACGTCCGGGTCCCACAATTGCAGGAAATACAAAAAATACATCGCGGAATCATAATGAAGCACAATTGTTTTGACCCATTAAAACGTTGGCCAGTAAAGCAATAGGCTTTATTATTATTTTTAGTATTGTTGCTCTTAAACTATGGTACTTAAAAGTCATCATAACTTCTCATCAGCATTTGAGACACTCGAGGGGCCTGGCCCTGAGGCATGGTCGCTCCTACAGAAGATTGACAAACGAATCGAACAGGCGATAGGGGACAATAGAGCCTTTGACTTTCTACTTCAGCGACTATCGCTGGCGGTTCAGCGCAGCAATGCGGCAGCAATTATAGGCACAATGAGGGGCTACTTCGAGGATAAGCTCAACTGATAGCACTCCTCGCAGGCCTTGGTGTAGTTAGTTACTTACATATCCCTGTAGCCATGGAAATGATAAAAATATGTATATATATATATATATATATATACATAAACAATACTTCTTATCATTTACAAGGTTTTAAGGACAAAGAAAAACAGCAAGTGATCGCTAAGTTTAATAGCAAGCGCCCGGACATCCTTGTGAAGGACCGGTGTGACCTTGACCTACTGAATGCAGTGATGTTCCCGGAGATGATCGGTCACTTTTGCTGGCGCGTTAGGCAAGGCATACGATATCGATTGAGTGGCAACGAATTCATATTGTCATTTTTCGTGGCCCCTTCGAAGGCTGTTAAGGCTACTATGAGTGTACGGGGGAAGTGTGCTGCACATGGAACTCGGGCCGCACGGTTAACGCCCCGGGCTTTAGCAACCCGGTGGTACCGTCTGGGACGCCTGCTGGCTTGGCTTAGTAGGCACAATGAGAGCGAGTTAGCCACATGAAGGCAGACCTCCCGTCGAGAGGACCATTTGGCTCCGCTGCTGCCCTTCGCAGCGGCGGGGAACCCCTGCTCTGGAGTGGGCAGGCCACCCGTCGGGGGGGTGATTATATTCCGGGGTGTAACGCGGAATCGCGAGGTGATCGCGTCTAATTAGCGGGTATGAGTAGTGTGGTACCTCCATGCCGAACCTCGATAGGGGGGAGGGTGGGGGATCCGCTGGCCTGTTTATTCGGGCTGTTCCCGGAGATGATCGGACGGATCTCACCTACCCTCCTTTTGTCAACAACGACAAACCCTTTGGACCTCGACGACAAGGTGAAGAGAGCCCTGAAAAACATCCTTTACCTCACGTTCGAGGACAAGGCGATGTATGATCGAATGTGTGCAAAGAGGATTCTTAAAAATACTGCCCAGAAGATGTTTTTAAACCCAACAGCATTGTTTTACCATTTTTAACGGACACATTCATGAACAATGACAAACACACGGCACAATTTATAGGTGCAAGTCTTATTGATTACTTCGCAAAAATCGCAGAAGCCAAATAATGTATGTGCCCAGATGCGTTACGAGAACAGAGCACATCAGTTATATGTACGTATGGCTCGAGACCAGAGATATTTACAACAGGACAACTACGATCAGTTTTTCCTCGCCCTTCATTAAGCAACTAAAGAAACTTATATTCTAATAAAAAATTATCGTAGACTAACCAGCGGGTGTCGGCCATATCAATCACCAAAAGGAGATCCATAAACGCCGTTTATATGGGCTTTTCTTAAAGACAAGGTTGCAATGGCGTTGGGCCTCAAGTCCTCTGGCATTCCGAGGAAGCATGCACTCAGACTGGCAAAAGGCTCGGGAACAAGGTCTTCTAAGCGTCAGCTATTACAGGCAAGTGAGGAAATTTGAGATTTAGAGGTCTTCAAGTTACGTCACCTTTGGGATTTTGGCGCCTGCCATGATACACAAGATACTCTTACATCGTATACGGCTATTATCGCTTGCTGTGCTTAAGCGCTGATTCAATTGCTCGCAGCGATGACCGGCGAAACCCCAAACAGAAGTTAGTTGCGTGCCCGGCGTTTATAAGATGCTTACTCACTTCGCGTTAACTCAGTGATAATAATCATTCGCCTCATGATCTGTCCCGCTGAAGCGGTAAACAGCGCGGTGCAGAAGACAACAACAGTAACAACAACAAATAAGGGTTAACCTATATTTACTCAGTCCAGTGAAATCAATGATTGATTGTGACGATGTACATCCTATATTGTCTACTTAATTATACATGACCTTTTTCGCTTAACAAATAAAATGTCAGATAATAATATCAGTAAAGATACACGTTGAAGTCGAAGACGACAAAGATAAGGCCGAGTTACAGAAGGCAATTGATTCCGTGCTACTATGGGCCAACTTGAATAGAATGGGAAGATCCACTTCTAAATGTGCCGTGCTGAAAACAGTCAACAGGGCAACACTGCATATTTTATAAACGGTCATAGTATATCTATGCGTCAACATACAACGACCTAGGTTTAACATTTGATTGTCAATGGAAGTATACATCTCATATCGCCGAAGTTGTAAAATCTTCGTCCCGCCTGTGCAATCTCATTCTTAGAGCGTTTATCGAGCATGACCCAGCAATGTACATAAAACTGTATAATAAGCTTCTTGTACCAAAGTAGACATACTGCTCACATGTGTGGGCACTTTTCTGTAGAAAATATGTAGAACTGTTTCAGCAAATGCAGGATAAATTTGTCAAACGAGTCGCATGGCGTTGCAATGTAAAACGCGTGAGCGAGTACCAAATGCGAGCTGACTTAAAACTTTTTAAACAACTAATCCGGAGTAATAACTTTAGTACCTCTTTCACAGTACGTTCAAATATGTGCTGGTGTGGTCTAGGGGACTAGTGCGCTAGTCATCGTTGTCATCTACCGGGGTGTCGCCGGTTCAATCCCTGTTGTTGATTGAATTTTCTTTGAGCGATGCTCATTGAGAATAGATGATAAACCATACCGCTGAGAGTCAGCGGCCATGCTGCCACAAGAACTGTTAGGGAAACCCAAGATATCTTAACGTGTCCACCCCGCGGTGCATTGAAAATATACCTCAGGATAAGTTCCAAGTCCGTAGGGGACGGAGGATAGTCTAGAAATAAAAAAACAACCTCCTTAAAAAACGTTTTTAATTTCTAGTACGTCCAAATAATATTCGTAGTGGCGTTTCAATTACTACACCGGAAGTTGCTAATGTCGAAGTGGTAAATAACGCGTTCGTATGGTTCGCGTTTCGCGACGTGCCCATGAGTGCAAAGACTACAATGTGATTTTAACACCCCTTTTTCAATAAAGGAGACTTTGCATTGTATTGTATAACGATACTAATCATGAGCATCCTCGTCATCAACGTTATTATCACCATCCGCGTCGTTTTTCTCGGTGTTACGGTATTGTCATTGTCAGTCGTTATGAATGATGAAAAACAAATCCTATGATGAAGCGGCTCTAGTCGTACTGTGCGATAGAGACAATCGACCTGTGTCGATTGACCACCCCACCTTGATTCTCTTCAAGGGCCGGCATTTATCAGCTCACACCGTTGCAATTTGTCTGTCCGTCATTTAACCCTCAGCCTGTTGTTGTTGTTGATGTTATTCGTGCCCTTGTTATTGTTTTGGTTGTCGTCGAGGTACCTCCTAGACCTTCCGCCAATTTATCAACGCAGGTTCTTCCAGCCTGTTGCTGTTGTTCTTCGAAGCAGCAGCAGCAGCAAACGCTGCCTTAAAAGCAGTACCTCTAGCAGTGGGAATGAATGAGCAAGCAGCTGTTACTCAGCGGACGCTAACTCAACTTGTCGATCTAACCAAGGTGCTTGACACAATGATCTCGGTGCGGTGGTGGCACGCGGTACCACATGCCACTGCTACCACCACCACTACCTTCACCATCGCACTTCAGTGTGAAAGCTGGTCGACGAGACCTACAAGACTAGGAGGAGGAGGAGGAGAACGACGAAGACGACAACAACAACAACAAACACTGTAGCGACAACAATGACGACAACAACAACAAACACTACAGCAACAACAACAACAACAAATCTCGGACGAGTGGCAACGACTTTGAAATAACGATAACTTCACGCGGCGAATTGGCGACTCTAGGACGACGACGACGACGAGAAAGATAATGATGCAGATGCCAACTTTGCGCAACAAACACGCGATCCTCTTAGCCGTAGCCTAGCAGCCGCTTATGTTACATAGCAACAACAGTTCCGCAGCAACAGCAGCGACAGCAACATCGACAACAATAGCCGCAAGTGGGCAATGAGTAGTGGTGGTGGTGGTGGTGTTCGGTCGACGGCGATTAGAAACCGCGACCGACGAATGGCGGCGGGCGGACCCACCAACCAGCCGACCGCCGGCTGAGGTAGAAGAAGACTGTCTGCCTATCTGTAGGGGGCTCATTCACGGTTGTATTCACGCTCACCCACCGCGGTGGGAACCACCCTAGCGGGAGTGTGGGCCACAGCGCCGGCGTCTGACGTCGTCGCCACTTACTTTAACAGCGACTCACTCGGTCGGTCGCTGTGTTCGGCCGACGACTCACTCACAGTGAGTCGCAGGGCTTGGCTGTTTGAGCGGCCGTCCCTCTTTCTCTCTATGTCTCTCTTTCTCTCTCTATGTATGGGGGGAAAGAGAGAGAGGCATAATAGGGTGCTCCTGCGACCTCTTTTTAACTCATTAATCCAGTTGGAAACAGTGGCAAAACATGGCGCAGAGTCACCGTACACCTCGTCTAACTCAGTTTTCACTTGGGTCGCATTCCAACCTTTGAAATAAAAATGCTTGATAACCACTCGAAACTCTTTTTTCTCCATTTTTCAAAATCACGCCGATACGTTGCACGGGAAAAGCGATCAAACGAAATCGCAACGGACAATCACCATAATATCTTGACTGCTAGCATTCGAAAAGTTGCCGTTTCCAATAGCGGTGAAAGCGCGAAAAATTTCGAATTCTGAAAAGCTCATTTTAAGAACTTGTTGAACTACCTGTATATATATATATTATACATATATATATGATATATATAGGCAAGCGTCGAAACTGTGCATTTATCGACACTCAATCGATCTCCGTATGCTTGCGTTCGAGACCGTAAGGAAGCCTGGAGGGTGTTATTGTTGAGGTACGCAAATGTCTCAGATTAGTCACGGGAGACCCACCGAGATTTTGTTCCGGCAGAGGCTGCCACCGAATACGCAGCCGTAAGGCTACGGCAGTGCTTGGAACTTTGTTCAGGTAGAGCTGATGTAGTTTGTCGTCACGTTCAAAAACTAGGGTACAATTGTTTACATCCCATTGAAGGTTAAACCCCAAGACTCTCGTATATATATATATATATACAGAGGCCATGCGAACGCAACTCAAAATAGCTTGTTAGGCCTTTTATTTCACGAGGCCACCCAAGCAGATTGTTTTGGCAGTTGCTGCCATCACTTGTGCTCGTTTTCAATCAGCTATAAAGTACTACCACAATTCGAAACTCGAAACGTGTGCTTGCTTAGCTATTAACACTTACGAAGTTACCGGTATCCCGGTATCAGGAACTTACCGTAATTACCACTTGTACTACTCGTAACGAGCCTATCAGACTTAAAGGCCCTGCTTTTTCTCAGGCTGTCCGCTGGCAAGAACTTTTATGGCGCAACAAGTTCGCAGTGGAAAATTATGCCTGGACACCAATGACTTGATGCAGATGGCCTGTCTAGATCACCTAGAAGACAGCAACCAAACAAAGTCAAAGCAAGAGAAAAGTTTCCGTTAATGACTCTGCCACGCACGTTCATCGCATTTGCTCAACTCGAAAACATCCTGCTCATACAAAGGAAGAACTGAAATATTTGAAAGACCGTCAAGCTGCCAATTAGCAACGAGAAACAAAATTAAAGAGCCAGTAAAGTTGTGTCAAAAACTAAGCATTGCAACACATATTTTCGTTTCGTGCGCTGATGCTCATCAAGGCGCAGCGCATCACCTCATAAATTATGAGGCTGCCGACTTGACTCTTATTTAAATCATAAAAAACATAAATTTCTCCGGGTAGGAAACATTATGCCCATCACATACCAGTACATCGAACTAAATTGATCCTGCCCGACGTACGTATATGTTGCGATAATTATACCACTACCGATCGAGCCAATAAAAAATTGACGGCAGGTATACAAACATTGTTATATGAAACGCCTCAAATAATAAAAGCACCAACGCCATGTGTTTCGTGCAAAATCTGCAGACTAATAACAGCTTAGAACAAAAACATTTATAAGGATGTTGGTTTGAATTCTATACCATCATCCGTCTCCATGGGCTTGAAATGGAGCACAGTAGGACATATCTGCAATGCATTGACGGTCAGTAATCCCATAGCCAAATAACGTCTTGTCAATTGTGTTGAACGAAATTAAACGCCACTGCGTGCACTTTCGAGGCTTTATACGAGTATATGGGAGGACATAGGTACTCGCGTGGCGGGTATGTGCTTCAAAAGACAAATGGTCAGACGTACCTGTATAGGCCGTTGCGTACGCAACTGTAACACTTACAGTGCCGCACTTCAATCGTCTACCCTCCGTTCGGGGTCAGTGATTGCTTAACGATGCGATGGTTCTCCCAAGAAAACTTTCGTCTACGAGACTGCCTTCGCATTGCTCCGTAAGATAGACCTCATAAATACAACAATGTGCGACGGTGGGACTCGAACCCGTGCGCCTATGTGTCTCTTAGAGTCGCGAGGCGCACGCGAATAATGCATCACGCCACCGGTCTGCAAGGCCAGCCAAAGATGTGCGTACTATAAACTCGTACACTGTTGATCAACCACTCTATGATCGAACGTGCTAAGATTCTGACTTCGGCCATGCCGTCCTTAGCAGTCTTGTTACCCCAGGTGTACATCTACACTAGGTGATCCTCAAACGCAGAACCATTTATTTAATACGTCCCCCAAAACCTCAAACTTACCGCCGACGTTGATCGCTTGATCACAATGTCTGCGTCCGCATCTTGTCAGGTCATCGACCTAAACTGATGGCTTTTCCACGAGTTCGTCGAGACTGACAATGTCGCTTCCTTTGCGTCCATTTAGTTCTCATTCCGGCTCTTAATCACAACTAACAACTACCCAAAATGAACCTGTGCTTATTTTTCTCAAACAGCCGGTTTTTGCGCATGGCCAATTCTACGTTGCTATTGATACAATATAACCCCACTATTGATATTGGCTTCGAGGAAAGACTCAGCCACAGTTTTATTGCTTACTTCGCTACCTCGTGTTCTATCGTTATGCCTATCTTCGTTATGCCATATATAAGTGTCACTTTCTCACAATATATGCACTACCAAATTTTATTTAAAAAATGTGCTCTCGATTTATATGTTTTTAAATAATTTCTATGTATGTGAAGCAGATAATAATATGAAAGATACATTTGCCGACTAAAAAGTGGGTGGGTAGAATATTTCATGCTTGACGCGTTGCGACAAATAAGTAGAACCAGTGCCGGGAGGTCGTATATCTCCACTTCCTACGTACAGAAAGCTGAGCATTATTTTCCAGCACTTCACCAACAAGGACTTTTTTGTGGAAGACGGATAAATGCAGTTACAAACTACCGCTACGAGTAGGGAAAATCATTTTCCATCTCGAGTTGTGTGGGAATCGACCCCAGCACATGAATGTTACTCCGCTGAAACCCTATACGCACTAAACTCACCTCCCGCTTAAACTTCACTCTCTGGTAGCCTAGATCTCCATAGAACAGTGCTATGGGCTATTAGAAGAGGTGGATCAGTTGGCCGTGTTGCTCACGGGTTCCCCCACATGTCAGGCGCACTTCAGCCGCGTCGGTCTTGAAAACATTTTGAATGATTAATAAATCATCATTTTCTATATATATATATAGATAGAAAATATTGTGATGATTTATTAATCATTTACGTTTGCACACTCGGCAGTGCTCGCCTTCTGTATCGTATATATATATATATATATATATATATATATATTTTTTTTTTTTTTTTATAACATTAACCTAATCTACAAACCTTTAGAAATATCGCATCAAATGAGATATCTAGGGCTTCCCCAACAGTGCTTGCGACAGCACAGCTGCTGACTCTCAGCGGTATGAATGACATCTATATCTCAACCGAGATCGAACCGACGACACCAAGGCACATGCGAACTACGACTACGATCGATAAATGCTCTGCTTGTCTATCTGCCTCAACAAATATCTGGGCTCCTTGAAGAGAAAACTTTAAACAAAAAGAGCAAAAGCCACTTCAGCACCGCGTATAGCAGCCGGCGATGTTACTGTGTCTAGTCTTTCTCTACACGTATGCGCGTATTGTTGTGGTTGTTGTGGTGGTGATTGTTGTTTTTGTAGTTGCTGCGCCCATCGCCGCTACTCGAATACTTCATTGCTGACGCCCTCGATAGCCGTCCAAGCACTGTCACTGGCAGGTTTCCATCGTTTTGCGACGTGGAAAAAACCTGTCTCAAGGGTTCGATCGCGCCATACACCAGACTCGGCCTCGAGCTCGAAGAATCCGCAAGGCTGCATCGAGTTGCTCTCATCAGTCAGTGAGGCGATGCCGAACGTCCGCCGGCCTGCATCGATTTCGGTTTCATTTTCATCACTATGATGATGATGATGATGATGATGATAACAATCACGACAGGCATCTCCATTCGGCATTGACCGGACGGTGAGTGTCGCTCCAGGCACGGCTTGAAAGTCGTCGGCCGGAACGAACTTCCCCTGGTCGAGACGTCGCAGTGTGGTTGGCGACGACACGCTTTCCTGGAACGAAACGTGTGTCGAAATGAAGACCGCATGGATTCGTCACATGGATATCATGCGCGCTTTAGGCTTACGATGGGCACATATTAAACGTGGCGTGACGTTAAACACAAACTGGTATACGCTATGTCGAAGTTATTTGTGGTATTCGACACAATAAACATAGCACACACCTGAACAGCTATTTTGATGTACGGCCACAAGCGGCCAATATATATATATATATATATATATATATATATATATACATCTGCCCAGTTTTAGCGCAAGTCAGAATAATGGCTAGAAAAAAAGTGTTGGACCGATTGAAGTTGGGCGGAGAGCTAAGCCGTTCGGACCTGCCTAGTCAAGGGATATCACAATTTGTGCAATTTATTTGTGAAGGCACCTCTAACTGCTAAATGGTTAGCAAGGAGTACCAGGAGCGACTCAGAAGAGACAGATTCGCGATAGAGAGGACAGAATACGACGGTACTTCTAGAAGGTACCTCTTCGCAGGTAGAAGGACGCGTAAGTATGATGGCTTTAGGGTCAAACCCTGAGACGCCTTCGGCCAATTAATCGGAAAGACACTCGTCGTGCTATTAAAGGGAGAGCCGGATTAACAGAGAGTGAAGCTTAAAAGGGGAAATGCGTTTAGTGGTGTATGATATCGGTGGAAAAATTTCAACTGTCGGGGGGAATTTAGAAGCGACAATATATAATAATATATATATTATATATAGATATATACATATGTATGAGATATAAAATATGATAAGATAATATATGTATATATAAATCAAAAATAGAATATAATAAAATAAGATAGATATATATGATATATAAGTTATATATATATATATATATATAGGTATCTTCTATTCTCTTTAGTCGAATAGATCTATCTCTCATATTATATCTTGATTTATACATATATATTTATTATATATCATATAACATATGTATATATATACATACATATGTATATATATTTTTTTCTCAAATCGGAGTAACTTAAATGATTAAACATATATTTTAATGTAGAAGCTTTATCAATAGCGCACCTTGTACAAATGTAAATAGTGCAACTTGTTCTCCGAAAAGAGCATTGCTGATCCCGTTTTAGCCATAGGTTGTATTTGTGCATTCGGTCAAGTGTAGATGACCACACAAGATATATATATATAACGAACGGAGAAGAGAATAACGTATGCAAAATCGTGGCCTTAACTGGCTGGAATCCACAATTATACACACACATATTCGATGATTGGGAAACCCTTCTTTCTCAAAGTCTATAAGAATAATGGCCCGCCATTGTTATCTGCCTATTTCTCACCTTGAAATCAAAATGACGCTCCTGTTGAAACAAGGTCTTTCCGATACAGAAGTACTCCTCGCTGAATCGCTCGCTGTACTCACGTGAGGTCCACTCTTCAATCAGTTCTACCTCTCCCCGAAGAACCCCGTCAACTCGCTTTACGTTCATCAAAAATATGCCAGCCTCAGACTGGTTTCCAGGCGTTTGATTGTCCGAGTTGACATTTTCGGTCGTTCGACGGCGGTTCCCTACGACATAGAACAGATCATCCTGTACACGAATCATATTTCCCACGTTTATCCACTGAAAGGACGTCTTTATGGGCTCGAATATTGCGTGCTCTTTCCAAACCCATAGTTCCGTCCCATAGCTCTTTCCGTCGTGAATTTCGAATACCAGACAGACGTAAGGATGCCCCTGAAACCTGAATGGATAGCCGTATCCGAGAGGATCATGAGGAATATCCGTCGTGCAAGTAAATCCATTTGCTGTAGACAGAATACCCACAGGACCAGGGCGGTTGGATACAATGCGATCACCGTCGGAGTTTACAATCGCATCCACGTATGTAAGCCACCTGGGAGTTTCTCTATGAAGCTCCGAGACGGTCCAAAGTTCACCATCAAACTTATACTCCCCGTGGTAGATGAACTTTAAGTAGTCCTGTTTTGCCAGTGAAGAAGATCGAACACCATGTCGATCGAGCAGCGCCAACATCCTGTCCTTTACGGTCCGCCGAGCGGCCGTATCTGCGGTGGCTTCCGTCCAACGTAGCAGACGGGCGCCGAGTTCAGTACGATCGTGCTCTCCTTGAACAAAGTCCTCGCTGAAGCACACAAGAGCCAGGCTGATCGCGTTCAAATGATCCAGCGAAGCTGAACAGAGTGCCGAACTCCAGTCGTCGCGGATTAGCTGTCGCAAGGCATCGTTCAGCTTCCACACCATGTCGAAGTTCGTCAAGCAGCTGGCGGCGCAAACTGCAGCCAGCTCCGCACGATCAAATGAGGTCTGACCGAGGTAGACGAAGTCCATGATGACAGCGAGCTGCCGCCTCGAGATCGGCAGTCGTACAACAGTGTTGTTGCTGTCAGAGCAGGCAGGTGTTGCCGGCACCTTCAGATGCTCCAAGACCCCCTCGTGCAAGGCAAGTACCCCGTCCTGACACGTGACGTTCACTTCACCCCGCCCACTCGCGTACTCACACCGTAACTCCTCGATCGTTTCGCTGCGAGCCCGTTCAACGACCTCCTTTGCAACTGACAGCTCACACTTCGGATCCTTCCACGCTGTCGGCCCAAAGGCGGCCAATGCCACCAGATACGACGACGCCGCAGCAGCAGCAGCGGAGTTCAGCAGCTTCACCTTCACATTGCCTTCATTGCCGCCCTCGAGACTGTCTTCCTCGTGCAGCATTTTTCGTACAGCTCGGTAGGCCATTTTGCTGCAGCGCACCTGTGGCAGCGGGTCGACATCCTTGAGCGTAACCGTTGTTGCCGGCCTCTGCCAGCATTTGTCTAGCATAAGAGCTTTTGCGTTTGCCGCCAGCGAGACGACATACCGGTCACCGTCGAGGCGGACCAGCTGCTCCGTGGTGCCCTCCTGTTCCATGCTTGGCCTTGTTCGGGTGTGTGCTGTTGGCTATGGCGTACTGGAGTTACTGTCTCCTTTCGGGAGGATTCTAGCTGCGCCCAAACGCGCCCGAACACTCTCGCCTAGTGTTGACCTCACTCCTGCGGAGAGCGGCTACCGTTGTCCCGAGCGTCGAGACATGTCCCGCCAGCCAAAGACGGACGTTCCGTGACTCATCCCCGTGACTTCGACAACTGTCATAACATGCACAAGTAGCGCCTGAAACGACTATTTCGTCAATTCTAGTCAATTCTAGCTTAGAATTGACGAAATAGCCCGAAATAAGTTCAAATAAGTACTACTACACTCGGCGTATGGCTAATTGGGCGCAGAAAGAGTCTGGTCGCCGCCGGATCTATTCACGAATGTTCGATTGAAATTAATGTCCTGGAAAACCCGCGCGACACTCACAACGCTAATTCGACCGTTTTATCACACATTCGTTTATGCATGACAATACATATTGTACAACACAATTGTATATTAAAACGTGTTATAGCGATGTCATGTTCATCGCTACCACGGCGATGAGCGCGCTCATAATACATTCCAGCTCATTCATTATCCATGCATAGACTAGCTATACTTGATAGAATTCTCTTTTGAGCTTAATGTAACATGCCTTTATTTACACGTATTTACACGAACACACACTGTATGTGTAGAGTATGTATATAGAGTATATGGGACGTATATATAAATGTATGAATTATCAACGGCTAGGTCGAAACGCTTTACTGATACTGCTTGAATGGCTTTGCACAACAGCCAGCTGATTCTCTTCAAAACAGCTGAGAAAATCAACCGTCAAACAACATCACCGATCTCTCTGAAGAGATTCATTCATCAGCCGCAGTGTGTGGGGAAATGGAGCATGCGAAAAGGCCTGTCGTGAGGCAACGAAGCGAGCGACAACAAAAAAAAAACATCACAGGTCCGATCATTTGTACAGCAAAAGAAAACCGTTTTTTTTTGCTGTACAAATGATCGGACGGACCTGTGCGAGCCGTAATTATTGAGCCCGTTTGAGTGCATCATGCGTGCGCCTCACAGGACCAACACAGGTCAACACAAAATGTTGACTAACAGAAACGCTTTTGTTGCAAGTAAGCGGTCAATTCATTTCTACTAATAAGGGCAAGGACCGATAGTACTGGCCGAGTAGTATTAAGAGCCGTCAACCAACAAAACTGATGTAGTGATTTGGAAAGATACACTTAGTCAGTCTGTAGTTTAAATTTTACCGGGGGGCGCTCATGTTGAATGCGCCCACCGGCTCTCTCCTACCGCCCCAGATCGTCGCGCCACCGAGCGCTCTTTAAGTAACCCCGAACAGCGAGGTAAACAGACAAGTTGCGACGCACGTGCGTTTTGTTTATATAGCCACTACCGCGGCGTTCGAAATGATCTCGTCATATACACAGACACATGGACGAATGCCATCGGCAAGGCGTGTAAAAGAAAGATTATCGAGAACAATTGTTCTGTTCGCTGCTCTGGAGTAGCTCTCGGCATTTTTGTGTTTCCAAAAAAAAAAACGATTTGTGTTGTTACCGCTGAACACGTACCTGAAGACTTGCACGCCTGCATCTGTTAAACAGACTGTTAAACTGTAAAAACACTTTTGTTATTGTGTCGGCCCCTAAGTTGGCTAAGACCAGGCAGTAGAGTGCTTGCTTGCTGTAGGCGATACTCGAAGCTATTTGGTGACTGACAAGCCAACAACAGAGTGTCAAAAGCTTCCTACTAGTAGTGCATTAGGCCGCACGCTGACATGGGTAGTCAGGCGAAAAGGCGACGCGAAAATCGGAAAAAGGTCAACGTTAATCCGAAGAGGGCGATACAGAAGCAGCGGCGTAAGAAGGCGCCTCGCGTCGCATCCGAACACCTACGAGCTGTGTGGGACGAACAGAAGACAGCTCGAAGGAACATTGAACAGGCTGGTCTCCTATACGATGCCAATCAGGTGAGCCCCCACGAGAGAAGCAACACCAACAACACTGGTAGTGAATGACAGAAATGTCTGACCTAGCAGCAACAACATTGAGGACAATATGTACGGCATACGAATACATCGCGCCAGCCAAACTCAGATTTTCCACGTTACTTATCTGTCGTGATTGACATGCCTGCACACTCATTTTATGGATCATCTACGTGGATTTATGCGTACAAGTATTCAGAGATTAGTCTGAAGCCTGGGGATAATACAATTTGCTAGCGTATTTGCGTACAAGTGCGGCACGACCCGACGTCGTAGTTTGTTTTAAGTGTGATATTACATTTTGTAGAGACATTTTGAAGGAGTAGATCAGATATGCATGTATACGCATGCATGCATATTTATTGCATGCCAATGTTCACCCATATCTCGTCGTAAGTCGTAAAAATCCGCTTCGAAATTAGTTTGAAGCGATTTATATATATATATATATATATAATGATTTCTATTTTTGTAAGTTTGTTAGCACGTTTGAGTGCACAACTGTCTCCGCCCTAACCTCGTTAGTCACGGGAGGAAATATATATATATATATAACGTGTTTTTCACGTTTTAAGCTCTTACTACTAATCATATCTATAGCTTGTGTTTCTATGTCTACCTCTGAGGTGTTCATTATTCATTTACCACAGTTACTCGTGTTAACCGCTGCGAGGCTTTTGTTTGAACGTGTGTTGCCGTACATTTTCCACACACGTTTTTTTTTCTCCGGACCACTAGGTGGAAGCCGTCGAGTCGGTGAAGCGAGCCGGGGCGGCGCCGAAATCCGACGTGGTGACCAAGATTGAGCTGGAAGCAAATGCAGCTCGCCGGGACCGCAGCTTCATGATGCGCGACGATATGGTGTTCCTGACGCGCATGATCAGCCGACACGGCGTTGACGGATGGCTGGCCATGACACGCGACCCCGATAACATTTACCAGCTCACGCCCAAGCAGATTCGGCGGTTGTATCTGAAGTGCCAAAAGGTTCCTTGGCAGTACAACGCCCTCATGATGGCCTGTGGTCTACGGCCCGTGCCCGAAGGCTGGAGCCTCGACCGTTCGACCGAGCAGCCGTCCGAAGTCGACGTGGACACCGGCTGAATGGCGTCTGATAATAAAGCGGCTGTAACGCCTCGTGTATATACACATGTGTACGCATATTTGCTTCGTATATTTATATATATATATATATATGAGACGTTAATGGGTATATATAATGCGTTTAAGCATTGATTGATTCACATACAGGTCACCCGTTAATGTTTTCTTATTTTTTGTAGTGCTGACCCCTCCAGGCGTCTGACGATGCCTATGATTGCATATGTCTCGTGGAAAAGAATGTACCTGGACAAGTTTTTGCTCCGACTCAGAAAGGTGCTCGTTTGCTCCAACTCAGAAAGTGACTCGCCCTCTAGAGGCTGTGCGTTTTCGACAAGTCTTCATACTAGTGGGAAATAGAGGCGAACAAGTAGATTCGCTAAGTATGCTTAAGACATTGTTACGTATTATTTCAAAATATTTAAAAAAATCAAAATTGGCTTTATTGCCGTCAGGACCTCAGAGGTTCTCCTTGACTATGTAAGGCCAGGCGGCTTTTATTTTGCAGGAGGCTCTCGGTACGACTAACTGGGTGACAGTTTGTGAGGCTGTGCAACCCTACGGAATGAGAGTAGTTTCTTCTGGACTATTTAATGTATTTTCTACGTCAACTTTACCGTCAGCGTTGAAGATATTGTTTGCAGAATGGGAATCATACGACTTAAATCGGTTCTGCTTTTAGGCAAAATTAATTGCATCTGGCATATCTTTCCCAGCGGTGAAAACTCATCACAATCGTTTGCATCTGCATATATGTCCAGAAAATTACAATCGACGTATAGTTGCAATGTGGCAAGCGATTGCTGGAGATGAAAAAGACTGCAAGAGAAGAGTATTAGGTAATATGGGTACGCGGATGTTGTGTATCGTATCTGTTCCTTTTATGGGTTGTGTAATATTCAGACCGAGATCAGTAAATGTTTCACTAATACCGCAAACGGAGCGGGCTTAAAGTATCGCCCAGATCGACGCGTGCAGTTTGCACAATAGGGCATGCTCCCCAGAGTCGTCATGAAGAATGATTTTTTACTTTGAAATTCCCCTGCAGGAATCTTATGACCCTCATGTTGTTGTTCAACAAACTTTGGGATCTAGTACAACTCGGCAAGTACAAAAAATAGCTCATCCTAGGCATCGTTAAACGCCTTTAGGGTTAGCACTACAAAAATTAATGAAACAATAACGGGTGATCCGTATGTGAATCAATCAAAGCTTAAACAAAAGATTTTTCAATAAAACAAGGAGCGGAAATGTCGTCTAAAAATGGGTAATTGAGCGTGAAAGCCAACATATGAGAATTGCAAGTAATTTCATTTCTAGAAGAATATCTTCATTAAAACAGTTGTGTTGCTTTGAGCTAACGTAAAATGCAATTCAACAGCTACAAAGTTCTCCTTCAAACACGCAGATATGATTAGTTTGTCGATATGATGGCTGGGGCTCTTAGGATCGCCAATTTCCTAAAGATATGTCAGAATAAGAAGCTTGACACAGCCACTTTGGTAATTTTCTCTACTCTAATAATCTCACCCCAAAAGAAGACACTTCCGTCCCTTGTTCAATTGAAAAAAAAATATTTTTTTACCGAGTTGTACTTGACCCCAAAATTTGTTAGACAAACTCCTGTAGATCCTGTATATATATATATATATATATATATATATATATATATATATATATATATATATATATATATATAAACATCGTGGAATCGATTGGTGCAGGCAATGATATTCAGCCTGTTCTAGAAGGACTTTGGGATAAGTTTGCTCGCGCTCTTGTGACCCGTCTCGAGGTAATGAGGGCCATGGGCTCTTTGCGAGCCGGTTGGACGAACTACAGTCTGGGCCTGCCTGCAAAACTGCTGAAGCTAGCTGCTTTATTTATAGCGTGACCAGACGTGTGCGTGGTGCGTCCAGACAGTTTGAAAACGTCTCAAGTGTCCCCCTTATACGAAGAAGGGTTGCAGATCTCTGCCGTTTAATTACCGTTTTATATTTGTAGTTGACTACGTCTCAAAAAATCAAGAAGGTGGTGTTGCGTCGACTGAATTGCCACTTAAAACATATTGATTTCCTCTCACCTGATCAGTTTGGCTTTGGCCATGCTCGGCCAACGGATACGGCGCTTGTGGAATTGTGGCAGTATGCTGTTGACTCGGTAGAGGCTAATACGACCTGCTTGGGTGTTTTCCTTGATGTAGCGGCTGATTTTAATTGCCTTGATCATAATGTTTTTAGTTAAATGTTGGCACACCTTGGCGGCGTGCCTTCCACGGTCGACTGGTTTAACTCCTATCTTACGGGTAGAACACAGGCCATCAGCAACGGTACGGTGGACTCGTGCTGGCATAGTGCAAAGCAATTATACTAATGACACAACGATCCTTTTCCGAATCGATCCACATGACATTAGTAGCGGAGTAAGTAAATATATTACCTTAGTGGATCACGTTATAAAAACTATCAATAACTTTGGATTAGTCGTTAACACTAGCAAAACGAATGTCATATTGTTTCGATAGGCTAGAAGGCTAATTAGCGTGCCAGCGTCCTTCCAACTTCGTCTACATGTGGTAAATCACTCCTGCCTGGTTAAGCGTCTGAGGGTGATTTTTCATGATAAGCTATCGTGGCAACTGCACTAAGATTATATAACTCCTAAAGGCCATGCGGTCATTTCATCTTTACGACGTATGAAGCAGCTCGGGGTTCCCATTGAAGACCTTTTGATTGCTTATATCTACTATGGGATATACGCCGGAGTGATTCTTTAGGGAACCTGTTTATCACCCACGATCTATATGCTGCGTGCAGGTACACTCGCATTAAAAACAGGTCACGGCCTTGTCCCGGCGGACATTGCAATCCCTTTGACCCAAAAAAAAGAGAGAGGAGAAGAGCTACGATATTCGAAGTTTCCAATACTCACAAAAATGTCAGTTTGCAAACCCAAAAATGTCGGTTGCTCGGTATTTAGAGTTCGCTGTCTAGCAGCCTAAAATCTCGTACTTCCCTAAGATTATTCAAGCGAGAGTTAAAAAAATACCTTGTGCGTAGCAAATGAGCGCTCATATGTGGTTACTACTATTGTTAGGCTAGTGGCCACCAGATAGATTTGCAGCTTATCTCATTGCGACTTATAGAGCTCCTGACTAAAGCTGAGATGGTGGTTGTCTGTTATAGAAACACGTTCTATGGTGAATCTCTTACTTGGGAAGTTACATAAGATCGTTGGAATATATAGTTTTTATGATATTACTCTATTATTAATATCACCTTTATATCACATTATTATTTTTGTGAGAACTCAAGCATTGCAAGATGCAGTTCCCATAATAAGCTCGTTGCCAATCAATCAATCAGTTATGTTTATTTTATTCAAATTGAGTATATTGTACTTTAAGTATGGTTTTCATTTTCAAACTTTCGGCGAGACAAGTAGTGCAACGATTTTTGTGCTCCTGTGCTGTGCATTCCACTGCAATGCCTGGCACACCTCTACTGACAGGTGCACAACTGAAATACCCTGTGAAAGGCGGCGTTTGAACATGCTAAAACTTTTTCGAGCTGACCCTCAGCCAATATTTAACGTCCACGGGTTTGCTTTCACATTGTTTCGTAAGGCAAACCCCATAAGTACAAATGTGCAACGGTGGGGCTCGAACCCGTGTACCTATGTGTCTCCTTCTGTCGCGAGGCTCACGCGAATGCACCACGTCACTGGGCTTGTTAGTTTACGTAGCGATAACCATGCATTATGTACCTAGTGTATACGTAGCGACTGTCACATGCAGGACCAGACAAAAGGTGCAAGACATTGAATGCGTCCAAATTCCCGACCTTCCGCCTGCCTCGTTCGATTTTAGCTTCTTACTCCGAAATAAAACATTTGCGAGATACTGTACGCGGTATCTTCAGCCATAGTCGGATTGTTTCAGTAGGTGGTGCTGGCTGGTGGCCTGTCAGGCTGGTAAACAGCCTGACAGGAGATACACAAAGAGGCTTTTTGCTCGAACAGACAAATAAAGCACTCGCCACGTGTATAATGAAACGCACCTCTCAAGTTGATCGCTAGCATGTAATGGTTCCACACCCTGTCAGGTCCATACACCAGCCCCTGAACATTCTTAAGCACGAAAAGCCGCATTGCTGAGAAAACGGACAGTCTTGAGAATACTGTCCCGTAAGGAGAGACAAGTGCCCTTCATACTGTTTCGTTTATATGTGCTGTAAACGTCGTTTCTGTGAAATGAACTTGAAGGCCAAAAGACTGGAAAAGAATAATAATGCCCAATAGTTTGGCGCAACAACGTATAACGGACGTAACCGACAAGGGTAAGCGAAACGCAGCTTAGCGGGTCTCCTTGCAAAGTTCCATAATTTTGCTTAATCTCTAATAAACCTGCGTACGTATGACTACTGGATTATGCCACAGCTTTTTTTTTTTTTTTTTTTGTTCTGGGAGGTTTCGGTAATGCATGATGCACATGCGCCACTAGCAGCCTGCGTGACTAGTGTGAGACTCGCAAACCCACTAAACCCGGATTCCTCCCCACCCCCCCAGGCTCGGTATTACTTTGGCATTACATCGAAATATGCCACAGCTGGCTCGATTCTGACTGGATAACTCTCTTCTAAAGCCGAATAGCTCTGATGGAAGGATCTTTTCAGCCACGTGCTCAACCCGCCGAATAGCCGAATAGCCTTTTATTGCTTTTTAAAACTTTAATGTGACGCCACTTTACGTGATATATATATATATATATATATATATATATATATATATATATAGTAGCAGAACTAAATACAGTTTTAAACAGATCTACTAAGGGTCGCCTAAACAAACGATAGACGACACATACGGCTAGCAACTAAAGTAGTACTTTTTTTTTGTTCTGGGAGGTTTCGGGAATGCATGATGCACATGCGCCACTAGCAGCCTGCGTGACTAGTGTAAGACTCGCAAACCCACTAAACCCGGATTCCTGCCCAACCCCCCAGGCTCGGTATTACCTTGGCATTACATCGAAGCCGTGGGAGAGGCGTCTCTGCCGTTCTCCTTCAATCAGCTCTATCCCTGACTAGCATCCCGCATGTCTACCTGCGGTTGGATAGGGGAATGCCATTTTGTAATCCGTCCTGTGAGGGTGCGTCGAGACCATGAGGGCCTGGCTGCTTCCCACCCCCTCCTCCCTCCCTCGGCTCCTCGTCTCGACCACTCTCCCGAGAGACCCGCTCAAACCTCTCCCGCCTGGCCGTTTCCTTGGCTGTCTTGAGTGTCAAAACAGCGTCGAACAAGTTCGTCGCCTCCCTCCATGCCTCCGCCGAAGTCGTCATATGGGAGACCACCTTCTTGATGGGTCGGCCTCTCACAGCGGTTGGTGCTGCGTCCCGTGCTTCCCTGAGAGCATCACACCGCAGAACAGTATGCTCTACGTTGTCCGTTTCTCCAGAGTCGCACAGTACGCAGATATCGCTGATGGCCTTCTTGATCCTTGACAGGTAGCTCTGGAACTGGCCGTGTCCGGTCAGAACCTGAGTCGTCCAGTAGGAAAGCTCCCCGTGTCGGCGGTCATACCATGCCCTGAGGTCCGGTATCAGACTCTTGGTCCAGCTCCCTCCCTGTGGTCACACCGGGTCTTACCTGGGCCCATTCCTCATGCCAGGCCGATATGGTGGCACTCCTGGCCCTGGTGAGATCCAGACCTTCGTCTAGAAACATTTTACTTCGTTCAGCCACTAGGAGGTCCCATGGCAGCATTTTGGCTAGGACCAGGAGAGCTTCGGTCGAGACTGTTCGATACGCCCGGCTTACCCTGATTGCCAGCGTTCGTTGGGTCGACCTTAGTGCCCCCCTATTTTTCGCCGTCCGCATTGCCATGTCCCCCCAGACTGGGGCTGCGTATAGCGCCGTTGATTCGGCCACCGAGGCCAGGAGCCTTCTTTTCACCTCAGCCACCCCACCGACCCTAGGCATGATCCGCGCCAGAACTAAAGTAGTACTACTAATGTATAACGGGCCGCATTAATTGTCGGCATCTCGAATATCGTCAGTCTAGTATTAAAATGTCAAGTAGGACATAACGGTAGTAGATAATTTAACACTCTGACTTATCTCTTGAGCGATTGATTAAAAACGTGCTCAATTCAGAGCCAATGAACTAGCTCCAAGAATAGAAGCTTTTTTTGTAGTAGATACAAGAATACATAGGAAAGACAATGTATCAGTATACAAGTAAACAACAAACATTTATTATTATATATACGTATACATATACATTGTGTTTAATAATCTATATACGAATATCACATATAGCACCATCAACGTTGGCAACATAGACAGCCAGATGGACAGGCAGCGGCAGCTACGACTGTCTAGGTTCAAACACGAAATGTGGCTCGCTGTCCATAATCACCTTGCCACGCGCCTCAATGTAGTTGAGTGGCGCCGTGCCGGGCGCCAGGCGCACCCGAAAGTGGCCGAACAGCGTCGACAGCATCAGATGTACAACGTGGCGAACGATGCCGTCGCCCATGCAGGCACGCTTGCCCGTGCCGAATGGGAAGAAGAAGTCCGGCTTCTGCACCATCCCGTCACGGATGAACCTGTCGGATTCATTTGCAGATAGTAGCGGCGCCGGTCGTACGACTCTACCAACTATTTAGGTTAGGCAATACTATTTAGGTATCTTTCTCGAATATAAGCCGAACACAATAATGATCATAATGACAATAAATAAAATTATAAGATGGCATGGGATATAAACACTCTATACTAGCCTTTAATGGCTTTGAGGAGCTGTGAACCTCTGTACAAGTTTAAACCGCTTATGAGAATAATTAAACCTATCTATCTATTGTCGAAACGGGCCTTGTTTAATGTAGCTTCAACCGGTATGAAAATATAAATATATATATATATATATATATATATATCATACTCGTTGGCCTAGATAGACTTGAATTTCCACTGATCTGATCTAATCAACAGGCAATGTAAAAAACAAACATCGCTGCAATTGTACAGGCAGCAACAAAAAAAGAAATACTATCGAAATAACACTATATACTCAAACTGGCAAGCCTCAGGGCTGTTTGCTGAATGCAGGGCCGATATGCTCAATACCCGACTGCTGGAGGCCAGATAGTCGGAAATTGAAAGCGTTCCGTGTAGAGCGCGTAACAAAGAAGAGGAATCTTTAGAACATATCGTGTGTCAGAGAGGCCGATCGGGTTATCGCCATTTTTATGCTGTGAGCTATATAGAACACAAGCGCACGTATATGGCTACTCTTGTTGCTTTGTTACCTCGCTGCAAACTTACCTCTCTGGCCTGAACTTCTTAGGCTCTTCCCAGTGGTCGGGATTAAAGTTGAGGTCGCATGTATTAAACATCACCATTGTGTCTTTTGGGACGTGGTAGCCTTTAAGCGTAGTGTCCTCTACGGCCACATGCGGAATTATGGGCGAGCACACAACTCGCATTAGCTCGTACATAGCCCCTTCAGCATATACTAGCGACTTCTTGTGTTCTGAATCACACACCCCGGAACCGTTGACGCTCATATATTCCTCGTACAACTGCAAACGAACAGCCGCGCATGCAGATATATGCGTTTATACATTATCTAGTTTATTATTAGGCTGCTGTAGTAAACTCTAATTAGTTGTCGATCATGTGCAAACGTTCTGTACGCACTTGTACATAGTCTGCGCGCTAAATATGCTTTATGTCCATTACTATAATGATGTACAGCAGCACCTCTATGTTGGTAGCCACATGAAGCACACATTTCTTGGCACATCGTTGGAACTTGCTTTCTGAGCTAGATGGCTCTGCTCCCCCTCACCTTGTCTTGAACGGCAGGCTCTCCGGCTATTATCCAGATGGCCCAGAGGAACAGGTTGCTGACGACCGGAAAGCCACCGATAAGGTCCTCGACGATGACATCGACGTCGATCTGATCGAGTGTGCCCTCGTTAGACTTGTTAGCGGCCGCGTGGTTACGGAGGTACAGCAGCAGGATGTCGGTGATGTCGCGGGGGTCCTCCTCGTGGCCATCGAGGCTGTGTTCGTGCTCCTCGATCATGCGACTCGTGAATTGGCTGATTTCACCCGCCATCGAGTTCAGCTCATTTAGCCGCTTCTGGTAGAACGGCTGCACGGGTCGACATAAAGTTTAATGGTGACTTTACAATTCTTAGACATATGCATGCTGGTGTGTGTGTATATATATATATATATAAATGTGTGCCGGCAGTTTGTTCGTTGTTGTTGATCGAATTTTCATAGAGCGATGCCCATTGAAAATAGACGATAAACCATACCACTGTGAGTTAAAGACATACCGCCACAGAGTCTGTTGGGGAAATCCTAGAGACCTCAACATATTTGCTTATGTTGCTGCTCTAAACGCCGATTATATTAAAGGGTGACATGTATATTTAGATCAAGCGAATAATCATATATATATATATATATATATATATATAAAGAACTCCTTGTGACAGTCCTTCTAGATATCAGGAACGCGTTTAACAGTCAGCCGTGGAAAGGGATTTTAGACACCTTGGTTAACAAAGCGGCGCCTTTATTTCTCGTAAGAGCCGTCTCGGGATACTTGCAGGACAGAAGAGTTTTTAACGGCATAGTGAAGATAGACATGACGGCAGGAGTTCCACAAGGGTCAAACCTGGGACCCCTGCTCTGGAATATAACATATGAGTGAACAGCAGAAAACTGATGATGGCGGGCCAGGAGATCAAGCAAGTAACAGAAGCCAAATGTCTTGGTGTCCTACTAGACAAGGGACTCAGGGGCACAAATCACATTGGACATAGAAAGTACACGGCAAAGGCGACTAACGGGATAGGCAAGATCCTGCCAAATTTACGTGGGCCGCGGGAGGGCCCTTCGTGAAGTGGATTGACCGCCCGGGGGGAAAAATTAACTTTTTCCTTACGCAGTGTCTCACTGACCACGGTGATTTTCAAAGTTATCTCTTTCGTATAGACAAAGCTCCCTCGGTAACCTGCGTGCACTGTGTGGATGGCATCGACGATGACCCCGAGTATACTCTCTTAAAATGCAAGGAACTAGAGCAGTCAAGAACAACCGTCATAGCACTGCTAATATTGACATGGGCCAGAGAAGCAGAACAACAAGGAGTCGTGACACCAGACCCGCCGAAAAATATTTTTCTGGAGTACATATGCAGCTCAGCATCGGCATAGATGCTGGTCGAGGAAATGACAACTGCGGTGATGAAAAAGAATCCGAGCTCGGCAGGTACAGAGGAGAACGGACAGCGCTTACGACATCGACAGATAACGTGGCTTGAAAGGGGTGCGCAAATGTTGGGATAAGCACGTCGGACCGGTGGGGGAACCCGTGAGTGACCTCGGCCAAATGATCCGGTAGGCGCTCGCCACTTCTCCGAATGAGCCACAGTACAGTTCTATGGCTATCTGGGCTATTAGAGAGTGAGAGCTTAAGGGAAAGGTGTGTTTAGTGGGTAGGGGTCTTGGCGGACCAACATCCAACCGCCAGGGTCGAGTTCCACACTGCTTGAGAGGGGGAATGCTCCGCACTTTTAGCATGCGTAAAAGCATTCATTCTCCTCCACAAAAAAAAATATATAATATATATATATATATATATATATATATATATATATATATATAAGTTAAGGCGACTGAGTTACGAGTCATATCAGATGGAGTATATGCAATGGTCATTGGGCTATTTGGATGCTCTGCTTCCGTATGGTTAGTAATCTTCAGTACAAGCATAGTGAAGTATCTTAAATATTTGCGAATTTAGAAACGCTTTTTTTGGGAAAATGTAAAAACGGCTTCTTCATAATTTTAGGGTCAAATGTCGTTTTGAATAAAGATAAAAATGAATTATAGGTGCAGGTGTTGCGCCTGAACGATGAATATGACTACGTAATATATTGAAAATATAACAAAGGTACGTAATGCTAGGAAGAGCAGGTAGATAAAAGGATCGTACGAACAATACCTTTAGCCAGGGCATGACGTCGATGGCGAACCCCTTGAACAACTCGTGAAATACCTCGTTGTATAGCTCAACTATATGCTGGTAGGTTTTGTCGCTCCAGTCGAAACTAAACCGGCAATGCAAAAACAAACGAGATGCATTAGTGTAAGCTTTTCGCAGTGTATACCCTATCAGAAATGAGGTAATTATTTTAATCTATATGAATCACGTTCATATTCAGTTTGCTTATTAGACCTAAATGATTAGAGCTCATACACCAGCCTACGTTTCAAAGAAATTTCAAACGTATACAAGCGTGTGTTATAATTTTGGAGATATTAATTTGAAACTTTTTTGAATACAATACAGTCTTCTTAATTGACATAGACGGCGCCGAAAGTTATATAGTATTTTGTTACTATGACGTCATCTTTCCATTTCCCTTCTGCAAAAGCAACGACAATAGACAATGATTCTGCACAGGTATGATACTGCATTTTCTGCGTATTGCGTAAATTATTATATTCGCGCCTACACGACGGTTTATTTGCCAATTGTTTCCAAATGATTGTTTACCTAACGCTGAAACTCCACCTAGCATACATACGTGGTACTGCAGAAGAAGTCGTAGAACACGTTGCCGACTGCATAGAGGATAAGCCGTCGGGGTTCCAGCGCCACGCCAGCCTTTGACTTTAGTTCGGTCATTAACGCGGACGTTTGCGACGAGATTGCCTTAAATAGCTTCGTTTGCTGACATGCCCCGTTGCGCGGGTGTAGCGGGCCATACAGCAAATCGCGACGGGTCCTCTGTTTCGCCGACCAATCACATAGGGCCACCGCTAGAATTACAGAAATTACAGTGGCATATATGTGTACATTTGTTCTTATTTGCCTATATATATATATATATATATATATATATATTGACGACACAGAGTGGAGAAGATCGCCAACGACTTTTACACTATCAGGAGTCATGGGTTCGACCCCGGAACCCGACAGATAGCTATTTGGTCTTTTTTTAGAGTTGCATATTTAGGTTACAATTTTAAATACACAAAAAACAATATATATATATATATACCCGCTCCTTTCACCGGGGGCGCATGTGCGCTTGCTTATTTACATTTATTACACGCAAAATTGTCACTTTGGCTGATTTTCCTCTAATGAAGTGTCGATGGTGTAGTTTATTACGATTTCCTGTTAATGAAAAGTGCGAACACACTGCCAAGGAAATCCCTAGCTCATAAACGTTCGAAGTCACCTGACAGAACGAGAGACCGTGCATTTTCAAGGTGTTAACTTTAGTTAGGTTTTGCGTCATTAAATTATTATCTCTACCACTTCCTTCAAGAAACTCTTCGCGGATAAAGCCTATTAGACACGGATACTATTAAACTAACTGTGTTGCATTACATTAGAGTTGCTCTACACCAGTCAATCGCCTTCTGAAGGCATTTGTGTTGCTTTCGGCTGGCTAGGTAAGTCCGTCTTCTAGCCCGTCTAAATGGGCTAATACAAACTCTACCAGGAACACTTAGTCGTTAGACGGACAGCAGCATACTGAAGTCATGCCATGAGTGTATACCTCATTGCAACAACTGATATTGTGTTGTAGTAGCTTAGTAACGGCGAAGAGAGCTGACAGATTCTGACGAGACTGCACTGAAGTCTACACATTATGAGGCGAGCAGTGTGAAGATCAGGGAGCAAATTTGATAATGCCACGCCTAGCCTCTCGACGTGGTTGTTCTAGCGCTGCTTCGAGCAAAATGTCACAAACCAAAAGACACACCTCCCTCTGAGAGGCGAGGGTAGATATATCCAAGCTAGGTGGGGGGGGGGGTGCATTGTAGCGGGCACGATGGCGCATGCTATCAGTAAACGTAACGTAATTAATTACTCTACATGCGATAATCTATCAAAACTACTACCTACAGTAGTGGGGAGACGAGAAAATAAAAAAAAACACGCGCAACGATAAACGTGCGGCTCAACACAGTGGTGGAACGCTGGGAAAAGAACGCATTGGGCCGAACACGTGCCGAGTCTCGCACCTATGAACTGGAGCTGCAATGATCCTATAATATCCGGATATAATAATTAGCCATAATTGCACCAAATTACTTTTCTGTCTGCCTTTGCTCTAAGTTAGCCGTACGTATGTCGCCGGAACATTGACTAGTACTCACAGAGGTGTCGGTTCCAGCGGAAGATTGCATGAAACCGAAGGAAGTCGGGCCGGTTAGCAAACTGGTTCGCCTTGTTGACGAGAATCTCCCGGATGCACTCGGCGCTGTTCACCAGCAGACAGTAGCGACTGCCGATCTGCACACCGACGAGGCTGCCGTATTTCTCGCTGTACTCGCTGAATCCGTCCCAGATCTTGGGAAACTTGCCGAGCTGGACCGACGCGCCCAGAACGGGCACACCGCCCGGCCCGGGCAGGGGCCGACCGCGCGATTCGTCGGCTGGCTCTGATGATCCCGTCAGCCGAGTGAGGAGACCCATCGCGGTGACGACGGTGTGCGGTTCGTGACGAGTAGACAAGTTGTAGGTGCCACAAGCAGAGCCAGACGCAGCAATGGCGGTGGCAACAACAACAAGAGCAACAGTGGCAACTCTCTAGTAGACGGATTTGACCAGGCGTCAATTGCGCGAACGGTGCGGTTCTGCGTGGTGAGGTTGGTGAGGTTCTAGTGAGGCTTCTTGTTGACGAGGCTGCCGCTAAACACACGCCGCTTGCAACGCTGACACACGTCGACGATTGAAACAACGCTGACCGGCCACCTGGCTAACTGTCTCTAGTTGGCTGGCTTACTCACTTGCTCACTTAATACCATGAAACATTCTAGGTAGGTAGCACTGTTTACTGTAAGGTGGCTCTCGTACAGACAGAGCAATACTGGTCGTTGTGGTAGTACTAAAAGTTCTAGAACTAGTAGTAGTAGTAGTAATACTAAGAGTATTAATCAAAGTTACCACTGTAAAAGGGATGAGTGGGTGGGTGGGTGGGTGATCATCGACAGGTTCCGATGGTTGCCACCGAGCTTGCTGGCGCTAAGCTGCAGCTGTGTCGGGATGTTTTGCCTTTTTGCCTCGCCGGCTGTCAACGGTCAAAGGCAACCACCGGTCGTCGTGGTGCTACCATCTCTGTCTATATCGCTTTATCTACCTTCTCTCCACGCGCTCACAGACAGACAGACAGACAGGTAGATGGACAGATACTCATTCACTCGCTCATTTACTCATATAGCACTCTGGGACGCGGCTGGTGGAGATAACCAGTGGAGGGTGTGGGCGGGGGGGGGGGAGGGGATGAATCTAAAGCTATCAGCTCCAGTTGCCCCGTAAGAGCTGCTGATGCTGGTATTGTTGCAGTTGCAGTTGTTGTGGTTGTTGTTGTTGTTGTTGCTGGTGCTGTTTTTTGGTGTTTCTGTTATTGTTGTCGTCGGTGTGGTTGCTATTGTGACTGCTGTTGTTGTTGTTGTTGTTGTCATTGTCGTCGTCGTGTGGCAGGTTTGTTCGTTCAAAACCTTGTTAGTACGTACTCCTGACGCCTGGATTGCTGCTGCCGCTATCGGCAATTGTTGTTGTTGTCGTCGTTGTTGTTGCTGTTGTCGTCGTCGTTTTTGCTGTCGTTGTCGTTGTTGTTGCTGTCGTTGTCGTTGTTGTTGCTGTCGTTGTCGTTGTTGTTGCTGTCGTTGTCGTTGTTGTTGCTGTCGTTGTCGTTGTTGTTGTTGTTGTTGACGTTGTTGCTTTTGTTGTTGTCGTTGTTATTGGTGTTGTTATTGTTATTGTTGTTGTTGGTGTTGTTCTTGTTGTCGTTGTTGGTGTTGTTATTGTTGTTGTTGTTGGTGTTGTTATTGTTGTTGTCGTTGTTGTTGTTGACATTGATGATGATGATGTTGTAGTTGTGGTTGGCCTTGGCTGATGCTTGATATGACTCGAGGGGCGGAGCGCAAATAACAGCGAGTGCATTGTGCGAAAGTGCTATCGTTATCACTCGCCGGGGCTGTTTGGGTATTGCAGACAGAGAGCGATGAAGATCGCTGCTGCTGCCGTAGCTGGTGCAACCGGTTCCTCGATCGGCGACTGCTGCCACTACAATATATGGCCGTACGTCGCAAGCCCACATCTGTATACAAATAAGAGTCGCGACTAAACGGGTGGAGGGAGGCTGGGATGCAGCGAAGCCCGCAAAGCCGCCTTGTTATGCGATTTTCTGGCTACACGCCAAGCAAAAGTAGTGATTATTGCAAGTCTTGCAAGTCATTTTGGTAGCGAAAGCATTACTTGACTTCACTACTACTTGGCGTACAGAAGATATTTAACACTAGACGGACTGTAAGATGTTTTTGATGCCTTAAACAACTATTGTGTACGGCAGAGGAGAGACGCAGCTCATACAATATCAGATGCCAATAAAAAAAAGATGAACATAAACGTAGCCGTCAACTACGTGCGCGACCTGTGAGTGGCTGGTTGCGGCCGAAGCAGCAACAGCAGCAGCAGCGATAGAAACGGCAGAACTGTCGATAACAGAGGTCGCATCGGTAGCTCCACCGGGTCTCAATGCAACGCAAACAGCGGAAACAACAATGGCGGGGACAACGAAAACAAATACAACACCATAACCCAGTATGGAAGCAAAAGCGACAACAACAACAACAACAACAACCACAACGGCTACCGAGGCGGCGGCGGGAGCGCCCGCATCACACAATAACGGGAACGATGGAGATAGTGTGGATTGACGCCGCTAGACAACAACGTAATAGCTACATCGAATAAATAATTGAACTTAAATTCACACCTGAACTCTGTTGACTTTGTTTTTATCATCATTTTTACGTGTTTTCTTTTTGCCGTGGGGCGACTTCCCTTTTCCTGTGATCTTTACTACCTCTCACACACAAGTGCCTATGAAAATTATATATACATATATATATATATATTTTTTATAAATACTTTTTTAATGGTTTGGATTAATCCGACTGGTAGTCTAAATGGGGTACTGTTCCACCCTTTACGTTGATGACATCACGGCTGGCTTCTCCCAATTCTCCCTTTTACATTTAAATGCTCGTGACGTTAAGGCCCTTGGCTCTCTCATGGCTTGTCGGCGCGGACACAACATCTCAACTGTGAATGTTTATGCGAATAATCGCTCTCAGGCTAAAAATCTCATATATATATATATATATATGCTTGGCGAGCCGCTAGGCCCACCTGGTGGTGGTCTCAGAGTTGTTCTTGGCGACACTAACCAAGACGCTTTAACTGTTAATTCAAATAATAATTTTTCGGATCTTGCCTCCCCTGGGCTTATTCAAATCATCACGGAAGTAACCCGCCCGATGTCAGTCTCTGCTTTGGATCACGTGTGCATCGATGGTGGTGGCACTTTTCTTAATTACGACGCTACCGTTATCTCTACATTAATATTCTCTGATCATTATCATCTATTCGGTCGTTTGCTTCTCAAACCTGCCTTAACTCCAAACTATTTAACATTTATGATCAAGCCTTCCCCTCAGTAGCTGTGCATAACCGTGGACCGCCCTCCAAGATCTGGCGATCATCTGCTCTCCTACGTCTGCAAAAAGATCTTGACTTTGTCGGCCGTAGGTATGTTCGTGATAAGTCTAACCCACACCTGAAAGCGATTTACTACAAGTTGGTATTCAGACATAAAGCTTTACTTAAGTGTGAATTCAGCAAGTACCATCGCAAACGGATAGAAGAGGCTTCTGGTGGCTATAGGAAGTATGTCAATAAGGAAACCGGTCGTTCTCGAAAGACAAACTTTCCGGAGTCTATCCCGACGGCAGTACCGTATACGGTTCCGCTAATGACTGTTCCGCCCTGGCACAACACTTTGCGATTATCGGTGATCAGACAGTTGCAGGTCTTCGCTCTCCTTGTGGCAGCTTGCACGACTGTCTACTTCCCCTTCCTGATGTATCTTTCCAACTTTGTAAAAAGTATTTTCTTCTTCGCTTTTGTCATTGCTCATATATTTAATTTATCTATGAATACTGGAATCTTTCCACGCAGTTTTAAGAGAGGCTGTTTAATTTCGTTTTACAAGGGAAAGGGATCTTGCCAAGATGCTGACAACTATCGGCCAATCAGCTTGACTCCATTTCTCGCCAAGGCATTTGGACTATGTGTATTGATGCAGAATTCGGCACACGTCGACTTTTTTAATTTCCTCTGACTAAGACAATTTAGTTTTCCTGCGAGAAGATCTACCGGAATCGCTAATGCCTCTATTTTCCAGACTATCCTTGATTCTTGCGTTCAGAGAAATGAATGTCTCGCAATTGCTGTCGATATTAGCAAGGCTTTCGACTGTGTCGATTCTGAAATGTTGATCTTAATCTTTCGATCCCTAGGCTTTAATAATATTGGTTGTTCTTGCTTTCGGTCGTATTTTCAGGAGCGAGTGATTACTACCACTACCCAATCAGCCTCTAGGTATACCTCAGGGATCTGTAGTGGAGCCTTGGTATCCTTCAGGGATCTGTAATGACGCGTTGGTATCCCTCAGGGATCTGTAATGGGGCCTTTCCTGTTTATACATTATATCAATATAGCTCTACGGAGCCTAGATAGGTTCTTCAGTATACGTGCGGTATCTTATGCTGATGACTGCACTCTGCTTATCCCCTTATCTAAAGATAACCTGAAGGCTGGTTTTGATATGGCGAACGACGCATTAGCAGTCCTCTGTGATGCTTCTTGCACCCTTTGCGTGAAGATCAACGCCGCAAAAACCCAGGTTGTACTTTTCCGGACGTCCCACTCTCCCATAACCTTTTCCAGGGGCGACCTAATTATGGATGATAATTATAGCTGTTTCCAAATATCACCTGCCAGGACTTAGTGTTCAATGAGCGTATGACGTGGAACAGCCACGCTAACATACTTCAACATAAATTTGTACCTGCTGTTGCTGCACTTGCCTATCTTCGGCTTCGTGGGCTCTAAGTCTCTATTCTCGTATTGGTGTATAAGGCGCTAGTAGAGCCTCACCTCTGCTACTGTAGTGTGGTCTGGGGCGGGACTTACCAAAATGTATGACTTCATTCTCTGCAAAACAAAGCAATTTGTGCTATATTTGGTCTGCGACCCAGAGAATCAGTCGGCTTTCTACTTAAAGAGCACGGTTGTTTTATTGTAAGGCAGCTAATATGTTTTGGGCTGCCATTTTTGTTTACAGTCGACCCCGGTGACAGGGTGGCTTAAGTCTGCGCCTCGGAACCGGAGGAGACACATAGGTGCGCGGGTGCGAGCCCCACCGTTGCACATTTGTATTTATGGGGGTCCGTCTATGAAGCAATGTGAAAAATAGTTCCGTGGACGTTAAATCTTGGCTGAGGGTCAGCTCAAAAACTTTACTTTTTATTTTTGTTTACAAAATCACCATTAATCTTATAGAGGCTGGCGGCTTTTTCCAGACCATACCATCTATTGCTGCACCATACCCCCTTCGAAACAGACGATTTTACATCGCCATTACATTTCTGCCAACACGCCTTCTTGAGAATGGACCGGGTCATCACTTATTTATTGTTTGGAATAGAATTCCTCCTTCCATAGCCGATCCTTCCGCCTTAAAGAGCAGCCTTAGGAAGTTTGTTTCTTCCTGGTAGTTTCCCTTTTTTGTCGGCGCCTCCTCTTGTTAACGATATCAGTTTTACTCTTGACTGACTTTACTTTAGTCAAAATTACACTATAATTTAATTTTCGCAAAATATTTCTATTTTTGATATGCAATTGTCGTTCTGCTAAAAATGTTTGTTATTAAATAAAATAAATGACTATACATGTGTATTATTATTATCGTTATTATTATTATTATTATTATTATTATTATTATTATTATTATTATTATTATTATCATCATTATCATTATTATTGTTAATAATCGGTCGTAGGCGTGGGACGTCGCTGTCTCTGACACGTGCGCCTTCGGCTATCGTGCACTAGCCAGCGCGGGCGTGGGCCACATCATTCACCAACGGGAGATGCACAAACGGCGCCTATCCGCGCATCTTTTTGAGGACCACGTGATAATGGCGTTTGTTCTCGAGTCACCTGGCGTTTGGGGCAAAGATGCACTCAAACTGACGATAGAGCTTGGGAAAAATCTCTTTAAGGCCACAGTGGAGCTAAGATCAACTGCGTTACTGCGACAGAGTATTGGATTGGAGCATTGGAGCTTCAGAGAAGCAATGCCAAGATAATGTTCAGTGGACAGCGACGCTCGAGCCACAATAATAATCTAAGCAATATTGTAGATGTTACGCCCTCAAAATATTGTAGATGTTACGCCCTCGAGACGGTTTTGGGTCTGAACTTACGACCACGAGAGGTGCGCCAGGCGGCTCTCCCCACCTCCATGGGCGGTCTTGGTCTTCCCTCGGCCCGCTCCTTGGCAGGCCCTGCCGTGGCCGCCTCGATGCACGCTACGTCGGGTCATGTCCAACGCCTGCTCCCGCCGGGGGCTTGGGCATTGTTTGAGGCAACTCGCGACGCTATAGCGGCTGGACTCCAAGCTTCACCGCCTGATATGAATAGACTTGCCTGCCAGAGGGCCTGGGCCGAGAAGGTTCACGAATCTTCGCTTACTGAGTTGCTTGAAGAATGCGGTGACGATCAGGATAGAGCGCGCCTTCTTGCCGTCGCTCGCCCACGAGCGAGCGACTGACTACACGCACTCCCCGCTGACTTATTGGGTACCCGCCTTGACGACCAATCTACCCGGATCTGCGTTGGCCTGAGACTGGGAGCCGATTTGGTAGAGCCACACAGATGCACTTGTGGCGAGCCTGTCGGACGCCTGGCCAGACACGGCCTGTCCTGCGCTCACTCGGCGGGCCGGCGACCACGTCAGACCGCTCTGAATGACATTCTTGCAAGGTCGTTGCGAAAGGCCGGAATCCCTTGCGTCCTGGAACCGCCTGGTCTTTCTAGAGACGATGGCAAGCGGCCCGACGGCCTGACTTTGATACCTTTCTACAAGGGTCGTTCCCTAGTGTGGGATGCGACGGTGACCGACTCTCTGACCTACTCCCTTGTCGGTCCCGGCGCTTCTCGCCCAGGAACTGCCGCTTCCCGCGCCGAGACATCAAAGATAAGAAAGTATGCGAACTTAGGCCGGGCGTACCACTTTTCACCCTTCGCACTCGAGACGCTGGGTGGCCCTGGGCCCCTCACAGCGACGCTAATTTTCCAGGTTGGCGACGCTTTACAGCAGGCTACGATGGACAAGAGGGCGGGCACTTTCTTCTGCCAACGGCTTTCCCTAAAGATTCAGAGAGGCAACGCGATTTCGGTGCTCGGAACTATGAAAGACTGGATGGACCCCCGTCTTCGCGTCCGGGGTCGGGCAAGACTCCCACTCGGACACGAGTGATAAATGAGGAGTGAGCCATCGGCACCGTGGATTTAAACATTCACATGTATATATGAAAGAATAAATGAAGGCAAATAAATATATATGCGTGAAAATAACTTCACCATTGCAGATGTTATATAATTAACGCCCAATTATATAGGAAAGTGGCAAGACATTTACAAGTCTGTAAATGGAGCTGAAGCGTTTTCAACAAGTCTATGATGTTCATACATGATGAATGAAAGGCCTTGTTGGCGTTACACGCACAAGGCCAGTCATTTCTAGCAGTTGCGTGCACGTAGAGCGTCGAGGCACAGATAAATCCGCGCGCAAACTATTATTTGCTGCGGTCATATCATTGCATTAAAAGTCTTTCGAAGATGTGCAGGCAAAATGCCATTGAGACACGGGGCGATAGTTCGCAATGCCCTTTTGTACGATTGTTACAATGCCCTGTTTGAATATATCTGGATTTATGGCGTCGTTGTATGATCGTTCGGAGCTCGTGAAACTCGATGGTTGTAAGGCGCGACTGGCGTAGCGGAACAGGGACCGGCTGTCCATGACGCTCGTGCTCATCTCAGGTAGAATGCGACGACGTTTTGTTTCATCATTCAGTTTCCGACGACATGCAGTGGACGAGGCAGCGTCTGGGTGCGAAGAGATTTGTCGTTCGAGCCCAGCTCGATATGAGCGCAGATTCTCTAGCTTCTTGTCGGCCACATTGGGAGTAAAGGCTTCGTCATCAGAACGTGAGAGCAACGCGTGAACGAGTTATACATTTCGTTAACATCGTAGCAGTCTACCAAAAGAACTGTACTCAATCGTCTAGTTGATCAGGCCAAGCCATCGATAATCTGGCTGGATTAGAGAGTTTTCAACGCTGCAGTTGACGAAAAGGTGCTTCAAGTGCTACTCAATAGAGGTTTCTGCAGATCTTTCTGCCCAGTCGGTGTGAGGTAGATTGAAGACGCTAATAATAGTTATGAGTCTATCAAGGTGACAGTAGAAGTCAATAGGCTCGCTGCATTCGTTGATCCGTTGCGCGTGACGGATGCTATCACCGGACCTAAATGCCTAGTGTGCATAGGTAGGGTAGGGAATAGTAAACAATTACAATCGGCAATAACGTGGCGTACATTTTCTTATACACCAATGCTTATATGTATATACTGTATTCATGCAATTCTGTTTGTCTGTCCACCACACACCATCATGTTATTCGAATTTAAAAATAATAATATTATTATTATAAATACTAATTGTTTGAACAAGTAGGTATTGTTGTGTGTTGTATGTACATGTATCACAGTCAAAGTAAAGTTTTCGGGCTGTAATAGTCGTTTAATATAACACCTTCAATATTGCTTAAATTATTATTGCTCGAAAGTCGTTGAACACTTAACATCATCTTGGCATTCTTATAATATTAATAACAATAAAAAGGCTTCCAAAGCTTAGATTTCATTTGAGTTTAAGGTCTACTAAGTTACCTTCGGAACTCATTCTTAGGATTAGATAGGCTCGCCAGCCTGCTTTGTGCATCGCAAAAAGGATAATAATAATTATTACTATTGTTGTTAGTAGTGCGGGTAAATATATTTAAAATTACTTTTGGTAAATTTGGCCTACTCCGCGATGAGCGCAACATAGCCAGCCATCCGGAGTGTTGAACTGTGAATTCCACACCGGTCATTCTTAGCTCCCAGTGATGCATGTGTAACAATCGGCAAAGCCTGGACAAGTAAAGGTTTTGGGGAATCAGTCACAGTTCAGTTTGCATAGTATTATCCCGATGTCTACTATTGCCTATTCAATTAAGGAATCTTGTTTCAGTGTCAGTGACACGACTTAATAATGCAAGCTCTCAACCTCTTGACTTGAACTTTTTTTAGACAACAGCTCGTTAAAGCAAATGTTTTTTTCGATGGAACATGGTGTTTGAGAAATCTTGTTTCAAAGTGAGAGTGAAATTACTACAAGTTATGACACTTGTGAGCGCTGTGAGTGGTCGTAGGGTAATGATTTTAAGATATTTGGTGTGAAGGTTAATAAAATAACTTAATGTTTGCCAATTCTGTGCTAAACAACCATGTCGCATCTTCTGATCGGCGTTATATATTCTTCCGAAGAAGTCGAATTTTCTCACGAATACGACGGCGTGCTTAGTTTCTAAGAAAAATGGTTGGCTACTAATTTCAATTTTACTCCGAAACAATACTTCTTAGAGACCATGTTCCATTAAAAAAAAAAAACATATATATATATATAACGATCTGAACGATGTTTCGGCCTGCCATCAACCGATACCAACCGGCTTGTCACCTTAGTATTTAGGCAAGTACATATGCAGAATTCAACGCGATTTTTACCGACATTGAAGTCTTTAGAGATAACACCTGGATCAAACTAAATGTGACGAACCGACATGTTGTTTAGCACTTGGCGGTACACGGGTTCAACTACAGATTATGCGAAATGAAAGGTGTTCACAAGCCTAACGAGTTGTGCAGTTGCACAAGATGTACCAGGTATCACGTCGTACCATGTACCACCGCTGGCCCCTGTTAACGCGCGACCGCAAAACCCATTCATATTGCTACGATATATATATATATATATATATATATATAGCGATACCCGACTTTATCATATATTATCATGTTTATATCTCAATTGTGCGAACGTTATTTCCGTGTAGATACGCATATTCGTATTCGCACAATTACCACAACAGTACAATAGGTGCTTATTCCCCGCGTCCACGATATAACTCCTATTTCCTTTACGTTTCGCGAACATGACCACATCAAGCAATTTACCGATATGAAATATATTAGGTGGCGTTAGTGCTTACGAAGCTATACTAACTCGAACAAGCTGCAGAGAGCGCTTCGCAAGCTGGATCCTCCTTCCTTGGCAGAGGAGAAAAAAATCGTTGACGATAGGCACTTGAGGCCTTGCCCTTAGGTATTTGAACAATATCTAAGCACTTGGAATAACACTCTAGTTAGCCTATAAGTGCTGACATCCGTGTTGACACAGACACTGTGCACTTCGACGTCATGCTAAATAAACTCTCCGGCACGCGGACCTTTATTTTATTTAGTTAATATGTACAAATTGTTTTCTTTTGTTTAGTTTACCTTGTATTAGACTATGTCTATCCTTGGGATGTATTATACTATGTCTATCCTTGGGGAATCGAAAAGAGATCGAAAATTATTTTAAAACTCTGGCTCTTTTGGTATCCAAGGGCATAACGTGCTAACAACACTAAGTTAGAACGATGGAAGTCGACCGATACTTCATTCACGGTGGAGATGTTCTAATGACTTTCTGTTCCCACAGTTAAATATTGATTATATTGAAGAAACAAACCATATATATATATATATATATGATGCCATTTTTATTTTATGACAAATGAAAACATATAGCAAAATTAACATTCCTAAAGGCTTGATAAGGCAATAATGGCTATATATATATATATATATATATATATATATATATATATATATATATATATAGTCGGTACAATTGTCCGCCGCATCCGTCGTATCTACATACACACGTATCTCATACGTACACTGGCGGCATTATACACACCTGGCATGCACTTCTACGAATAACTAACTGAAAGCTTTTGGCTTTTCGATCGAGTTTTTCTCTTTTTTTTGTTTATCTGGCTCTGCACGGCAGGAATCTCTTGCGCTTATGAATTGATAAGCCCAACAGGCAGACAACCGGTACTCGTTCCGTGGCAGGCACTTCCGTGTTCCGTGTTATCGTTCATCTAATGTCAATTGACAGGCGACGACTCGGCGAGGAATCAGAGGTAAGGGACGCATAGCTAGGTAGAGAAAAAAACAGCACAAAAGCGCAAACGCGAGAGCGACAGAGGGCATTCGACGTCGGAGGAAGAGGAGAAGTGGAGGGGAAGAAGAGGAGAAGTGGAGGGGAAGAAGAGGTGACAACGTCGATGCTTTTGGTGTAGTGGGAACGGCGGGGGAACTGCGTAGTCACTATGCCGGGCAAAATCGCTTATCGTTGACCTGTCATTAAGTAGAGGTATTCGCAGCAGCAGCAGCGGGTCTCGTCCCCACGCTTGGTAAAACCAGCTTCTGGCTGTTGTTAGTGACGAGATTTTTAGTTTGACGTGCATATTTGTTTGATAGTTTGACTATGTTGTCCTTGAACCTCGTTGTTGTTATCAATACCGGAAACCGGCATGCCATCTCCTCCATATATATATATATATATATATATACATATATATATATATATATATATATATATATGTATATATATACATATATATATATATATATATATATATATATATATATACATATACAGGGTGTTGCAGAAATTTTTCATAATAGAATATACAAATTGTAGAGCTCGTTAAAGCAAATATTTTTTCCAATGGAACATGGTATCTGAGAAGTCTTGTTTCGGAGTGAGAGCGAAATTACTACAATTTGTGACACTAGTGTTTTTGCCCGACATAGGAGCATAAAATGTGCTGTTGCGAGACAACCAGTCCTCCTATACAGAAACTAAACACACTGACGGGTTCGTGAGAAAATTCTGCTTCTTCCGAAGAATATACAACAAGGCCGGTCAGAAGATGCGACACGGTCGTTTAGAAGAGAATTCGTCAAAAATGAAGTTTTTTATTAGCTTCACGCCAAATACTTCAGAATCATAACCCTACGACCACCCACGTGTTCAAAGCTAACATATTCAGCAAATGCGCATTTCATGACGATCATTTTGGTACCTTCATTTTTGACGAATTCTCTCTAAACGCCGTGTCGCATCTTCTGACCGGCCTTGTATATTCTTCGGAAGAAGCAGAATTTTCTCACGAACCCGACAGTGTGTTTAGTTTCTGTATAGGAGACTGGGTCTCGCAACAGCACATTTTATGCTCCTATGTCGGGCAAAAACACTAGTGTCACAAATTGTAGTAAATTTCGCCCTCCACTCCGAAACAAGACTTCTCAGAGACCATGTGCCATTGGAAAAAATATTTGCTTTAAACGAGCTCTACAATTTGTATATTCTATATGAAAATTTCTGCAAACACCCTGTATATATATATATATATTATTATATATATATATATATGGTATTAGATATAATATATTATGTATATATATATATATATATATTATATATATGTATATCAACACATAAAGACAAAAAAACAGGGGACTACAATATAGGTAATTAATAGCTGCAGCGTTATGCTGATATAAAAGGGTGGTATTGCACACACACACTTTATCAAGCGAATAAGCCAATCAATCAACATATAAGGCTTTTCTTGCGATTGAGTGCATGCCATAAATGACTGTGTAGCGACGTTGAGGCTGCGGCGTTACAGGTCCGGGCGGTTGTAAAGGACGTATATGTTCTTCAGAAGAAAGCAGAATTTCCTCATTGTGCTTAGTTTCGGTATAGGAATCTGTCTCGTAATGGCACATTTTGTGCTCCTATGCTAGGCAATAACACCGGAGTCACAAATTGTAGTAATTTCACTCTCAGTCCAAAACAAGACTTCTCAGAGACCATTTCCATTAGAAAAAAAAATATTTGCTTTAACGAGCTGTACAATTTTTATTACGATCGTTAACAAACTGATCTGGTACACACACACACACATATATATATATATATATATACAGGGTGTTCCTATTTGTGTGTCCAAAACGCTAGGGTATGGTCAAACTCGGTGAGAAAATCATTTTTGCCAATGGGTGGAAGCCGGGAAAACGTTTTGTTTAGGGAGTGAGGATGAAATTTATAAAAGCAGTTATTCTGTCTTTTTTCTCCTACATAGTTGTGCAAAATCTACGTTTGCGGGAGAACCAGTCAGCGCACAAAGGAACCGATCGTACCGGCGTGTTTGGCACAATAAAGTATACATTACTAGCTTGCGTAGAAAAAAGCGAATAGCCAGATTAACGAAAGTCATAAAAAGTCAAAATGTTACGTTAACGCTTTTTGTGCAACATCGTAATTTTTTTCCATTACGACCAAAAATGCACGTCCAAAAGACTACTCTCAGGCAATAGCAGATTTAATGCTCACTACATTCGTACCAAAGTGATGGTGGTGCGTTACGTAGTTGCCAAGTGACTAAGCTTTTTCGACAGTCATAGTTGTTATGTTTCACGCTGAAGTTTTTACGTCCAGAACCGTAGCATTTTGCCAAGACGTTTCCGCCCCCTCTTTCCATTATTCTCTTGCTGAGTTCTACCAAACCTCAAAATATGTACCTAACTTTCTTATACACCCTATGCAAGTATGCATGCCTTCGCTTTCGATATGACTGTCGAAAAAGCTTAGTTACTTGGCAACTACGTAACGCAGCACCATCACTTTGGTACAAATGTAGTTGGCATTAAATCTGCTATTGCCTGAGAGTAGTCTTTTGGACGTGCATTTTTGGTCGTAATGGAAGAAATTACGATGTTGCACAAAAAAGCGTTAACGTAACATTTTGACTTTTTATGACTTTCCTTAATCTGGCTATTCGCTTTTTGCTACGCAAGCTAGTAATGTATACTTTATTGTGCAGAATTTTCCGCCAAACACGCCGGTATGATCGGTTCCTTTGTGCGCTAACTGGTTCTCCCGCAAACGTAGCTTTTGCACAACTATGTAGGAGAAAAAAGACAGAATAACTGCTTTTATAAATTTCATCGTCACTCCTAAACAAAACGTTTTCCCGGCTTCCACCTATTGGCAAAAATGATTTTCTCACCGAGTGTGACCATTCCCTAGCGTTTTGGACACACAAATAGGGACACCCTGTATATAAATATATATATATATATATATATATATATATATATGTAATTTTTGGCTCCCGCCGTGGTGATAGAACACGTTTTTTACTTATCATCTTTAGTTAACCATTGGAACCTCGATTTTAATCCAGTTGTAATCCCAGTTTCCACCTATAATTAGGCACCTTATAAGTCTAGATCTATCTATAGCGTACGACTAGCTGCTTTTGAATCGCATCCCTATCGAAAGCTTTAGCCTGGTTAGCCTGTTCTACTCGTTCAGGGCACGGGCTAGGGCGGTGAACCGGCGCAGACAAGCTGCCCCTTAAAGCAGCATTTGGTCATAGTTAATGCGCGATAAGCCCTAACTCCATCAACGACTCGTCGTGCAAACCAGAGCAAAATGCGCGTGACATCTCAACTCAGTACAGCGATCGTTAACGCTTCCGGGCTCAATATCTGTTTCCGCATATGGCATACCAAACTCTAGATCCACATTGCATAGACGTCGTCGTGTGGCTGGAAACAAGTTGCCCTTTGCTACCCTCCGCGTGGACTTGATCTAGCGGTCAGCGAGTATCGCTCAGTTGTGTTCTTGCACTTAAAAAAGTACACCTTGGCGGTTAGCGCCGCGTCGATAATGACGTCAAACCGTCCGTGTGTAACTCGGTTAGCAAATGAGACAGCAGATTTCGGTAACAACGTAACTCAAGGCCTAGTTGTGCGATATGTGAAGTATACGAGTATCAATATACATAAACTTCACTCATGCAGAAAAACAAAGTATGGTTCCGATCACGTAACCGTTTCTACTGTGAGTCCATTCAAACGTTTCACGTAGCATTACCCTTAATTATATATATATATATATATATATATATATATATATATATATATATATATATATATATATATATATATATATATATATATATATATAGAATATAAGCTCCTTTATTCACAATATAAACGGCCAAAAAACCGGTTTTAGAATAAACTACGCAATTGCCCTGTTGCACATATCCTTGGCTACGCGCCAAGCGTACATATCGTTGGTGTGCTCCGTTCTTGCAACGCACCTAGGCACATACACTATTTGGCTTCGGTGACAGTTCGGCCGCGCTTTAAAGAATCGTGATCAAGAAGGTTCGCCCACAAGTTGTGCTAATATCCGTTTGTCATTATCTCTGTGTGTATGCATTAAAGGACGGTAAAACAACATCATTCGGCTCGAGATTTGGGCATCTTCAGTGGAGACTCGTTAAGAGTATCCTTTGCACGTCTCTAATTCTACCTACATATGTACACACATGTTGATGTCACACGGGTGAAGAATATACATGTTTGAACAATACGATCCATTTGTACAAACGAAGACACACCTTAAACTCTTTAACAAAGAAATAGCGGCATAGTATATAGTATAGTTGCTGCTCTGACTTGCTCTTTCATGCGGTCCCTCGAGATCAAGACTCCATTCGTGTCAAATTGCCAGTTGGCAGTGCGGACCCATTGAGTAAGCAGTTAAGCTTAGGTAACCGCGTTTTAAAAAGTATATATAATATATACAATAGCTAAGTGTTCAAGAATATATACATATATACTCATGAATACCTATTTTTTTTATTTATTATCATGTCCCGGCCTTGGCTCTTGATGCAGCTCAATGGGTGGAGGCCATCCTTCTTCACTGCTTTTCTAGAGAGCTTGCAAATGTGTGGTTCGCCTATCGGCCCGCCAATTCTGAGAGCCGACACCATGCGGAATTGAGTTGTTGTCCAGCATAGCGCCTAGCTGCGGTGACGAGAGAACCCTGAAGAATCCGCCGCTGAAGGTGTCTCGTGCGGCCAAGAAGACCGCTTTTACCTGTGGGAGACTTGAGTTTTTTGATGAACTCGAGAACTACAACTGTGCATCTGTAGCTGTCGAGCACACTCTGCGTTGTGTGTTTTTCCCATTCACCTCAGTTTGACCAGTGACTCTGCCTTCCTGCTTAACCATGTGCAGCCAGGTGATGAGCAATCGGATCAACTAGCGTCTCTGCCAGCTGGCCATAGAGGCTGCGTAACATATAGGGACCAATTCTGTTGCTGCAATAATACCTAGTTCACCTTCTCGTATAAGGAAGCATGCTCTTCGTCACGTACTCTCCCTAAACTCAATGCTAAGGACTTCACTCAGTATGTCTCTCATAGAGTCGTCATCCGCTTGTAGAGCGTCGGGACATTGACTTGTCGGTGAGGTGCGCAGTGTGTAGTTTAATTTTAGCTTTTCCCGACAAATGAGGTCGTGTAGCAACGCGCGGTGTTTATCTCTTAAGATCTTGAAATTACTTTGTGGACAAAGTTGAGCCCCAAGAATTTCTAACTCGACCGGGTAAACTCGCCTACAGCCCGGTAAAAGGGCAGCAATGGTTCTGTGTGCTTCGTCCCCCCAACCGTTATAACCTCGTATTTGAAAATTGAGGACTGTCTCTCCTTCATTCGCGAACTTCATTGCCTTGAGTATGTCAGCGGCCACTACTTCTGTCGTATGTACCACCGTCCAGGTACCAAATGTTCAGCGGGCTTTACATTCCAGCTTCTAAACTGAAGATCCCCAGGCTGAACAAGGCGCGGCTCAGTGGATCCCCTTGTTGTACTTCATTTGTCGATTTGAGTGGTATTTGTCACACAAGGATATAAGTGACAAATCATGTAGATTTGCCATACCAGCGGCAGGAGTTCCGGTACGTGTACTTTCACTTAATCTAATATTACGTCGCGTCGTATGGTCTTAAAAGCATTGCTAAAGTCTACCTTGCCTGAATCCCGCACAGGACCATCTGTTTCGATATATGCTCGTACGGCGTGAAAGGCTGCCTCCGTGCCTCCCTTCATAGAAACCCCTACTTGTTTCGGTCCTAAAGCTTTCATTATGGATCTCTTACTGATGGCGATAGCCACGTTTACTACAAGACTTCTGGTAGTGGGACCGCATGTTATGAGTCTAATTGAACCGTCTTTCTAAAAATTGGACTTCCCAATTGGACACTTAGTTATTGTGAATTTATTTTTTAGCAATTTAGACGCAGATTAAAGATGACACTTGCAACAAACGTGCAAACTCCCAAAATCATCCTCCGTACATGGTGGGTAACGTTACCACCACAAGCTTGTTCAACTTTAAGACTCTCGTTGGCGTTCCCCACTTTGCTATGGTGTTGGGTCGCTAAGCATCGCTGGCGCAGGAAATCTTTGGCTCACTTGCTTGTATCGGGATCGAATTAGAGACACCGAGATAATTTCCACCGTCTTGCCCAGTCGAACCACGTGTTTTGCGTAATATTGTGTTATACACTGTGAAAGTGAGCTAAGTAAGAAAGAGCGGGACGCTCAACTCAGCGTCTCGAGAGGCATAGGGTCGTGTGCCACAGTTGCCAGTACTTCATGATGGTGAGGCTCCAATGTGAGGGTTTGCGTTTGTCGCAGTTGTCAACTAGTTTAGAATCGAAAACATTTTTATGAGGCTGGGGTTTTAATTCTAGACTACCCTCCGTTCCCTACGGACTTGGAATTGCCGTGCGGCGTATTGCTAATGCACCGAGGGCCAGACATGTCTACTGATCTACTGGTGTCATTCCTTTCGTTATAATGCGTGATTTGTCGATACAATCTCGCTCAGTAGTCCTACCAATCGACCTTATAAGGGCTAGTTTTCCCGGTTGGTAGAGGTTTACTTTGACTCAGTCGATCGAGTTTCTTCATGCAAACAAATACCGCATAGGCCGGTGCCGTCTCTGCGCGCAAGTATTTTGCAGCGAGCGCTTTCACTGCTTGTTCTCAGAAAAGAAGCTCTAATAAAAACGCAAATTATCTGTTTGACATTTGTCGACGTGATTCCTCTACAACTTGATACGCGCTGTCCTTTGCTTTCCTATAGAAGATAGGCGAGGGTCGAGTTACGTCGAGAGTTATTCTTAGATTCTACTCTACGCACTGTTTGCTTATTGCCCCCACTGGATCACGTGCTGCCCAGATTTTGCCGCGTATTTGTTGACGTTAACTTTTGACTCTAATCTTTATGCTCAATTTGGCATCTTTTATTATTAGTGCAGAGTTACGTGGGCAAAGTTAATTGTGCTCATCTCAGGATGCTCGCGTTAGAGCGTAGCAGCTGTGATCTGCTCGATCAAAGGCGTCTGAAATGCGACGTAATAAAAGCAACAGAAGATTTGTGTAGTTAGCTCCTGCGAATCTTTCCACAGTAACGAGTCTCGTCCAGTGTTTCTGAACTGCTCAGCCAGTAAAAATAATAATAATAATAATACTAAAAATCATCATAATAATAATAATAATAATAATAGTAACGTCCTCGTCTTCTCTTTTCGTAAAAATAAATATTTATATATAGTTGGCAAAAACGGCTAAATAGATAACACAAAAGCAGCTATACAAAAAAAAACACTACTGAAAGATTTTTTGCGGGAGTGATAAATATGAATTTTTGGCACTGTAAAGCACACAAGGAAAACTAAGATTGTTATCACTTATACAATATTATGGAAACGCAGAGTATACTAAGTACAGAGTATGTTAAGCGATATCGGAAAATAGCTCACAAGCCTGCAGTGGATGAAAAAATACGTTTTTTGTAAGCCTATTTGAGTGGAACATATTTGCGGCAATATTACATAAAGTTTTTTCGAGACAACAACAGTAGCATAATATGGCAAACAATCTTGTTAATCGCAAAGATAGAAACAGTACAAACAAATGGAGAAGCCGTACAAGATAAGATTTCGCACGCATGTCGCAAACCATGGACCGACTTTAAGGGGACAGAGACCTGGGAACGCACACCAATAAACGTACAAATGCGAAGAGACTTACCTTAGCTACATCATTTTTTCTTCAATATGGTCAGTACGGTTCAGTACTTAAATAGGGTGAATAATTAACTTAAACAGACACTACACCGGACCCAGTAAATATGAAATGTATCATAGCACTCATACGCGGAAAACCCTTCAAAGCTGTTATAAGCGTCCTATTATTTGGCATAATACTGGATGATTATTAGTAGGACTTATGAACAGCTTAGAATAAATCTTCAGTGGTCAACCGCAGATACATAAACGTGGATAGTCGCAAACTACCATGCATTTTTTATTCATCTGTGAATCGAGGCGGTATTAGTACATGTAACTACGGTACATTCTTTGAGAATCCGTTGTCGGGTGCAGGCTTTCATTAGTCTTTCCTAAAGCTTGTAAATCATGTGCTCCCTCGCTTTGGGCGCTCATATATTGTAAAATATATGTGCAGAAACTATTATATATATATGATTCGGTACTTCACGTTAAATACATGTAAGCTAAAATCTCTAATCTAGGATATAAGAGCCTAGTACAAATGAACTTTCAACCTGAGCACCATGATTTAATCTAGCATTTGCAAATATGGATTAAGGTTGTTATAGATAGATACCAAATAAATGGGAAATGCGTCGACGAGGTTAAAACACAGTACAATTCAATGTCACTTTTATTACAATAAGAGGTTTGCAGTTCAACCAAGCGTACGCACCGCTAACAACGGTAAATGCAGCAACTTTCAGCGGATGCATTAAAACAGAATTTCGTAGACTGTTGCATCTGACATTAAAGTGCCAGGTAATTGATTTGCTTTGAATAGCAGGCTCTGTTAGTTTGCGGATGACGTGGTCTTGAAGCGTCGTTACCAGACTTGAGAAGATAATTGATTATTGATCTAGATCGCATTTTTGAGCTGCACGCTTTACGAAACGGTCTTGAAGCGACAGAAGCAAATTAACGCCGCCCTGGTGAAAAGGCGACCAAAAGCCCGATCAGCGTTGCCAATGTTGGTACTACCAATGTTTTGTAGAGCTCACGGCAGAACTCGGGCTCACTTTTTACTGATGAAGGTCTACATAATCAAGTTACTCAACAAGATGGATCGGCCGACCTCTCTAGTATATGTTTTGAACTCGAAATTGGTATTGAAGGTGACGCCGAGCTCCCTATATAATTAAACACCGGTTGAACACATTGCGTGGGTCCTTCATTTGGCAAGTGTATCGTGTCGTCCAAAGTCGTCTTCATTACGACGCATTTGGGTATCTACAAGTAAGTACTGCATGCGGTGTTTACATCCCCGGTATTTTAATGATGTTAGACTTCTCTAAGAAATGTTAGAACTCCCCTATCTAAATGCAAAAAGATATAGCTTGTTAGACGACCAACGCACCTTGCTCGTTCGTTATTTCACAGTAACGCCTTGAAATTGTTCTGAAGGGTCAGGAACAACCAGCGACTACGTGAGAGACCCACTATAAAAGCTAATCTTCTAAGTATGGCTAGCTCCAGTTACAGTTATATGCATGAGCCGTTTCAAGCGTAATCATCTTCGAAGTCAACAGTATAACGTGAAAAAAGTCAAAGCAAATATAAACGTTGTTGCGCTAATGGCGATTACTTGTGACCAGTGCCGGGCTAGTAGGGTGACATTTCTAGTAGTTGCGTGTCTGTAGATTTTTCTTCTTTTTATTTTAGTAACCTAGGACATTACGCCGCTTTCACACGTATTGCCTTTATGGCTGTGCAAGATCAAATGCCTAATAAGAATTCGTTTATTTTCTGGACTGGCTTGGTGAACCACTACCTGATAAGTCTTTATCAATATCAAAACCGATCCCCGCGAAGACTGCATACGACTACGCTAAATAGTGTAAATTTAATTTATTTATTATTTTTTATTATTTATAGTAATACTAATTTATTATTAGTAATTAAATGAAATTTGAGAGGTCAAAATAAATGGACCGTGATATTCTCGTTAGGATTGAGAACGTCATATTGAAATCATGTCAAAAATTGTCAACGTTAACCTTACGTCTACGCGTCATAAAAATAGTATTCTTACATACAATTTGTTTTGAATTTCAGCGTATTAATTATACTACGTTTAATAGGGCAAGATTACATTTTGTAGTACAATCACAAATCAAACGATTATCAATTTAGTACAAAATCACCCCCATGATGTGAGAAAATATGTGTTTTTAAAAAAATAGGAAATTCAGGAATCAGTGGTAATCCGAAACTGAATTTACACTTATTGCCCCTTATGGCTGTGCAAGATAAAATTTCTAAGAATGTATTTATTTTCAAATTTTATTTTATTTTGACCAATCACAGTTGTCTGGCCATCAACATTGACTCATTTTTAAATGGGTGTAACGATAGGACTCCAGGCACCTTTGTATCCTCAAAAGCCTGCGTGAACAATGTAACATAGCGGCTTTGCTAATATGTGAGGCATTTCCTTAAAATTATAGATGGAAAATTGTCGGTTGTGAACTTGGTCTTACGGTCGAGCCTACGTAGTCGCTTATTTTTTTTATGGGGCCGTCTTCTCTGGACAGCAAATTTATTTAAGTTCAGTAATAGTTCATTGAGCTTGAAATTTTCATTAATACATACATTCAAACAATTATAACTATTCAGGTAATTTTGCAAAAAAAAGGCTATCGACCGTGCCTGCATATATGTTATAAACCAGATGATATGTAAAACAATTTCGTTATGCGCGATCGAAGCTTGTTGCAAGATTGGAGTAGTGGAAAAGATCATAGGAAAAGTGTTTCTATATGCTAAAGGAAAATAGACGGGTTCTGTGCATCTTCTACTGCCAGATGATCTCCACTTTTTCAGACGCTTTTCTCAATATGTAAAGTAAGTCTTTTTTGGCGTGCCTGGATAATGTTTTGGCGTCTTTAGTGTCCTGCCTGCACCAGCTTGTACTCACTTAATTTGCTGGCTCTGACAATCATGTGGTTTATATCAGTTGACCCGAGCTTCTCAAGTATTTTGGTCTCTCGATCAATGTATAGGCGACATCTCAGGCGCGTGAGTGGAAGTATTCGCTTCAGCTGTGTCAAAAGTCATGTATAAAGCCTACACACAGGACGTATCGCTCATCTACGCAAGATTCCAATTCAACAAAAGAAAGAGCATTCGGTGCTGGCATAAAAATTGAGACGGGTCACTTGGTAGTCAAAACTATGCGTGGAGTTAGTTTGAAAGTTACCGCACTAAAGAGTTAAAACAACTAACGTTTAAACTTATGTTTTCTTTCGATTCACCTCCTCGATAGTGCATGTGTGCTCTAATTAATATTCCAGATTTTAAAATCGCCGCTAAAAAACAATATGTGAATCAGCTTGGCGTAGCGACTCAAGCGTATTATACAGATGCAACATGCCTCGATAAATGTGAGCCTGGCCACATAGAATCCATGCGTGACGTCTGACGCCCACATGTAGACTGACGGAAACAGCCTCGATCAAGGGCCAGAGACAGCAACTTCGCGCGGAGCGAGGTAAGTTCAAGTAAAGATCTAAGTCCACAAAACCACTTTAATTGCAACAGGCTCCCAGTTGACTTAGACCGAGAGAGAGAGAGAGAAGTCGTCTCGCAAACGAAACGTCGCCATATAAATGTACATACATTTGAATTGTATGCGAATTTTGCATGCACGGATAAGCAGGCGGATGGCCTAAGTATTTTACTCTGCGCATTCGTGGCCTACATATAAGCGTCCGACAACTTCTCAAATACAAAATACGAAGTTGGTCCTTCTCTCATAGGGAACAAGATATCAAATACTCAACGCCCCGGCAGAGAACTAGGTGCTTCAAATCAAACAACGCCGGCGGAAAAAGTTCATCTGTGGCAAAATATTGTGATCTCCTTATGCAATCGTACTAGCGGCAATCACTAGCGCCATTGGAAAAATAATCTTCCATCTCTGTTCTCGGCTGAAGAAGTAAGAGTCAAGGGCACTCGTGACTAAACCACTCACGGGCATGTAGTGTCGTAGTTGAGTGAATTAGGACCCAGCCAGAAACAACAAGATTCAAGATTCAAGATTCAAAACGTGGTTTATTATAGGAACTGCATAACTACAACGCTTTAGTTCTCATTAAAATATATAGGTAATAATTAAAAAATAGAATATAAATGGTTAACTCTCAGTCATAAACAGCCACAAAATAAGTCAATCATGGAGTATCATAAATCATAAACACAACAGAAAATAACATGTGTGCCTGAACTATGTCGAAATGTGTTGGTGAGTAGCCATTTCTGGACCATCTGTGTAAAACAATGCAGGGAAGTGAAACGACGAATATTCTGTGGTATACTAGTCCATATAACGGGCAAACGAGACACAAGGGCTTGCTGACTAGACTTTTTTGTGACTAATGGCCCTACATATATTGTGGCACGTCTCGAGGTCCTACGGAACAAGGGAGCAAGGGGAAAGGGAATCACACAGGGAATAATATTCCGAGTGATTATAAAGCCCAGCGTGGCAACCTTCAGCAAGTAGAACAGGTCGACCGGTAGAAGGTTGTGGGCCACATAAAGATCACTGACGGAATCTCTGCGTCGCCTGCCAAATATGGCTCTTAGAGCATCGTTTTGCATTATTCGAGCCCGACGGAGAACAACTTCAAACCCACTCCCCCAGATAAGAATGCCATAAAGGAGAACTGGCAGGAACAAAGTTTTGTAGACCAAGAGAAGGCCATCCACTGGAACTCTGATAAGCCGCATGCGAAATAGGGCTGAAATGATGGCGTAGCATTTAGGCTTGATGTATTCTAAATGCGCCCGCCAGCTCATGCACTCGTGCAGCAGTAGGCTGAGGAGCTCGGAATGCAATAATGTTCGTCTTGCTGGCATTAACGACAAGGCCAAATATGTATATTGAAGACCAAAATTACTGTTTCCACTTGAGATAAGAGATGAGGCAACTCCGAACACATTTCGGAGGCATTGAGCCGAAAAAGCAACATCGTATCATCAGCAAAAGCGATCGGCTTGCCTAAGTTTTCCCTCTGGATGGTTAATAGGATGAAATTAATAAGGATTAAGAACAATAAAGGTCCGAGAACAGAACCCTGGGGGCTACCGATGTCTACGGATCTCAGGAGGATTCGACCGACCCAACTCTCACCGCCTGCATTCTTGAGGTTAGGTACGAGCGGAACCAACCAACTGCACTCACTGAACACCCCAACACCTGAAGCATTTGTAGGAGATATGAGTGATTGAGGCAATTGAAGGCCGCGGCAACGTCTAGAAATACTCCGAGACATAATTTAGTCGATTCTACGGCATCCACAATAGACTGCCATAAGTGGGCGAGGGCCAACTCCGTAGATCGACCACGTCGGAAACCAAACTGATATGACGACAGAAATTTAGTGGACTCTAAATAATGCTCAAACCTTCTCAGAGCCAGTTTTTCTACTATTTTAGACACAAAATCTACCAGACTTATGGGACGGTAGCTGGCGGGTAGTGTTTTGTCGCCCTTTCTTTTGTAAAGCGGAGTTACAAACGAGGCCTTTAGACGTGTGGGGAAGTTACCTGAGGAGAAGGAGAGATTCGCAATTTTTGTTAGGGGACTGGCAATAGAGAGCGCCGCTAATTTTAAAAGTTTTCCGGGTACCCCCATAGCTCCACAGCTCCAGCTCGCCTTTTGTTTGATTAGGAGTGAATAGACCTCCGAGTCTGTCACTGAACAGAATTTGAATGAGTTGCCCTTGCTGGTCCATAGATCTGTAAGAATGGGTGATAAGTCACCTTCAAGGCAGAGAGGCGCAACTGTAGCCGAGCCTATGGTTGCAAAGTGTCGATTGAGCTCACTCTGCAATTTCTTGTGGATCAGTAACAGGCCGATCAGGAAACACAGTCAAAGTGGAAGGCAGTTCTACTGAGCGGTTATGCCTACCACATGTTTTATTGATGAAATTCCAGAGATTTTTTGCGTCACTACGCAACGTCTCGAATTGTGTCCTATAAAAGGCAGTTCTAGCGGCACGTAAGCCATGTTGACACCGCCTACGGCTATCAAGGTATGACAGTTTACTCTCGGGAGAATTAACCTTTTTATGCCTCCGATACATTTTATTAACGTGCCGGCGGAGCCGCCGCAGTCCAGAAGAAAATGAAAATGATCTGTTTGGCGCGCAGTCTCCGCGAGTTTTGGTACGCAACGGAAAGGAGGATTCATAGAGGTTGAGCAAAATGTCCCGAAAAGCCTCGAGGGCCGAATCGACGTCCCTTGCATCAAACACGGTGAGCCAGGATGCTTCACGAAACGCGGCTTAAAAAGAAGTCAATGCTAGCCTTGTCATGCGCCCGAAACTTCTTAGGAGATTCAACATGAGACGATTTGCTCTCTTCACCGCCCTCACAAATGGAAACAAAGACAGGAAGATGATCTGAAAAAAGCAAGGTATCGAAAACCGCTGGTTGGGCAATAGAAAAACTGGAACAGTTACGAACTGCGATATGCTCGATACAAGTGCCGGATATTGGACGTGTAACACGATCGATAAGATGGACCATATCCGCGCTAGAAAAGAAAGATATATAATCTGAGGGCGGCGGGTCAGCCAGAAGATTTACATTAGCATCACCAAGAACTAAGCACGGAAGTGCGGAGCTTCTGGGCAAAATGTCGTCCAATATATTAAGCAGAATTTCTTTGTGGATAACACTGCTCGAGTAGAAGCCGACTATATTATCCTTTGAAGTTCATATGTTTTTTATATAGGCTTTTCCGAAGGAGCTGTGGCAAGTCCTGATTGAGAGGCCTCGTGAGTGTCTACGCAAGGATTTGCATCAGCCGAGTCAATAACTTTTAGCGTTTGGAATTTCCTGACTAATTTGTTGCATGAGTCGGCATTCCATCAGGGCCTTACGTTTTTCGATTTCACAAGCCCGAAGAGGGCATGCCGCGGATGACGAAGAATGTGGGCCTTTACAATTGACGCATTTAGGTGCATTGCGACAACTTGCCATAAGATGGCCAATTTGCCCACACTGTTTGCACGCGAGATCATTGCGGCAATTAGCAGCAATGTGGCCTAGCCTTAAGCACTTAAAACATGTAGTAGGGGCCCCTGCGTGCATGGTGACCTTATGCGATCTGAAGGCCAAAAACATCTCTGATGGCAGTATCTTGTTGAAGTGGAGAAGCACACGATCGGTAGGAACTGACGTCGAGGTCGAACCGGTCCTCTTCGTATAAGTTACCCTCTTGGCTGAAACTACACCGATATCTCTCAGTGCTTCCAGGATATCTTGCTCAGAAAAACCTTTATCAACTTCGGTTCTTTCTCAAACAAAGTCAACTCATCTTTTTTCGATGGAGCCACAGGAATATACAATCTACTTTAACCTTCCTTCCTCTGACTATGACTACAATACAATGTGCGGGTGCTTGCTTAGACCTGGACCTCGGAACTAACTGTGGCGGCAGGTTGGTATCTGAAAATGTCCTGGAAAACTCCTGAAGGTCCTGGAAGAGCTAGCGTTGGCGTTGCTGTACTATATAACAATGCGCTCAAAGGAGTAGAAGTATTATACATAAAGGAAACGCGTGTGTACTTGCAGGAATTTCCCTAAATACAATTGCAATGTACTCCGACCCCTCGGAAGCTATTGCCGATCTGTTAAAAAAGCTAGTGTACTGCTCGGATAAATTTAACCTTAACAAAAGAACTGTGCGAGGACCTTAATTATCGATTAACAAACCAACGTAAGACAGGGCGCACTTCTTAGCGCGCTACCATCCCGCAGCTGTGGGTCGTCTCGACAGCCGAAGGACACGCCTACGTAGCTCCGCAAGGAAGGTCTACTATAACTATATTTGCCGCAAACGACAGACATGATAGCATTAAATACAAAGGTCTGCAAATAAAGGTGCTCTGGCGCTATTTACAAAATTCTATCTACATTGACAGCATGTAGGCTAGAAGATTTCTTAGAAAGTACTAAGTGATTGCCAGACGAATTGTAGCAACACGGTTTTACGCGAAGCAGACGACGTGATTTGGGTTGGCGCTGTTCTTCCCAACAGCATTCAAATGGCAAATATTATTTTTGCTGTCTTCGTGTATTTTTTGGGGCGGCTCATACGGCTTCACAAATAATAATTCCTGAGAAGTTAGCGTCTAGTGGTGTTCCAACGATAATCCTAAAGCTGTAATTGGCTGTGCTACAAAAGGGGGTCTGAAATTCTCGACGAAAGGGTAACTGAAAACAACTCAATTAGTCAGTCAATTCTATCTTTTCATAGTTTAATTTTGCTCTCAGCCTATTTAATACATAAATTGCCATTTTTCTAAAAATAATGCTAGCAGTTCACCACACTAGCCGCAACCGCCTTGTCTATTTGCTGGCTTTTTTTGTCGAGGCCCTCAGAACCACCTTACCGAGAACGGAGGCCCTCGAACAGCATCTTGCTGAGTGGGAATATAAGTTTTCGGATGTTAATTGGCGTTTTATTTTTTACTAGAGCGATGGCCTCTAACTACTGAAAGGATATGTGATGTAGAAAACTGTAATACAAAAGTCTATAAGCCAAATGCTGGCTAATAAATGTATGATGCTAATAATATATTGTTTCCTGGCACAAACTTGCCGAAAAGGCACTCTATTTATTTAGAATACTTTTTTAGAGCTATATTTAACAGTTCTATACACATATGAGACACATTATTTGGCACCCAAAGCTTACGCCTGGGAGAGCATGGGCGGTTGGACGTTTCGTAGGTGAGGAAACGACATGACAAACGTTTTGACGCCGTGCGCCACGGTGAAGGCTAGTTTGATGATCAGTTGGGCGTTCTCAGCTTTGTCTCCACCCACCAGGCACTCGCAGTGGTTCACAAGGTCATCAGCCGCCCGTATAATCTCTTGTAGGGTGCTGTGACACGCTGGTTCGGGATAGCTTTGAGGTAGCAGGTAGGACATTTCGAGTACAGAGCAGCGAATCTGTTTGCAAATGGACAGGTAGCTTGCATCGTTCTGCGTTTTGGCAGCTAGCAGTAGAGCATGTGTGCGTCTGGTGATCTCGTCGGTCTTGACGATGAGGTTTGAAAAAAAAACCGGAACCTCAGGAGGAGGAGGTGGCGGCGGCGGCGGATGTGACGGCGGCGGGACTAAGGGAAGCGAGGGTGCCGGCGACGGGGGACTTGCCATTGGAGATTCGGGCGTCTCGATGACAGATGTCGTCGTTGACGGCGTCGTTGATTGCTGTTCCGATTGATGGTCGTCGTCTCCGCACACGCTGTCGTAGAGCGGCTCATCGTCTACCTCGTGAAGGCGAACGGCGGTGGTGAGGTCGCGCACGCGTTCGCGACCCACGCACAGCACGATGAGCGCCGCGAGCTCGGATCGGCTGAGTCTGGCCAGCTTCTGCCGAGACTGGTTGCGAACCGACGAGAACGTCGGATTCACCGGCAGGAAAGGCACCTCGTCGCAGCTCATCTGCACCAGAACCTCACGGCGTTCCACCTCGTCGTAGAGGTCTTTGCACAGCTCGGCACGGACTTCATCGTCCAGCTGCAGTTGTGGCGGCGTGTTGGCGAGCAGCTGCTGTTCCTCGTCAGGGCATGTGTCGACGAATGCCTGCAGACGATCGCTCAGCTGGTTGAGGTACGCGGCCATCTGACTTACAAGGTCGGGCCGACACGCAGCGCGGGCGACATCGATCGCAGAGTGGCCCGAACCGTCTTCGAGACAAGGGTCGGCGCCGTGAATCAGGAGAAGTTCCACCTGGCCCGTACCAACAAAAATAAGAACGAATAACACCTTTCAGCTAACGCGCGTACGTATAACTAACGCATCTATCGGGAGAGACTGCCAAACGGCAACCTTAGGTTATATCCGCACACACCGTCTATGACAGGGCCACAACAGGGCAATGTCAGTGTAGGTATCAGTGTAGGTATAAACAGATTTGCCTGCATAATCATATTTAAAAGATATTCGAAAGTATGCTTCCAATACAACGCAAACTATCGAAGCGGCTGAATAGAGAACATTCTCTCGCGTTCAAAAATAACCTTCGAAAATTTAGAGAAAATATTTCGGCCACTGTGCCAAGTAGCCTGCACTGTGTCAGAATAGTTGTTAATTGATGCAAAACGTAGAATGACAGACAGGAAGGATCCATAAGGGTTGCACGAACAAACTGGACATAATATAAATTCGTAAGCCAACGTTTATACAGGAAGGTGGCATTCGTCATATAAATATATATTGGATTTATGTTAATTTCACTCAAATTGAGTGCAATCGGTGCAACGATTTTTGATCCAGTGCTGTGCAACTCACAATATATGTATATATATATGTGTGTGTATTAAACAAGGTAACTATGTATATATTCGCTACAGATGAGCGGTCACGGACCCCAATGAGTAAAGTGATCTCAAAAAAGTCAAATGACGATAAAGACGTCCCAGTGCCAACGGTTGTGAACATGGAACGTGCTAGCAGCAAGATAATAAGCTAATGTCCTTTTTTCTAGTGAACTGTTTCAAGATAGCAAATCTATTTTATCTTATTATATATTTCATATCACCTCTATGTTAAATATATATATATATATATATATATATATATATATATATATATATATATAAATACTCTATAACTACTCTGCCTACCTGAAGTGGCTGACCCGCCAACACAGCTGCGTGCAGCAGCGTCTGCCGTGTCTCGGGATGCACGAAGCCGACGTCGGCGCCCTGCAGGATGAGCTTGAGCGATTCGTCGACGTCGGGCGTGCGAAGGTTCGACATGAGCCGAATGTTGACCTGCAGCTCGGTGACGTCGTGCGGCAGCCGCTCCATGAAGTTCATGAGGACGTACTTCGACTTGATGAACGTGCTGCGCGTCGGGTGCAGGCTGAGATCGCCCGGCGCCGGCTTGCGGCAGCCGCCCGTGTAGCTGTTGTCGAGCAGGTAGTGCTCCCACACCGAGTTGATGTTGCGCGTCGACAACGCTTCGAGGAGTTCCTTTTGGCGCGCCGGCAGCGGCAGCGGCAGCAGCTTGTCGTCGACGTGCACGACGTGCGAGATGTGCCGGCCGAGACTGAGGTGCACGACGGCGCACCGAGCGCACAGCAGAACGCCGAGACTCAGCGATGCCCACGACGGGTCGGCGGCGCAGCAGTCCGCACACAGATGTGCCAGCTTCACGCCGCCGGACATCTTCGCTAGAGTTGTTGCTGTTAGTAGTTGTGGTAGTAGTAGTTGTTGTTGTTATTGTTGTTCTTGTTGTTATTGTTGTTGTTGCTGTTGTTGCTGCTGTTGTTGCTGATCAAAGTCGCTAGCCGCTAAAACGGAGCCTGAATCCTTCGAAACTCGGCTGTTGAGTTACTACTCTTCGGCATACCTGTACGACAAAAGATGAAGCATACAAGACACGACGCAAGATGAGTATCTTTTCGAGCTTAACAATTAACGTTTCAGAGCCAGCGTCGCTTGGCACCGCATGATACGCAATTAAAAAAATGTATTCAAATTTAATTAAAATTTTAAATAAAATTTGCTCAACATACGTTGCAATAAAGCTCTGCACGGCACAGAGTATTATGATGTTGAAACTCAACAGCTTATTATGAAGCTCAACAAACGTTTGAAAGCGCCGCAAGGCACAGGATATATATATATATATATATATATATATATATATATATATATATATATATATATATATTTATAATGTGTTCATGGTGTATATATAGTGTGTTCATGGTATTGCTACCACTGAGTCAAATAAAGTTCATAAATCATAATTAACTGCATTAAACTGTTTATAAATAAATAAATATACGATGCTGACCTGACAAACCTACGTACTGCAAATCTCTCTCTCTATATATGGACGAAGAAGCGTTAACGTCCTGCTGACGCGGCCTCGGCCCAAAGCCTTCTCACTTTCAACGCTCTCTTTCGGCAATGCTTCTTGTTGCTATGTTGTTCAACATCTGTAGGCCCCGTTTTGTTCTGCACTTTGGTTTACTTGTTAGCTTACGCATTGTTCACGCTCAGTGATACACGTTCACACCCACGCAAACACACACAGCCACAGTTTCTATACTCTACAACTACCTAATACGATCGTTTGGTATTATTTCGTTTTGTTTTTGTTGACACCGCTCACCCGGCGCTCATCGTTGTGTTTCGCCGTTTCGTACAGTCCATCCACGCACTACTGAATGTATGTAGTTCGCTCTCGAGCTTCGCTCAAGCCATCTCGTCGCGCCGCTGTACGCAGATTGTTGTTGTTGTTGTTGTGGAGAATTGCTCGTCTGCTCGCCGCTATCACACCCACACACCCGCCAGACTGATGACATGATTCTGTTTATCTCTCTCTCGGCGGGACGGTGTGGTGGACAGAAAAGCTCTACAACTCCAGTTCATGATTCATGAGTCGTGGGTTCGATGCCGACACGACGCATAGCGACGGCCAAACAAAACAGCAGATGTCTTATGTCTTGTCTTGTGTCCGCCGAATAATTCAATCAAATAAACAGGCGCACATTTCTATTTAGAAATCATTAGTTAATTTGACACGAACACTGACGCAGAGGCGGCGGTGGGTGAGAGAAATCACCTCCCGACGGAGAGGATCACATATCACATGTTATCTTCTCTGCTGGTATTCTACACACTCCAACCAACCGACTATCAAGGCTAGCGTCTATCAATGAACCTAACTTGAAGGTTGGTGAACGGTCTGACGGGCTCACGCGGGACAATTGTGACTGGGTGACTGACATTGTTTTGAGGACATCGACACATTCCCCCCCCCCTCCCAAAAAAAAGAATTGTCAACCGCCAGCGGCTGGAACCTGTCATCGTGCAGCTAGCTCCGAGCGAGCGATATCTCTTTGTGGACGCAGCGCTCTCCAAAGAGATACCCGCTACTTGGCTTTAGACTCGTCAGGTGGGAGTTCGGAGGCATAATCTGAGCTATTTTTGCCGGGTGTTGACTGATGAAAGACTATATATACTACAATACTTCGAAGACTCCTACTCTATAAGCATCGACGAAGCTCGACAATTTGAATACTCTGTGTTAAATACTGCTCTCTGTTCTCTATTCTGAACAGCTGTTGTTTTTTAAGGTGTTCCGTTCGCGCTAGGCGCATTTTTAAATTTGTTAATACGTATATACATGTTAGAAATTTCTATAGGCGTCTTTCGTATAAAACAATGTTTTCTATATGTATTAGATGTAGTGCTACAGGTTCCTCGCTGACGGTTTAATTTGTTCTGTAGGAAGCACCTGCTCTTGCTGCTTCTAATTTCGACAGATATATATATATATATATATATATATATATATATATATATATATATAATACGCGGTGGGAAGTAAGAACTTGGGTCTGAGTAACATTTGTAGAAGATCATGGAAATGTGAATAGATTTGTTGATCAAAATTATGCAGGCCAAGATTTGTTCAAGCCACACTACCAATGATGACCATGGCTATTGGTCGGGCTTAACTGTTATCTTATTATAGTGCGTCTCGTTTTACCACCTAGAATGCCTTTGTTGGTCCAAAATAATGTGCGATGATGAGAAAACTAACAATCGTCCCGTTATCTATTTCAGTTGACTATTAACGACGACAAAATGGTGCTTTTAGCTCGAACGCCGGCGGTGAGGAGGCTGCTTTGCATGGCTTTTCCTCGGGCAGTTTCGCGGGTTCAGCTTGGACCTGCTGTCCCATCACAGGTAGCAATAATCTTCCCATATCAGACACAATACCAAATCAGTTGTGATTCGCTCGGCACAAAATGTTTAGCTAAGTCTCAGGGTAAATTCCGCTTTATTAATAGAGCAGCACCTCATAAAACAAATGCCAAATATACTGCTGATGATATGTTTGTTGTTTACCTATATTGGGAGCTTCTGGTCAATCAGGCCGACACACTTTTGGCCGCAAATAAGAGTTAGCGAGAATCCATCGACATGACCTAATGCTATATATAGTATTGTTAGTTTACGTTATCTAGGCGGAGCTAAGCGGCGTGCACAAAAATATGCTTGTTGTAATGTTCCTGCCCTGATCGGGGTGTATACATGCACTAAAAGTTGTGTGTTTATATGGCTTTATATGCATATTACAAAAATAGACTATCGTCAAGGTTTAACAATTGTGTTTACGATTCTTGTCGTACTTCTCAGAAAAGTGGTGTCTCCCGGAGCTACTCGATGGACGCGGATGAGGTAGGCAAGGCTGCAGCAGCGGCCAAGGAATTCGCTGCCAGCGGGCAGCCAACGATTTTTCAAAGGATTCTTGATGGCTCGATTCCAGCCGACATCATCCACGAAGACGATAAGGTATGCGGTATATATTTGTATCGGTATATTCTGTTTATTCAGCCTCTGTATATAGGCCGATATGTGGGGACCTGACAAGGTTTTTGAAACTTCGACAATATGATACAGATGGACGCGTGTTGTGTTATTTCAAGTGGAAGTTTTGACGTTATTTCGACGAACTTGTATACATTTCTTGAGGAGGTAGATCAATTTATCTAAGTGCGCCTACAAATTGTGTTTTCAATATTTTCTAGATCCACTTCGCTGGCTTTAGGCGCTAGTTCCCGTGAACTGGAACGTCTTCCTCCCAGTTTTATTCAGTTTTTTTTTTCGGAAAGAGGAAAACATCGCCTTTTGCCAAATTGGACGAATAAGTCATCGCCACAATTTCATTCCTTGAGAAGATGATGGCGACTATCACTTAGCTAGCTTGACCATTGCCGCTTCATTGTTGTCGGTAGAGGAAAACAAAGAAGGCCTGCCATATTAGTCGTATTTTATCAGAAATGCCTGAGCCAGAAAGAGTCACGTTTAAGCCTCCCTGGAAGTTTTACAAAAAAACAGTACGCAACCCGATGTTTATGGTACCGACATGATTGTACTTGCCATATTCTCGTTGATTATGGAAAATTGACGCTTTTATTAAAGTTGTCACCAGAACCCTGAGATCGACTATCCAACAGCTGTTTTGACGAGCCGGAAGATTCACTGTTGCCAACATTTCTGCAACTGTGGCAAGGGCCAAATATATATGGAGAGGCGGGCATTACAATTAGAGTATTAACTCTAGTTCTTAATTACATAGAATTTATTTGTGGAAGAGCGAAACCAGTAAATTTGGTTTACCTTAATAATATCTATATAATTATAGCCTAGTTAAATACTTTTATCACGAGTGCTATTTTATTTGTAACGGGTAATGTAATAAGGGGTGCTCTTACACACGTATATATGTGTATATATACATATGTTTGACGTTGTTGTTTGCCCTTTCATAGTGTATCGCGTTCAACGACGTCAACCCACAGGCTCCCGTTCACTTCCTGGTCATTCCGCGAAAGCCCATTACCATGCTGGACGCAGCTGATGATAGCGATGGTGCTTTGCTGGGGCATCTGTTGCTCGTTGCTCGAAAGGTAACAAAGAAAAAAGGGGTCGGCGGGCATCAAGCTTGCATTTGGTGATGGTTTTTACCTGCCGCGAAATATTTTGCTAGAGAGCACGCAGGTTATTTCATGATCAAAATCGTTTCCTATCCCATCACTTTGACTTTATATCACTATCGGGGAGATATGCTCGTCACTTTGTCACATAGTAGCATGGAGTCGCTCGTCTCGTTTCTAGACGTCTTCGTGGCTCTTGTGTTGAATACGTACATGCACTACGTAACGGCTTGAGAAAGTTCCAGTTAGAGCCAACAAGAGGGAAAGCGTTACTGTAAATCTATTCACAATTTTGTCACTTGTTTGATTTTTATAGGTGGCTGTGGCACAAGGTTTGTCCGAAGGCTATCGACTGGTGGTGAACAATGGTGTGCATGGAGCTCAGAGTGTTTACCACTTACACGTGCATGTCTTGGGTGGCAGGCAACTGACGTGGCCGCCAGGCTAATTGTGCATCGCGTCATCATAGCGTTTCATCGCCTAGCTGCTGGAATTTGGCGTGCATCGTGCCCAATTGTCTCATCAAGCGCTTCCTCCTGAGTGTCGCCTCGCGTTCCCGCTTCTAGGCGGCTTAAAGGAATACCATAGGGATATAAGAAATATCGAGCAGTGAATCGATATATATATATATATATATATATATATACTGTTTGTACTTGATGAACTTCAGCATATTACAAGCAGCGTTTTAGACAGGCTTTTTAGAGCACCTTTAATAAATGAGAAGCTTCTGTAATGCTCCTGTTCTCAAGTGAAAAAAAAGTTTTGTCCTCTATATATGCTTTGTGTATCTTCTTGTCATTTAAACCGGCATAATTTTTTGGACATGAAATAAAATGCACGTAAAAGACACTTTTTACAACCTAGCATTTTTTGTTCCTTATTTTAATCTGTCGACGGGGTTTCCGTAGATACGTGTCGTCGTGAATACATTGGTGTAAGGAAACACATCAATGATATTTTGATCGCACCGCTCGATAGCAAATCAAGTACTCCTCTATCTACCTGACTCCGTGTGCAAGAAAAAGTGAATCGCACGTGATACATTGTCGTATCTACATTTATTGAAGGTAGTCTTTGATACGTCCCAATCGCCTATACCATTTTACCATTTTCGTGGAAATGCACGAATAATTTAATCCGCAAATAGAACGACTGCTATATATAGCAACCTGTATGATATTCTATTTACTTTTAGTCATACAAACGCCTTTTTTTTCTGTAAATTGTAGCAACATAATACTGCCCGACCGCATTCAACAGACCAACGATAAATAAATCCACAGCTGTTCTTTATATACATTTCACTGCCTAGATAATACTACACATTTCACTACCATGGCATCTTCAATATCCTTTTCGCAAGCTTCTTTTCTCAAAAGCGAAGTAGTTGAGTCACGTTGTAGGGTAAAATCAATGGCTGGGGACAATGTCGTATTTCATAACATTTTACATTTTATTTAAATATAATAGCAACGGCTTCAGTGAAGATTTTGCTTGTGAGAAGTAAGTATATATATATATATATAGAAGGCAGGCACTGCCGAGTGTGCAAACGTATTGTAAATGATTAATAAATCATCACAATATATATATATATATATATATATATATATATATATATATATATATTAGACTAATTATATACTAGCTATCAATGGCAATCGCAATTTTACCTTGGTGTCAAATATGCACAGGTGCGTTTCTCATCTATAATGGGGGTACGTTCTAGAGAAAGAGTCAATCTGACTAACTATTCTAGGGAAAGGGTCAATTTGAATTACAATGTCAATGGTGGACGGGGCGTGAAACGCGACATTGAAGTCACAGCTCGTACCAAATTTGAGTAGACACTCTGCATGTTGTGTAAGGTTTCAGGTTAGCGATTTGCCTATGGCAGAATCTCGGACGGTTGCCAGTCGCTTTTGCTCGTCGCACTTTCTGCGGAATTTCCCATGTGCGCCTGGATTATAGGGAGTAGAATAATTTATTTATGAGTACATTGATAGTTTGTGGCATATATTGCCATTGAAATAACAATGTACGGACGCGCCCTACGCCGCTAGGGATCAGTAAGCCACCGTATTATTAGCATTTTACTGAGGCATTGCACTTACCTAGCGTTCCAGCTTTAGAACTAGAACTTAAACTTTTGGTCTGACTCTCAGTCAACATTTAACGCCCACGTAATTGCTTTTTCATTGCTTCGTAAGACGGACCCCATATGCACAAATGTGTAACAGCGGAGATCAAACCGTGCATCTATGTGACCGCTCCGATCGCAAGGCACAAGCGAATGCACCACGCAACCGAACTCGACCATCAAACTATGGCCTAATGATGTTTATCGTAATCCATGTAAAGTGGATTTTTGTCACACTCGCATCCTCGCAGCGTTAGGAAAATTGGCTCTCGGGTATATGTTTTTCCATACGCGTTATATGCTTCTTTAAAGTAAAAACTTAGTCGAATACATGAAACACATTCAACCTGCCGAGTTGTATTTGCGTCATATGATCCTTACATGTGAAAATTTATTTTGCTGATACCGAGCAACTGCACCCGTCGAGTATATTATTACTATAGTTTAATTTGAGCAAACTTGCATTTCTCTGCTTAGCTGACTTCACTTGTACTACTCGTGGTCTTGCACGCTCTATCTACATTTGTAATCTACATTATTACATCGTCCACATGGTTTCGTTAGTTTCGCTGGCCAACCCTTTCAATGCATGTGTTATTATGTCTTATTCGACATTTCGGTTTCTTAAAAGACCCTTTGCCCACATCTTAGGATTTTTAGCCGTTATATACATTATATTCAGAAACTTTCTCCATATTTTTCTTGTGTTTTCTGTACACGATTTTATACGTATATCTCAGTTATAATGGCGGACCTATTCTTACCTAGATTAGCACGCGAAATGATCCCTCGCTATTGAAATTATCTGTCTCTTTAATATATATATATATATATATATATATATATGCAAAAACAAAAAGAATTTTGCTAAAAGAGCCTGCTGCTTTGAAATAACTTTGTTGAACATGCATGCAGTGCATAGCAGAATTGCATATAAACGTACATCTATCTGTACAAGCCGGTGCCTGTGATTATCTTTATGTACATGCAGAGGATAAAATCACTTACGTGCACAAGCTTGCAGAAGACAAGGGGATAATTATGTTCATGTCGACAATGACGACAATCGATAGTGGCGGAGAGAATAGAGCAGCTTCAGCAGATTTAGTTAATGCGATGCCTTATCTGTTCCAAAGCTTCGGCAAGCTATTCAACCAAGCTAATAAGTTGGCTGTAGAAACCTCTTTCATCATCGGTACTGCCAAGGTTTCTGCCGTGGCGCATGGCGTGCCTATGTAGTTCCGCTAGACTGACATCCGGCGTTCATTGAAACGCGAGTCACTATTTAGCTTCTCGGTGAGGACGACCGCTTTTTGCTCATACGGAGCAATTGCTGCTGCTGCCGCGTACGGTATCTGCTGCCGCCGCAGTCAAGAGATCGAACGTGATACCTACAATATGATTTACGATTGCGTTATGTGACTAATTCCTTGTCAGTTCTCAAACGAGCACCAAGGAAGTTCGTTCGCCACACGGCGAAGAGTGAAAGAGTGAAAAGAAACTGTTCACAATGTTCCGATGCCACAAAGACAATCTTTTAAGCTTAAATATCAGGACAGATGGATGTAAATAATTGGAAGAAACATATTCAAATTCGACGAAATACAGACAGCACAGCGATTCATCTCCGTCATTATTCTCATTAATAGTGAGTTGTTAATCAAACTTCAGTCACCTTATGACTACGCGGGCAACAGATCTACCGAGTACCTTAATGTGCATTCGTAAGTAGATATCCTATTCCCTTCGCTCGCTAACTCACCCATTCCCATTCCGTGTTTCTGTCTTCCTTTGCAATTTCGGAAAGATACTGCATATGGCAGTAACTGCGGCGATAAACCACTATGGCAAGATAAATGAAACCAAACGCAGGCTAGGCAAATGACATGTATTGTAAGGAACCATGGGGAAACACCCCGCTAAATCAAACTATTGTGTAATTAGGTAGTAATATAACCATGATGATAATCTAGTTAATAGTATGAATGCACTACAGACGAGGATGTTTGTTAAAATACATATAATGATACCATGATAATAATTTACAATCGTATACGAAGCCAGCAGCACGCTGTATGACACACTACACAGCGAACGCATCTGATTCAAAACATATTCCACAAGGAATGGTGACACAAAAATGGCCACAAGTAATGAAACTCATATATATATATATATATATATATATATATATATATTCATACAGGAAATATTCTTTCATACAAGAAACATATTTGCGTGTAGAGCATACAGCAATAGTATCTTCTTTCTAAGCGAGTATTCCTTTGTCTCGCCCTTTCTGTCTCGTTCTCACTGTTTACCTTTCGGGAGCTCTATAACCAGACGCTAGACGCTTTTCTCTCCATGATGCTGTTTTTTTTGTTCCACATAACTAGCTGTTCAACCGCTCTACAGTAGTAGACGTAGCAGTTGGGAGCGCTGACGGCTGGGGAAGGACCGGTCGTCACAGGGTCATCATAGGATAGGGCGGAGTAGGACGGCATAGGACAGACCACACCGCGCATCCACCACTGCCGGAGGAGAATGAGCAGTAAATTAAAGGGGTTTCCACCTCGGCTTCTTCCCTTTTCTGTTCTTCTTCTTCGTCTTCTTCTTCTTCTATGATCGTCTTTCCCGCTTGGTTGCCAGCGTCCCACTCCCGCCGTCGTCGTCTTGACCTACCGGTACCGACTCCTCTGTACTCCCACCACCATCTTACCTACTTCTGCAATTCCTTTGCAAGCCCCCGCAGACAGGTTCCAAGAGAAACGACAGGAGGAGAGACTAAGAGAGACTAAGATACGAGAGAGAGAGATAGAAAGAGAGCGAGAGAGATGAACAGCGATCAAGGACGCGGACGAGACGACGACAAAAAGGGACGCCACCAGCCTCCGTGTAAAGTGTCTCAGTATCGTGGACCGAGCTCTCTTAATGTGTGTGTGTGTGACTGTGCTGACAATTCTGACCGCTCAAGTCGCTTTCTTCTCGCAGGCTTATGTCAGCTCGCCGGTTCGACCTTGCAACAGCCGCCCGTTGAGCTGTCAGGACTGTATAACTAAAACGAAAAAGAAGAAGAAGCACACTAAGAGGGAAAGGAACGACAACAAACAACAACAACAACAACAACAACAACAACAACAACAACAACAACAACAACAACAACAACAACAACAACAACAACAACAACAACAACAACGACGACGACGACGACGACAACAACAACAAATGTTAACTAGCACCGCTACTACTACGACTGCAATTACAAACGCGTTGTTCTGGAGCGTTCGTTCCATGGCAGGCAGGATCTAGCTGTGCGACAGCGACAGTTTTCCAGTGGCCTGCTAGCTGAAAGGTATTAGTGGCGGCCGGTGGCTTCAGGCGTGACCAGAAGTTGCTGTGGGCCTTTTCCATCTATCCATTCATCGATCGATCCAGCCTGATCTTTCGTCCGTTTGTTCTTGCCTCGTTCCTTAGTCCGTTTGTCGGACCGGCTCACTCTGTCCTGAGTCGTTGACGTCGTCAAGGCTCAGTGAGAAAGTAAGCAAGACCTGGCGGGCAAGGGAGGGGTGAGGTGATAGCGGCTTCATTTCCTGTTAACTGGGGGAAGCGGAGCTGGGTTGTTGGCGGTAGCGTCAACGTTTCTGCTGCTACTGTTGACTGTGATAGTGGCTGCCCGCGCGTTTTACTTTCTGCCAACCTCCACCTCAGCAGTTCTTTCTCAGCAGATGTCCATGAGGACGTCGGAGATCGCCTTCTTCCATCTAGGCTCTCTGTTGTTGTCGGCCTTACATCTGCTGCTACCTTTTTTTTCCCCAGCCTCACCGTTCTTGTCGCTTTTATCCTTTAGCATTAAGCATGGTCGTCTTCGACGTCGTTGTTGTTATTGTTCCTGTTGCGGCGGTTGCTGCTGTTGTTGTTGTTGTTGTTGTTGCTGCTGCTGTTATTGTTGATGGCATCGTCATCGGCGTCACTGGCTACTACTACTAGCACCGTCTCGTAGCGATCCCTTCATTGCCTCGCATGGTGGATGGTTACACTCGCTCCTGTTCGATTTTGCTCGAAGCGAAGCACCCAACCGACGAAACACACCCAAACACACGACGGACGTGAACAGACGAACAGACACTTGACGCCGCGTTTGCAACCTGCCCAAGCTGTCCGTCTAGCCGCTATACTTACCTTTCGAACTCATCTCTACCCAAGTCTTCTACTCTAGCATCCACGATCTACCTGCCCACTCACTCACCCTTCATGGGTCACTCAACGTCGTGTCTCAATTGGCTCCTCGGTGTTTCGCACCCCGCTACGATAGGCTTCTCCTGTCTGTGTTCTCCTTCTGATCTTTTTCTTCATCGCCGCCATCGTCGTCGTCAACGCGCCAGTCATCGATACCGTCGTAGTCCTCGTCCTCCTCAATCTCCTAGAGCGGCGACGGCGGGGGGGGGGGGGGATGTAGGACGACTACCCCCTGCACCTCAATTGCTTTCGATTCGTCCTGCTGCTGATACGGGACAGCGGGTGGCGAGGTGGTTACTTGCTCTGCTGGCTGTGGGTGTCCAGACCCGATCGGGACCTGGGTCGAAGAAGGCCGACTACACTATCTACTTCGCCACTACCGTCGCCTTGGCTTTAAAGCTGGACCCGAGGCCTCGGGTTCAGCCGCTCTCTCCCGCTCTCCCACGCGCTCGATCTCAAGTAATCTTTGTTGCTCTTGCTCTCTTACCCCCCCCCCCTTCCGCATCCCTCCTGCCTTCTGCCATACTCCCTGCTCTATCAGTGGCTGGTGGATCGTGCCGGCGATCATTGGGCGCAGGAGGGGGTGGCCGCAGAAGGGGGTGGTCGCAGAAGGGGGTGGTCGCAGAAGGGGGTGGTCGAAGAAGGGGGTGATCGCAGAAGGGGTGGTCGCCCGCTTGGGTTGCACGTCGACGTGCGTGCGTAGAGCAGCAGCAGCGGGAGAAGCTTCATTGAACGACGACGACGGCGTGGTACGTGCAACACGTCTGAGATCCGCTTAGTTCAGATAGACAGACAGACAGATGGACCGACCGTCCGTTCGGTCAAGCGCTGCAACAAACAGGGACAGAAAAGGGGAAATCACGAGATCGCGAAACAGAAAGAAAGAGATGGGGGAGATTGAAAATACGCGCGTGATAGAAGACGAGAGAGCGGAGGAGAGAGATGACGAAAATCTTAGAGTTTTCCTGGCCCTGCTGATTGGCGCGAATCATTTCGCACCGCGGGCAGAGGTAGATGATCTTCTCTGAGCATACGTTTATGGTGAAAAACAAGACAGGCCACTAGCACGCACGTTAATGTTAGTCGGTGCACAGCAGCTGTAAGCCACGTGCGTATACACGACGGAAAGAGCGGCGTATATATGCGTATGTGCAGCGGTATGAACTGTATATATACATATACTTTTTTTCTACGTACTATTTGCATTGTTTTATTCGTTTAAGTTCACACCGTGTTAAGCAATAAGCGCATATATATATATATATATATGTGTGTCTTGAATGTTTTGCGTATACTTGGTCTGGCGTAAACGTATATAGGGTCTTCCATAACCGTATGTGCTTATTTTAAGGTTTGGTAGAACTCTACAATGAAATATTCTTTTTCCAACGGAAGAAGGGGCCGAACACGTCTTCAAAGAGTGAGGTCAAAGAGTGAGGATGAAATTTATAGACCAAGTTATTCTGTCTTTTTTTATCCTACATAGTCCTACACCAGTCAACGCACAAAGGACCGATAAGTAACCAATTCGGTGGATTCTGCATACTCTGCAAGACACCAAGCTAGCAAAAGGCAAATCGCCAGGTTGAGGAAAGTCATAAAGGTTAATATGTTGTTGGGGGTCCTCCGGCCGCGAGGCGCACGCAAATGCACTACGCCACCGGGTCGACAGCTTAGTTACTCGGCAACTACGTAGCACAGCGCTATATTTTCTATTGTCTGAGAATAGTCTTTTAAGCGTAAATTTCTGGTAAACAAAAATAAAATATTTAATTGTATTTACTTTGATTTTTCTAAAGCATTTGACAGCGTAAACCATTTTAAACTTTTACAGTAACTAATTGACTTAAATATGGACAAGCACACTGTTTTATGGATATCAAGTTATCTAACGAATCGGAGGTTTTGTGTGCGGGTCGACAACACTTTTAGTCGGTATGGGGTGTGTCATTCGGGCGTGCCTTAGGGATCCTATCTAACTCACTTTTATTCTGTATATTCATCTAAGATCTTAAAAATGTTGTTTAATTATCAAATGTCCAATGTTGTATATCCGCTTTCACAATAGCCTTGTAATTCCCAAATCCATCTACAGCTGTGAAGTCTGGCGGCCGTATTTAAAGCAACATATTGATGCAATTGAAAAAGTTCAGTCTAAATTCCTTCGACGTGTTGCATTGAGATGTGAGATAGAGCGTAGCAGTCTCGACTTAGTACCTATATCAGAACCCCACTCGAGAGCAGATTTCAAAATGCACGCACGAATCAGTCGAATAGACTTCCCATCTTTTTAATATTCGCAACAACAATCTGCGCATTGCTCAAACCATATCGTCGAAAATGGTTACACGATCTGACCGAATCAACAATATGTTTTCGTGGCGAGAATGTTGAGAATCCTGAACTAGTGATATAAGAGAATATACTGTACAATTACATATATTACGCAAATGTACTATTTTGACCAATTACATGGTAAATTGTTCTCTATGCCTCTTATATTGTGCATTGTGTATATTGAATGCATGACTTTCGTGAATAATTATGTATATAATTATCTACCCTATGAAAACAATAAAGGAGCACTTGAATTGAATTCTGGTTGTAATGGCAGAATTTTACGATTCTGCACGCGAAAGCTTCATTGTACGCATAACAACATATCGACTTTTATGATTTTACTCAACCTGGTCTTTCGGCGGCTTGCCTTGTGTTATTCACATTTTCCGCCGAACACGCAATAATATAATCGGCTGCTTCGTGCCTTAAGTGGTTCTACCGCAAACGAAGATTTTGCACAACTATGTAGAAAAAAGAGCATAACACCTTCTTTTATATATTTCATACTCACTTCTAAACAAGACTTTTCGCCCCTCCTTCCATCGGGAAAAAATATTTTCTTGAAGAGTTCTACCAAACATTGAAATAAATACAAACGGTTGTGGAAGACCCTATATATATATATATATATATATATATATATATATATATATACACCCTATGCCTCTTAGCATATGCGTGGCATTCACACATGGTTCAAATATTATACGATGGGATATACACCTATTGTTAGGTCTCTGCGTTCAAAAATATGATATCTGAATAGACGAAAGCCATTAAATTGACAAAAGCGCTTAGCTGATGTAAGTGGCATACGTAACATTTTAATATTTTATCGATGTTTAGGCAGATTATCAGATATAATCAGACGCACACATGTATATATATATATGGCTAGGTCAGAACATAACTAGAATGTATCAAGTTTAGCCCATAGTATTCATTCAAAAAGTACTCTTCGTTGTTAGCCACAGCGTTCCCTTTTTGGACCTGACTCTCTATCCTCGTAGCGAAGAATTCTGGATTTCACTGGCATTTTAAACAACACATCTAAAAATGCCAGTTTTTCTAGCCAATTTAATATACATCTATAGATATACTCTTATATATAGTTATTTTTTGCCTAGATTTCCCAGCTTCTTTAATATTTGCAGCAACAATCTACGAAGTGCTCAAACCGTATTGTCGAAAACGGTTGCACGATCTGACCGAATCAACAACGGGTTTTCGTGACGCATGGCGAAACTGTTGAGAACTCGTGATATAAGAATATGAACTGTACCTTTGATAAAATCACGTCATCATCATATTATATGTTAAATTGTCTTGTGTGCCTCTTATATTGTGCATTGTATATATTAAATATATTATGAATTATTAACACCCAGGTTGGGAAAATTATAAACAAAGTCTCAATTAGTGGTTCTTCCACATCACCGGATCTTCTCTCATCTTGCAAGTTCAACTATTGACTGAACTGCTGGACATGCTGCGGATATATAATACACCATAAATTAAATGTAGGATTTTTGTGAATAAAAACTCGTATACAATTATATACTATGTTAAAGCATTAAAGGAGCGCTTGAAATTAATATTTAATTGAAGTAGTATATATGTATATATATATACAACTGGTTATTGCACAATATCCATAAACTTAGGTAATATGCAATTAGCAGTGGTTTGTTTTATTGTGCACGTTGCTACATCGAGCTTGCTTAAGTTTAAGCTCATTATTCAACGTAAGCAATCAAGTTATTCACTTTATTATGCGTAAGGTTTAGTGGAGGGTAAGCTTCTATCCAGATAGCATATGGGTAATTGTTAGGTATGTTTTCATTCACTAGAAGATGCGTGTGCAGTGTCGGTCGAATGAGAATATTCCTGCAAGTCTTCCTTCCATGTTCTAATCACGAACGTAAGTCGAATGAATCTAGTTTCGGGCGACTTCTGCATTATTCGTGCATTGGGAGTACGATTTGAGTATAAACTGTACGATTCCATAAAACGCCAATCATGCAGCAAGAATTATCCCTCACTTACGGCTATGAGTTGATTTAGCGCCAGCTATGTATAGAGCTACATTTGTAGTTTTAAAAATATTGTTTTATGTATAATCCATATCTCGAATAAGACTAGAGAACAGGATCTACATAAGACACTGCTCATTTTAATCACAGTATCTGCATTCATAAAGTTTTGAACCTTTTCCTAGGACAAAGTGAAAGAAGACGTCACTGAGTGTAGCGTTGCTGAGTATAGAGCGAGTTGCGATTGAACCTCGACGTTAGTGAACCATGGGATTGCAAAATAGAAGCGCGCCGTGCAGATCCATAATACGAAAACAGGACTCTATTGCCACTTTTTTTTATTATCATTATCGAAGAACGGCGGTGTGCCAATCGCACCGGATGCCCAATAGACTGGGCATACAGCAACACGCACTTAAAACCGTGTTGCGGGTTTTGCAAAGAGCCCTAATCCTGCTATAGACTAATACCCTCAATGCGAGATTATGCGAGGATTTCCATTTGCTCACATTTAGTCGATAGAAGAAACAAAGTCGCAGAAGCAGTTCGGGTTCAGCGCTGCTCCAGCAAATCGCCCCGTTCGGTTTAGTGATTTTCTCCCTGCTACTTACTACGCACGTATGTATATACTGATGCTTTCGGCGTTATTTTCAACATGAGCAGAGACTAGAGTAAGCCGTGTTGCAATAAGCGTTATCATGTGTGTTGCTAAACGACAGAGAACCTGCGTACACTTGATACCTGGTCGTCATAGACAAGCAGAAACAATAAGATACATTAAAAACTTGTCCCGAAAAGAATAAGCAGTTTCATAGTTCCACACTTCACTTAGTTTCGTTGGAGCGATTTTAGCGATTTCTTTTCGCTTATTCAGAGTGCCAGCCGTTGAATGTGGTAGGTCGCTAAAATCCAGCAAAAGAGATTTAGCAAATTAGATTGCTAAATGAACACACAGCTGGGCCGCACTCTTCTTCCGAGAGATCTACCTGCATTTTACTGTTATTGTACGCAGCATTAACTATGTCATTGGGATAACTGTGTCATCCCCTTCAGCTATTTTGTGGCGGTGTCTCGTAGGGCTATCGACATTTAGAGCAGCCAGCTAAGTGACTGAACTCGCTGCATGAGTGGAATATAAGCAATGTGTAACTGACAAACATATACCGAACAATCTGCTGAAGTAATTTGCCCAAACACAGCCCATAACAATTAGCGTGCATTTCGTAACTAATTTCAATTTGTAACCAAATTAACATAATTATGCTTTAACCGATATCAAAATGTTTTTATCTTATCTAAGCATTGTACGCACGTTCTCGTGCACATATATATATATATGGGTCAGGGCATATGAGTTTACTTAAAGTAGGCATCTTTTAGAGGTCAGCTATTGTGGAGACCACTGTGTGAAAAAATAAAAAAAATTCATACTGACGTACGGCTGTATCAAATCGAACCGCCATTTGTTTAGTTTACCAACACGATCCCCATAAAACTATAATTTTCTTGATATCGTTATACTGGATGCGTGTGGTCTATAAGCGTAATGACAAAGTATTGAGATATTTTGCCGTTAAAACGTAAAAGCTAAACAATAAGACATCACAGGACCTCGCTTTTTCTGCGAATTCATTCAGCACGACTATCTTTTTGTTCGTCAGCTAGCCAGCGTGAGATTCTAGACGAAACCCAATCGCGTAAGGTATGGGGAAGAACTATGGAAAAACTGGATCTCTCACAATCGTGCATTTTGTAAAGCTATGTCTGGTCAGCCATGTATATATATACGTATATATATATATATATATATATATATATATATATATATATATATATATATACATACATATACATATATATATAAATAGCAGATGAGCTTAACCGTTACTTTGCCACGTTAGGTAATAATACGGTCGCTCACCTCAAGAAAAACAGGAATCTGCAAACCTTACTTGATGAGGTCTGGAAACGAAACAATAATGTATTTTCACTCTCTCCCGTCTCTATTTCCGAGGTTCTTGGTGTCCTCTCCAGTCTCAAGGCAAACTGGAGCCGAGGTGTCACGGGTGTGCCTGCAAAATTGTTGAAGCTATCAGCTTTTTCGATTGCAGGGCCTCTGACTTCTATTATAAATCGCTCGTTTGAGACCGGAAACTTCCCAGCACGGTTGAAGGATACGGCGGTATTTCCTCTATTCAAGAAAAAGGGTAAACGAAATCGCGCAGCAAATTACAGACCGATATCAGTTGTTGATTATATCTCAAAGGTCATTGAGAAGTTGGTGTTGTTCAGGCTAAATCTACATTTAGAGTCGATTAATTTCCTATCACCCAACCAGTTCGGCTTTCGCAGGGGTAGGTCGACTGACCTAGCGCTGGCCCACTTATGGCAGCGGGTGTCTGATTCGGTGGAGACAAACAAGTTTTGTCTTGCGGTCTTTCTTGACGTGTCGGCTGCTTTTAATTGTCTTGATCATTCCATACTGTTCCAGATGCTCGCTCAGCTCGGCTGCTCCGTGCCGGCTGTTGCTTGGTTTAGGTAATATCTCTCAGGACGGAGGCAAGTGGTTCGAGCTGGACAAATAGAATCCTCGTGGAAACAGGTTGATATAGGTACCCCTCAAGGTTCGGTTCTCGGGCCTTTTATGTTTCTTATCCTTCTGAATTTTATCCTATTAAGAATTCAGGGGCTAAATCATGGTTCTACTATAGCTTTTGCTGATGACACGACGCTAATCTACGGAGTTAATAATCGTAATTTGAATGCAGATTTGCACCAGTCTCTCCAAAATGTTGACAATACAATCAGCATTTTTTATACTGTTGGTTTAGTTGTCAATGCCGATAAAACACATTTTGTAGTTTTTCGCTCATCACCAAGGCATCAGGCATTGCCTAACAACCAACTACTCGAGCTACAAAACATTAAGCTCTCGCAGACAGCCAAGTGCCTGGGGCTCGTTCTCCAGGAAAATCTGAAGTGGCATCCCCACATAGAATATATTGCACCCAAGTGCTATGCTGTTATATCGGCGCTGCGCAGAATGAAATTGATTGGGGTCCCCACAGAGGGCTTGCTTCTGGTGTACAAGGCCGTGTTCTTACCGGTACTATGCTATGGTATCCTTCTCTGGGGTGGTGGATATGACGGAATTCTCCGGAGAGTCAGAGTAATTCAGAATGATGCACTTAGAGCAATTTTTTCTAGGAAACGGAGAGATTCGGTCCATGATTTATTTACTCTATATAGCCTACTCAAGGTGGAAAACATTTACACGCTGCGGGCTTCTATGCTAGCATATCAAATTTCGCGAGGTATTGTACCAGCGGAGATTGCGTTTCCACTAATTCCTACCTCAAATCGGACATCAGCTAGGCGTGCAACAACTTTTGCAGTGCCCTCAGTGTCCTTGAAGACTAGTCAACACTCACTTGCATGCCGCCTGTCCGAAACTTGGACTAGAATTCCTAAAAATATTAGATGCCTCACATCGAAGCACCTCTTTGCTCGCGAAGTAAAATAATGGCTTTTAATTTCACAGTCTGAATCGGGCTGATGATCTAGTTATATCCTAAATCGTGGTTATTAGTGTTTTTTATAAGGGATCATCTTCCCAATTTAAATTTGTTTTTAATTTTTCAGTGTGTTTTTACCTGATGTCGTGGTGTAGTATGTAGATGCTGTATGAGTGTATCAATTCACTTGCGCGTATATGTGAGCGCGTGTTGCCTCACCTAATGCTGTACATTGTAACAAACGCTGTATAGACATCCTGGTGGTGATGCTTATTGTGACTATGTATTGTGTAATTGTGCTTATTCAAAGCATTCTTTGAAATATTGTTGAGTGTGACTTTTGTCTCGGTGATTGATTTATTTTGTTACCATTTTTATTTACCGAGAACTTAAGCATTGCAAAATGCAGTTCCGTTGAATAAACCACGTTTGAAACTTGAAAACTTGAAATATATATATATATATACATATATATATATATATATATATATATATATATATATTAAGGCAAGCACTGCCGAGTGTGCAAACGTATTGTAAATGATTAATAAATCATCACAATATGTTCTATATATATATATATATATATATATATATATATGCATAAATATACATATACATATATAACTACGTAAGCATGCGGACAAAACCAACGTATAGCAAAAGCAGCAGCTTTATCTGAAGGCTTGCAGCAAGCTGCACAATTCTCATGTCGGAGCAAGGCAGGCCGGTCGATCGGCTTTGTCGGCCGGCAGGGTGTGCACGTGGATGGATGAGTACGAATAAGAGTGAGAGCGTGTGCAGAAGACGACAGTGCGGCGGTACTTCCTACATAGGCTGGGGCTTGCGAAGCCGAACGTTGTGTTTGTAGTATGTAGTCTGCATGTAGTATGTAGATGTTACCCCACCGCCCCCCCCCCACCCGCTCCCTCCCTCCCTCCCTCCCCTATACCATGCTTTGCCTCTTAGCTATAGCGGCTGCGTCGCCCCGCCAGTGGAGACGTCCCACTCCAGCCGCGTCCGGATGTCCGCACTGCATCACCCTCAGCAGCAGCAGCAGCCGCTGTCGCTTGTCGCTTGTTGTTTGCCTGGATTGGAGGGTCCTTGACGCGGCCGGGTCGGGCCGCGTCGTCCGGCCTCCGATTTTGCTACACCTTTGCCTTGCCTTCCAGGGGGGTTCCAGGGACTCAAACTGGGCCATTAAGTACGTGAGAGGCATCATAAGGACCTGCAACGAACTGCAAGCGGCGGCCGCTCCGGCCGACAACTGATTACTATTATTCTTGCAGTTGCTGCTGTTGTTGCTAGTATTATTGTTATTATTGTTATTATTTTTATTCGTATTAATATTCTTATCATTATTGTCGTCTTTGTCGTTCGACGAGCGAGACAAACCCCAGTAATTGAATCTATGGTTTGATTGTACACGAGGATTGGCCTGTTACACCACACAAAGCAAGCGGCGGTAAACACGCCAGAATTAGTGAGCTAGGATAGCTTAGTCTTGGCACTATGCTGACTATGATGAGCATCTAACCAGATTTGTTCTGCCAACGCAATATCGTCTACGTAACTGTACCAACACGTGTTTGGCATGTCTATATGCGTGCATATACAGTCATGCCAATTCGTATGTACCGTGTTCTAGACTGGTAGGAACGTACGATACACGCAGGTATCTGTCAGGCTGTTAAAACTTGCTCTAAGTGATTTGAATTCATACGACAAAATACAAACATATTAATATTTTTTATACATAGTAGAACTAGCATTTATAGCTCCACGTAATTTCACCCATTTCTACACATTTTTTTGAAATGTGTGATTTTCACAATGTCTCAAATCTATCTGTTGAAACACAGCCCAGAAACGTGCTTATCGATGTTTCTAACCCCACCGCGATGGCTTCGGCGCAGCGATTCGCGTATCATCAAAACGTCTTTCTCACTGAATCATTTTTTATTTTCGAGAAGTAAGAGAAAGAAATCGCACGATACCAAGCTGGGTGAATAAGCTAGGTGTTTGGTGGAGGAACGGGCGCCTATGAGAAGCCTTAGAACTCCCGGTGGTCAGCGCAGTGAGTGAAACGTTTGGTAGACATTCTGCAGTACCAATCGGTCGTCACTGTCACACTACGTTCATCCAGTTCGACGATTGCCACAATTTCACCCCTGGAGAAGAAGGCGGCAACCATGACCCTATGACCTCTTGCTTCAGTTACGTCTGTGGCCAGAGACGCCCCAATGCCTGACCACCGCGTAAAGCTCTGGGACCTCAGTAAACTTTTCGGGCTGACCCTCAGCCAGGATTTACCACGTCCACGGTACTGCTTTTCGCATTGCTTCATAGACGGACCCCCATAAATACAAATGTATCCAACGGTGGGACTCGAACTCGCGCACCTATGTGTCTCCTCCGGTCGCGAGGCGCAGGCGAATGATGCACCCACCATGCCACCCGGCTCGACGAAGCATTGGGACCTGAGTAGAGGTGACAGATTTGCTAATGCCACGCTACTGGAGTGTGTCTTTAGTGTGTTAGGCGGTTGTGTGTGCTGGTTCCTCTTTGAAGAGCAGCGGGATCTTTAGATTAGACTCGCCTTCGGAGGCTCGGCGGGCCCTCGGTACTTTGGCCCGGCTGTTCACTTTGGTTGCCACTGATGCAGATGCCTCAACAGTGCGTCTATGTATGTACATGTATGCGCATCAATAAGTTCGTCTCTCTCGTGTCGAAAGGCCAGGTTAAGTGGTCATACGTACCGACAAGGTACTGGCATTGCAATGGGTGTAAATGCGCCGGATAGATACCTACCGTTCTACCCTCTAGGCTCTCCAGATGCACTTTGCTGGTCAGTGCCCAAATGTGCACGCGTTGCTGTCATTATGCCCCGCAGAATAATAGGAAGAAAAAAATATGTATTTTCGACACAGTATGTGTGCCGTCATTCACCTTAGATTGGTATATGCACTACTTGTAATCTGTTTGTAAACTATTCTTATCCCAGCCAGCGTGAGTGAGTTCTAAATACTAGTTTAATGCGATGCCAACTAAGCTCTTTATTCGTATACTGCGGAGCAATTAACGCCAGAATAGCAGCTGGACAGAAGTCAACATATGTTTTCAGTTGGACAAATGGTTAACCAAATGTCGTTTTTTTTACATTTTAGTATGCTTTTGCCCAGCTTAAAGGCAGGGCGCATTTTCCCAGATTACTATCTAAACATTTTCGGCTGACTCTCAGCCAACATTTAACGTCCACGGGACTGCTTTCACATTGCTTCGTGAGACGAACCCCATAAATACAAATGTGCAACGATGGGGCTCGAACCCATGCGCTTATGTAAATTCTCCGGTCGCGAGGCGAATGCACCACGCCACCGGGCTTGACAAGATTACTATCTACTAAAGCTAAGAACGGCCGGCCTTAGCATTAAAAATCAAACGGATTCTCGACGTAGAGACTGTTTGAGTCAAAAGCGAACACTAAGAAGAGGTTAGAAAATGTCTTTTGGCAAAGCTACCCAAAGAACTTTTATAGAGTTCCCCTGTACGTAAGAAACACATGATGCATATGTAAGACAGAGTGTGTCCAAATTTATACCGACACTTACAAAGCATATTTCTGGAAGAATTGAGATCTTTATTTTAAGTGCTTCATATTGAGACTCCAAAGCTGACACAAACAATAAATCTATGCAGACAATAGAACATTAAACGTGTTTTAAAGTAAGCAAGTAATGTACAGCATAAATTCCAACGACGCACTGAAATCAGTTAACTTAGAAGTGCTGGTAAATAGAACATTATATATATATATATATATATATATATATATATATATATATATATATATATATATATATATATATATATATATATGACATCATAGAAAGGTTGAGTGAAAATTATATGCTAGGAGCTTTTGGACGTTGCGACATATCTTCGACCAGGTTTTGTGGAACCAAAGGTTAGGCTACAAATGCTCAATATGTGGATTATACAGGGCAAGGTGGCACGCGTGAGAGAACGACTGAAACAATTCAATTGACTGAAATGGATAGCTGAAAGCTTTGCACGAGGCCAGAGTCAAATCCAAAGACATTGATTCAATAACACGATACGCGAAATCTTAAGAACTCAGAAGAGCTGCCACAGTTAACTCCTACGATAAAAATATTTCTCATAGTGCATTATGCACCAAATAAAACATAGAAATAAACCACATGTGGCATACAAAGTATGAAAACTTTTTATAAAAAAAACAATACATAAAGTTAAATAATAGCAAGAATAGACAATGACACGACGATAAAATACAGGTGATGTCCACTGAGGGAAGCGGAACGAGTTCGTACGCAGTTAAACGAGCAAGAAAACAGTACGATGCCCGCCGTTATGCGAGACTATAGATTCATAGAAAAGTTTTCTATGCAGATGCTGAAGGTACGATGGTCGGAATTGGAATCGGCACACATTTGCAAAAATTGAGTAGAACATTTTGACTATGAACTATGTCTCGTCTAGTTTTATGCACGTGCATTCATGTCCGTCGGATGCGTGGGAAATGGAACGATTTAGAATGCTCCCAGGCCCTATAGACAGTAGAGGGAAATAACGTCAGGCAACACGCCTTTCCTTCAAGTCAGTGCAGCACTATTCCAGCGATTTAGCCAGCGTTACACGGTATCCCATTCCTCAGATTGGATAAGCAAACATCATCGTGTTGGTTATTATCACCTAAACCGCCATTGTGCCGAAGAACCACACATTTCTGTGTGGTTCCTCACACGACACACAACCAAGTTGTGCTAAACACTTGCACATTGCTAAAACAATAGCGTTGCTTTCGTTTGCGGCCTTGCAGTCTGGTGGTGCTGATCAAATTATAGTACGGACAAATATTTACTAACGAGATCAATATTACAACTAAACCGACGTATAATTTGGCCATATCAAAGCACGGCACATGTTGTACTTGTCTATCGAGACTTTCAGCTTCAGGCTAGAGTTATAATAATCAATGAGTGAGTATATTTTTCATCAAAAAATGTATACATATTTACCTGTATACGTGTACACATATAGATAAAGACGGAGACAGCTGGTCAGTAAGGTAAGTAGGGTCGAAAACAGCATATTGAATTATTCTCCTCGATGCAACCACCGATATGCGCTTGCAATTCGTCTGTTCACTATTCATTATTGCGCCTGACTAAGAAGATGGCGATAGTGGAACAAAACCCTATTGAAAAGGTAGTCTCCCTGCTACGACCGCTCATTACGGTACGCGTTAATTCTTGCCTGAATGTGCGAGGTACAAACGAGGTAAACTCCAGTAGAAACCTGCCTGCTACACGTATCCGCCTGCGGGAAATGTGTCGGCACGTAACGTGTTTGGCGTGCAAGGCATCGGGGTTCATTAGCCGATTCATTCGTGAGCCGATTTCACGACGACTGAATCAACTGGACGAGCGCTTCTGCCTTTATGATCTTGTTGTTGGAACTGCCTGGAACTGTTAGAGCGCTTCTGCCTTATGTCTTGTTATTGATTTGTCGCCGACGCTAAGATCGCAGGAGTTTGGTCACAAACTAGGCTAGGAAGAAAAGGGCCCCTATGACGCTCCTCGCAACGACGAGTGTTAAGAAGAGCGTCAATGGAAGAAGCAGTCTATAGTCTGCCCGCTCGCCCGAACCCCGGCAGTAGCAGCAGCCTTGGTGTGGAGGCGAGAGAGGAGGAGAGAGGAAGCATTGGTCGTACGGATGGGGCTATTCCTTTGTACTTGCCCAGCCGCGTCTCGAAGATTGGTCCGCTCGGAAAACGATCTCCTCGGCCGTTTAGCCGTTACGCTGTGCCCAAGGCAGATGGCGTGCTAGCATTGATCGTTCATGCTCATTCATGGATGCCGCAGCATTTCAGCCTTCCAAGGGCAATTTTCGATTTGCAACACGGACAGACTAGCGGTGTGCGCCGATATCCGTATGCGGCGCCGCCAACAAGCGGACTCACACTTCAATGACTCTCAAGGGCGACCTTGAGGAAGGGGGAACGTGGGGCTGGGAGGGGGGTGGGGGGGGGGGGGGCAGAAGGGGATGGAGAACTATGCTGGCAAAGCCTGGAGCCAGAGCTTAGCAGTGATCACAAGTGACACCGTTTTGCACCGAACGAGTGGAACGGTGGTGGTGGTACACTGAACATTTCCATTTGTCACATTTACTACCGCCTCGACATTGCTGCCGCGCCAACTGCTTGGTGATGACATTGGTACGATACGATACCATGACATACAAACCGCCAAGACTTCTCTTGTCTCTGTCACACAGAAGGTGATAGCAACTGCCAAATAGTTATTTATCGCTCTGCGCTACGGGGGACTGTGTTCTACCAGCGATATGTAGTGTAACTTAGGCGTTGTAGAACGAAGCCTTCTTGCGTAGCTCGTCTCGAGCAGTTCATCGGGTGCAGCAAGCAGTTCACCCAATGCAGTGTTTCGTTCATTCGATTTCTGTTGCAACATTACCGCTGTTGTGCATGGTAGCACTGGTGCATGCGTTCGCTCGATGGGATTATCGAGCGTAACGTGAATGACGTCTTGGATGACGCCGATTTTGTCTGCCAGCGCGTTTGGCTTGTCGGGTTACGTCACGACCAGGTCCGATGCAGCGAAAGGATGGTGGTCCGTCCCCGTCCGCAAAGACTGGTCGGTTCAGATAGCAGAAGCAAATGTTTTGATGGGCCTGCGAAAGGGCCGACTGATAGAGGGCAGGCGAGGGGTAGGAAACCCCCGCAGCAACATTGGCTTTTTTTCGGGCTGACCCCCAGCCAAGGTTTAACGTCCATGGGACTGCTTTACGCATTACTTCATAAACGGACCCCCACAAGTACAAATGTGCAACGGTGGGGCTTGAACCGTCGCACCTATGTGTCTCCTCCGGTTGCGAGGCGCAGGAGAATCCACCCACCACGCCACCGGGCTCGACAATACATGGCAGCTCCGTCTACTGCAGTTGTCGATTGCAGATACCGAAACGATGGTATGGCTACCCCCCCAAAAAAAGAAAAAGATACTTTTCTCTCACCGCGACGTGTGCGATATTGCATGAGTCTCGCAGGTACCAGAGGATCCTCCCCCCCCCCCACCCCACGTCCGCCGCTCTCATGAACGAAGTTAGTGAGGGGTACCGCTGTGTCAGCGTGCGCGCATTAGCAAGAAGGCCTATTTTGAGATCGTTTAGCGACAGGATATTCTCGTCGAGCGAGAGCAACGCCACGTTGTTCAGGTGCTCTACGATTGCACTCTCACGCATTCGGCCCGCTATTTATAGAGCGACCATTTTCAAAATGGCTTCTAACACACGACAACAAACCATCGTCGCCGGCGTCGAAGAGTTTGGTGCTGATGAACAGCGGATCGCCGACAAGACGCCATAAGCGCGCCTCAGAGCCAAGGATGATAATTGATTTGAACTTTAACAGCTCCTCGCCTGAAAAGTCTTCGTTAAGGGTGAGTACCACTATTATAGAACTAGCGCTTATTCGTTCTGCATATATATATATATATATATATCGATGCGTCCTGATATAAAAGGGGTGACAAATGTATTTAGGTATACTTACCAAGCTATATAAATATATATATATATATATATATATATATATACAGGTTATTTTGTCAAGATTGGCGCGCTTTGCAATTTGAATGTCGTCGTATCAGCAAACCGCGCATCCGGTTAATGGGCAGGAGAGCAAAGTCATGTTCAGCAGAACACAAATACGTGTCGTTAACTATGGCTGAAGATTATGCGTCATCTTCGGAATACGAAAGAAAAATAGCTATTGTGCCCTCTTCGCCGGACGGACCTATTTTCTCTCTTGGACAAGAAGTAGATGCACCGCAATTTCTTCAGAGAGGCAAAGCCATTACAAAACGAGTTTATTTACGTGCTATACAAGCTGTGATAAAACCGCGGATACATGAGGTGTTTAAGGGGCTGCCATATATCGCATTTGAGCAAAATGACGTTCCCCCTCAGACCAACCGTTAGTACAGGGAATAGCCCCAATTTAAATGCGCCGAACTACTATGTATGGGGCATGATTGAGCGATAGTGAGAGAAAGGGGTCAACGATTTAGACAGGAACATTTTGACACAAGCTTGTATGCGCCTTAGACTTTGAATTAAAAAGTGATCAGCGTAAACGAGCAAAACGTTTTTTTTTTGTTTGTTTTAATGTTTATTTATAAATGCGCTTAAAAAGGGCGATAATATCCGCTAATTTAAATGATATATATATATATATATATATATATATAAATATATATATATATTTTTTAATGTCTTTAATTAATTTTTTGAAGGTTTTTTTTGGAAGGCAAATGCCCGTGTACGGTTTTTCATGTATGTATGATATAGTGAATGCAAAAGTTCTTGCCAAAACGCTCTGGAGAACCGAAATGAATTATTGTTTGAGAGTGCAAAGTACTGCACGAAGAATATGGTGAATGCTCAATAAAATCCCAGCCCAGACTATATATTTTTAAGACTGGAGTTACTCACATGGGATTGTGCGTTGTCGTGGTGCAAGATGAACCCTTTCCTGTTCACGAGTTGTGGGCATGTTGGGCTTAATTCTTCTTGTACTAGTTAAAATAATTGACAGTAAAAACGCGTGCTAATCCATCATCTGGTCTCAGAAGCTCAAAGTGAATGATACTTCTGGTATCTCACCAGCAGCAAATTATAACCTTATTTAAGTGGACATTTTGCTTGGGTTGACACGGGGAAACACTGGCGCTCTCGGACCCGAATATCTGCCTACCTATTCTCGCATGAACCCAATCTACATCGCAGGTGATTAAACGGTCTAAGAACGAAGCTTGGCCAATGATAAGCGCACGTCGCTCGTTTTCATCCCTGATGGAGTCAAATTGACGAGGCAAAATACTGCCGGCTAGTTTTAAAAGATGATCTGATAATGTGGACCGTAGAGCATTTCAAAGACCGACGATTTACTCTTCGGCAGCATTCGACGCCTTCTCATAAGGCCAAACAATGTCAGGCCTGGCTCGGGGCCTACGCACCGGATTTTATCACAACTAAAGAGTGGCGACCGTACTCGCTGGATTTGAACTCGCTTGACTATTCTGTGGGGCATTCGTGTCGCCAATGTTTGCACACCGTTAGATACAGTTCCGTCCATGGCTTGCAGCAAGTTCTTGTAAGAGAGTGAAATAGAATAGCACAAGAAATCGTTTGTGATTCCTGCGAGGACTTTTTCGGCACTTCGAGCTGTGGCTTAGGCCAAAGGGTGCATATATTGAAAACTCGTGTGCGGGTATACGAGGTGTGTTCAAAACGTATCGCGACTTTTGAATTTTCATGGGGTTACGTATATTCGAATTTCGATCTTTTGTGGCGTTATGTTGGTACTCATGTCTCTCACTTATGCCGACAAGCTCGGCCATTTTGAATGTTCACTTAATTGTTGACAGCTGCTTTGCTTGCACGTGTTTTGGATCGTCTTCGATTTTTACCTATTCAAAAAAATGGATCAAAGAACCTGTATCAAATTTTGTGTGAAAAACGAAATTAAGTGCGCGGATGCATTCCGAATGTTGACTGTGGCATACGGAGAAGCTACCTTGGACCGAAGCAACGTTTATCGGTGGTACAAAATGTTCTCAGAAGGCCGAGAAGATGTGAACGACGAAGAGCGTGCCGGACGCCCGAGCACTTCAACAACAGACGAAAAAATTAATGATTAACGATTGCAGGGGCGTGGTGCATCATGAGTTCTTGCCACAGGGTAGAACGGTCAATAAGAAATATTACCTGCAAGTTATGCGCAATTTGCGCGAAGCAATCCGCCAGAAACGCCCGGATTTGTGGAAGAACAAAAATGGGCTTTTGCACCACGATAACGCCCCTGCTCACACATCGTTGCTTGTGCGCGAGTTTTTGGCCAAAAACAACACACTAATGATGCCGCAGCCACCGTATTCCCCAGATCTGGCCCCCTGTGACTTTTTCTTGTTCCCTAAACTGAAGAGGCCCATGAAAGGACGACGTTACGCTACGCTTGACGAGATAAAGACGGCATCGAAGGAGGAGCTGAACAAGGTTAAAAAAAATGGTTTTTTGAAGTGCTTCGAAGATTGGAAAAACCGTTGGCACAAGTGTATAATATCTCATGGGGATTACTTTGAAGGGGACAAAATAGATATTCATGAATAAATGAATAATTTTTGAAAAAACACAAAAGTCGCGATACGTTTTGAACACACTATGTATACAGGATACAAGGTTAACTGGGTAGCATTTTGGTGCCAGTGAAGATAACATTAGTACTAATGCTATCTTCACACAAAGAATCACAAAATACTGAGAAACATATTGACCAAGTATATTGTAGAAGATATGTTCTGAGGGAAGATGTTAGGGCGACAAAACAGCTAAACAAAACGTTATACACCTGCACAACTGTACTGCTCCTTTGTCTTCTGCAACTCACTTTCTCGACTTAGTGCTCCAATCCAAGCTGAATAGTTTATTACTATATTAAGGCGGTTAACCATTTTAGTTAAAGATGCCCGATGCTCTTACGACAGCCAACTATCCAACCTACAGACAGATAGCGGCTGGACGCGCCTCGGATGTTGAACATCACCCTCACAACCGTACTCATTATACAGACGCAGCGGCTGAGATAGAGTTTATGGCCCAGGCTACAGAAAAGCAACGGCCCCGCCTTCCGAGACACGTTGCCCTGAACACCGGTGTTTTACAGCATGCCTTAGCAGGCGTAAGGGGGCTCTATTTCGAGCCGGACCCACACCAGGGTTAATCGCAGCCGATAGTAAATAACCTTCGGTTAGACTGTGACACCCTGCTGTCGCGGCAACATTTCCTTGTGTGGGGCGCCACCTTCTATTGTACGCTGCTGTGGCAGAGTATCGTATGTGAGTGACACTGCTGAACGGGCAAGAGCCTACCAGAGTAGGTTCCGGATCGGAAAATAATCGCATGCACTCCTTACGTTCGCAAGTAACATTGCGTCTTGCCACCGGTCGCGTTGGAGAAACGGGCTTGACTAGCAAAGAGACGCTGTTTTCATCAGATACCTGGTTTCAGTACGCAGTTACCGAGCTTAAGCAGACAGCCATTGCCTGGAGTACCTGAGTCCTGGAATACCCTTCCTTTCGTCCTGGAATACCCTTCCTTTCGTCCTATAACTATCTAAATAAAAACCTGTGTTAGGTTTTATTCCGTTTAAATTTGTTGTCGTTACCTAGCGCCTCTTAACAGCTAATTATTAACAAAGCTCATCTATGTGTATCGTGCATCTCTTCGAACACTAGAACATTTACTAAAGCTCTCTATCGTTTCCATTATACACTTCTGATCAAAAGTAGCATGCCTTCCTTTGATAGGCCAATTTTTACCAAACCAAACGTGGTGATTCAATGTATCTTTAACATTATGTCACGTTGCTCGGTTTCGATCGTCTTTAAGAACTGATAATATTCTAAACAACTAATCTAAACGATTTGGCCACTACCCTTTTTTTGCGCTCGGGGCAGATTTTTGCAATACAATTTCTAGATTTTATTTTGCGTCCCTCACTTTAAACTCAAGTATAACTAAGTGATTGTAAAATATAGATGCCCATAACCTCAGCCACATTCCGATGAGCAGCTTCATCACATTACCAAAGCCTGCACAGAAACGTATTTCGAATTTACTTTATCTTACAAATGATTATTCGGCTTGCTTATAAAGCAACGTGTGTTCAGGCGTCCGAACTACGAGCACCGTGCGATCAGCATGTCCCGCAGGCATACCAAATGAGCTGGACCACGCTAATAATATATTTATAAACTTGGCAAATTCAATGTCCAACATGCTCGTACCTGAGTGATGATACTGCGTTACGTAGTTGCCGAGTAACTAAGCTTTTTTGACAGCCATAGTCGTTATGTTTTATGTTGAAGCTTTCACGTTCAGAACCGTAAAAAGCTGCAAGACGTTAATGCCTCCTCTTTCCATTGGGAACAAAATATTTTTATGCCGAGTTCTACCAAACCACAAAATATGCACCTTACTTTCTCATACACCCTATGCAAGAAGCAGGCATTTACATTGGATATTGCTGTCGAAAAAGCTTAGTTACTCGGCGACGTTTAACGCAGCACCATCACTTTGTTACGAAAATGATGGGCACTAAATTTGCCATTGTCTGATAGTAGTCTGTTGAGCATACATTTTTTATTGTAAGGACAAATTTTCACGGTTTTTCACGTAAAAGCTTCAACGTAAGACATAACAGCATATCGACTCCTTATGCCTTTCGTTGATCTGGCTATTCACTAGCCTGCGTCTGGTGTCATTCAGGTTATGCAGAATTTCTCACCGAACACGCCGGTACGATCGGTTTTTCATGCGCTGACTGGTTCTCCCGCAAACGTATATTTTGCACAACTATGTGAAAAAATACCAAGCTAACTAACGTTATACATTTAATTTTCACTCCTTAACAAGACGCTTTCATCCCCTCATTCCATTAGGAAAAATCATTTTCTTGCCGAGTTTTACTAAACCGTAAAATAAGTACATACGGTTATGGAAGACCCTTGGTATATATAATCGGCCTATTAATGCTGTTAGCCCGTAACCAAATGTCCCCGCGCCATCATTTCTGCGTGACCGACGTAAGCGCAACAAGTCTAAATCAAAGAGTTTAACGGCTTGCAGCCAGCTGAGACAAGTTGGTGTCATCTCAGGCGCTCGCGGTAAACAGCAATAGTAAACGTGGCAATAGTAGGCGTAATAGTTAACGCTAACAACAATAGCGGTGGTTGAAACGAGTTTTCCAGCGAGGCGAGTTTCTGGTTCCTAAACGCGGGGCCTGAAATTTATAGCAAGCGGACCAAGGTGGTGGTAGAGAAGAAAGCGAAGAATAAGAGAAGTACAAAGAGGACAACGAAGAGAATGAATAGTTGTTAAATCGCCGTTCACCGGGCCCAGTGCACCAATAGAGTGGTAAGCGGCGGAGATAGTCCCCGTTATATCCCACGGCGTTCTCTCTCTCCTCTCTATCTCTCTCTCTCATGCCCACCTTTATTTCCCTCTTATATCTCTGTTTTTTTTCTATTCTATTCTTTTCGCCCTCTTTCCCCTTCCTTCGCGCAGTTAGATGGAAAGTAGATCGAAAAGCAGATGAGCAGACAGAGGCGACGGGCAGGTTTACGGAGAACACTTCGCTCTCGCTGGCCCCGCCCGCTGGAGTCGCCGGCTCGACTGCTGAGCCGGGAATTCGGTCGGTTGGTTGGTTGGTTTGTCGACCGGACGGCGCTGAAAGACAAAGCATGGATTATGTTTTTAAGGAAGCAGGTAAGCGGCGGTAGCGCGGTGGCGGCGTCTATAGGGGCGGCGACCGTTAGGGGGCGGTGGAAACGCTGGCGTCGATGGGGGCGGCGACCGTTGTGGGGCGGTGGAAGCGCCGGCGTCGATGGGGCCGGCGACCGTTATAGGGGCGGCGGGAACGCCGGCGTCGATGGAGGCGGCGACCGTTATAGGGGCGGCGGGAACGCCGGCGTCGATGGGGGCGGCGACCGGTATAGAGGCGGTCGGAATGGCTGCGTCTATAGGAGCGACAGTTAGGAGCGACGACGCCGACGTTTATGGGGGCGGCACAGGGGCTGCGACGTGGGAAGGATGAAGGGCAAACGCTGCGTAACGCGGCCGCCACGGTGCTGCCTCTATTGCTGCTGTTGTTGCCATTGTAACACTCCCAGTAGTACAGCCAGCTACGTAGCTCTGGGGGTGACCCGAGACGCTGCCGCCGCTTCCGTCACTGCCGCTGCCACGACAGAAGCAGCACGACATATCCGTTGTCACAGCACAACGAGGATGCACGGAGAGAGCTGGCCCGGAATAAAGATGGAGGGCCGGGGGGGGGGGTGGGGGGGGGTAGAAAGACTAGCGACCTCAAAGCGGCCCACCAGAGACGTGCCGCTACGAGGGACGCGGAGAAAAGCTCAGGGAGACGGAGAGAGAATTACAGAGAGTGTGTGACAGAGAAAGGAAGAGAGAGAGAGAGGGAGAAAAAAGTGGGTGCTGGGATAAGAAGGGAACGGCTTTGGCGAGTCGGTCGGAAAAGAGCGCCTCTGAAATAGGGATTCATGATGTTCATGATGATAATGATAATAAGGCCACGATGAGCACAAGCGGGAACCGGGTTGAGCCGTCCGTTGGGCGCTGGCTGGTCGCAATGAAGGAAGGACGACGAGATGTTGTTGCTGATGATGATGATTATAATGATCATGATGATGATGACGACGATACCACGAGCTGGGAAGCCGAGGAGAAATTGAACAACAACAATAACGACGACGACGACGACAATAATACCAACAACAACGATAACAACAACAACGACGACAATAACAACAACAACAGCAACAAGAGAAACGACGACCCCAACAATGATGACGGCGTTGACAGAGAAGCCGGTGGCAACAAGATTAACTCGATCCCTTCAACACTTATCTTCTTAGTCCCTTCGGTCTCCTTCGGTCGGCGGCGGCCGTCGGTGGGTCCGTTCGTCGGTTGGACGCGTCGGTGGGGCTCGTTCACTTTATCCGGCCGTTCTTGTGCCCTTGTGTGGAGGACGGGGGGATGAGGGGCAACAGGACGGGAAAATAGGAATAAAGATAAGGAGAGAGATAATAATAAGAGAGAGAATAATAGGGAAAACGCAATATATATATATATATATATATATATATATATAGAGAGAGAGAGAGAGAGAGGAGGAAAATATTGGGCTGGAAGAGCTGAGCAAAGGGGACTGGCTGGCGCACTTGCGTTTGTGTTATGCGCTCTTCATTGTTCGCCAATGGTACGACTGTAGTGCTGGTGCCAGCCCGAACTCACTGACTGAACACCGTTGTGAGCTAGCTGGCTGGGGCGCTGTTTCGTCTCCTGCTCGCGTTGTTCGCTCGCGATGACGGCAGCGACGAAGACAACAGGCTTACAGTGGTGGTGGTTGTACTCGTAGCTTCATCCGTTAGTTTGTCGTTCGCTTTCTTCTGTCAGTGTGGGGGCTGTTGCTGCTGCTTGGGAAAGGCTTGCGGCGGTCGATGGTCCACTGGCCAACTAGTATTGCACTACGAATATCGCTGCTAGTTAATAATAATAATAATTAATTATATATATATATATATATATATATATATATATATATATATATATATATTCGGAAGAAGGGTGTTCCTATTTGTGTGTCCAAAACGCTAGGGTATGGTCAAACTCGGTGAGAAAATCATTTTTGCCAATGGGTGGAAGCCGGGAAAACGTTTTGTTTAGGAGTGAGGATGAAATTTATAAAAGCAGTTATTCTGTCTTTTTTCTCCTACATAGTTGTGCAAAATCTACGTTTGCGGGAGAACCAGTCAATTAAGAAAAGTCATAAAAAGTCAAAATGTTACGTTAACGCTTTTTTGTGCAACATCGTAATTTTTTCCATTACGACCAAAAATGCACGTTCAAAAGACTACTCTTAGGCAATAGCAGATTTAATGCCTACTACATTCGTACCAAAGTGATGGTGCTGCGTTACGTAGTTGCCAAGTAACTAAGCTTTTTCGACAGTCATATCGAAAGCGAAGGCATGCATACTTGCATAGGGTGTATGAGAAAGTTAGGTACATATTTTGAGGTTTGGTAGAACTCAGCAAGAGAATATTTTTTTCTAATGGAAAGAGGGGGCGGAAACGTCCTGGCAAAATGCTACGGTTCTGGATGTGAAAACTTCAACGTGAAACATAACAACTATGACTGTCGAAAAAAGCTTAGTCACTTGGCAAATACGTAACGCAGCACCATCACTTTGGTACGATTGTAGTGGGCATTAAATCTGCTATTGCCTGAGAGTAGTCTTTTGGACGTGCATTTTTGGTCGTAATGGAAAAAATTACGATGTTGCACAAAAAAGCGTTAACGTAACATTTTGACTTTTTATGACTTTCCTTAATCTGGCTATTCGCTTTTTGCTACGCAAGCTAGTAATGTATAATTTTGTGCAGAATTTTCCGCCAAACACGCCTTTGTGCGTTGACTGGTTCTCCCGCAAACGTAGATTTTGCACAACAATGTAAGAGAAAAAAGATAGAATAACTGCTTTTATAAATTTCATCCTCACGCCTAAACAAAACGTTTTCCCGCCTTCCACCCATTGGCAAAAATGATTTTCTCACCGAGTTTGACCATACCCTAGCGTTTTGGACACACAAATAGGAACACCCTGTATATATATATATATATATATATATATATATATATATATATATATATATATATATAATTATATATATATATATATATATATACGTACTGTTGTGAGCAAATACTGTATAATAATGTTTACATTTTTGTTGTATGTTTTAATTATTGAATAATGTGACACTTGTAGAATCTAGATGCCTTTTGTGTAAATCGTAAACGACCGCAGCACACTACCATGTACTCGATTAACATCCAAGTATGCGCCATTCATACCTGGATGCTTGATAAGTATACACATACTCAAATTCATATTTACCAAAAAGCCCTGGTAAACCAGCTAACTTAGATGTGTTAGTTACGTTTCGACCTGTTTTGTAGCTTAACTAGGCATTTATGGAAACCGTCAGCTATTCGTGACTCTGATGCTACGTTGAGTCAATTACACAGGACCTTTTTTTAGTTTCAATTAATTGAAAGATAGTTTATTGAATCAAGTTTGGGGCTATACGAAAAGAGGTTACCCGGCATCTTCTTTTTTGAACGCTTACATGGCTTTTACTTTCCGGAGGCCGGGCGGAAGTCTATTCTATATTCTGGCCAGTGAAAGTCTAGGCCTCTTTCGTACAGATACCGTACGATTGCGTGCGATGTATACATCGCGACGTCTACTCTACTAGCCCTAGGATTTCGATCTGGCATTGCAACTTAAGACCCGTTGAACATTTCACTGGTTAGAAACCATATCTAATAGACATAGATATAGTATAAATATACTTTTGATAGGTAATGAGCTCGCGCAGTAGTTACACAATTCTGCTGCGCATAGGATGTTATTTATTGTATTTTGCCTGATGCAAAAGTTCATGCCGTTTTACCTACAACGCCACTTAGGCAACATCAGCATGTAAAAATGTCACACGTTTATAATCAAGCGGCCATTGCTGCATCGTCAGGTATGCTCTGACAAAAGCGTTAGTTGTTTCCTGACAAGGCGGATAAATGGCAAATGTAAAAGTGCGAATTCGAGTGTTTTGCTGTACGAGCTGAATTCGCCGACAAAATTGATGTTGGCAAAAAAAACATTGTAAGAGTCAGCTCAAAAAACCTCTAAAGATCTAAGTTTTAAAAGTGGATTCCTCACAAACTGAGTAACCCCAACAAATTGGAGCGTATGTGCGTCTGCACTGCTCTCTTTAATCGCCAGCGTCAAGCTTCTTTCTTGGATCGTTTAGTAACTTACAAAATTGATGGTATACAAACTGCAGCCTACTCCAACGAGTTTGAGAAAAATTAACCCTAAAGCGTTCACAACTTGTGAACAGGAAAGAGGTCATCTTTCACCAAGGCAACGCGCGGCTCAACCGAGTTGCTTGAGTTACACCAACCGTGAAAATCCGTTGGCCGGGGCTTATTGATTCATACTCTGCCATACTCTGCGGAACTTGCACTTTGGGACTATTGTTAAGTCCTCTCTTTAAAATGTTTTGACTGGAAAGCAATGCAAGCTTTTTGAGGTCATTCAGAATAAACTGCAACACTTCGTCTCCAAGAAAAACGACAAGACCCAGAAGCTGGTTGATTGGTTGGCAATAAATCGGTGTAATTGAAAAGGGAGAATATGATCTTGATGATTAAATAAAAAAAAATCACGTGTTTGTTTTACGCAAAAAATGGCAATAGATTTTGTCACAAATACATTAGCCTACTTGTATGTAGGCATGCCAAAGCATTTTTCGGCACACTTGAAAATGTGCCAAAGCATGTTTTGAAATTCTTTACTACCGATTTGAAATATTTCAATGCCATCAATGTGCACATTGCCGTACTTGCTGATTTTTTAATGGGTTAAACATGTCTTGATGATACTTCGATGACACCTCAGATAAGGTTCAGCGGATCAGTATTGCCCTTTTGAAGGCATCGCCCACACAGAGCAGTTAAACAACCTTGCATTGCGTGGCGGTTCAAATAGATCCATCCAAATAGTCCGTCGCCATCACTCAACTGCCTGTGCTCTAAAAAGTATGACAACATAGCCTTGCCTAGCGAGTCATACAGCTCTCATACACAGCCGCCTTTATTGAAGTAGCAAAAGTGCTTTCAATTCTATTGTATATTTGTGTCCAGAGAAACACGTAAGGTATTGGCTGAGTATGTGTGTATTGTGCTAGATGCAACATCTCCCCTGAGGCATTTGGCGAAAATTGCTATCTAGTCTTTAACGTGAGATTTGCCCGCCCTCGCTCTTTCACCACTCCCTTTATCTCTCTCTCCCTCTCTCTCTCTCTCTCTCTCGGTGTGTTTCTACTTCTCGATTCGACGGTTAACAAGACAGACTCGACTTTGCAAGGTGGTGGTAGAAGTTCAAATAGACAACGCTTTGGCTTACCGACGACGGTGTCTGATCACAGGCCGATTTATCTAGCTTTTGCGCGGCCATTGGCTATTGGCTTTTTGAGTCGTCTGCGAGCGGTACACATGCACCCCTCGACCCCCCCCTCCCCCCCACCCCGCAGAACAGAACGAATATAGAGTAGGCAACTGGACATATCCCAAGCCAGCCAGCACCGATGCTGACCTCCTGTATGTCGTACCTGGCCTGCGTAGGGTGTTTACGTGGCGTCGAAAGAGCTAAGAGTAAGCTGCGTATTCGCTGCTCCTGGATCAAGAGACATACTTAATCGTAGTAGATATACGGTAGGATCCAGCCAGGTGACACCGAGACACCGTGAGGAGGCCGAAGGCAAGAAAGAAAGAGAGAGAGAGATAGATAGAGAGAGAGAGAGAGAGAGAGAGAGAGAGAGGAAATAGAGGAAAGAGGAAAGCCAAACTCTTGCCTTTAGGAGCCTTCGAGGAGCTCGGGGCGAAGTACCTTCACACGAACACAATCATGGGTCTCTGTCTACACGTACTCGCACAATGCGTCCACGTAATGCTCGTTGTGATGACAGGATGCTCTCACTCAGTTGTCGGCGCATCGCAAACATGAAAATTCCTAATAAAAACAGGTACACAGGCGCGTGCCTGCAAGCAAGGGCTAACGCCGTAATAGAAGCCCTCCCCCATCGACTAGCCAGAAGAGATGGTGGTATTGTGGTGGGCGTTGAGATTCGAGCCGCGAGGATTGAAAGGTCCGGCTGGCGGATCCGAATCAAACCGTGGTGTTGGCGTCTGACCTGCTTTCCGATCTTGGCTGCCATCCAGCATATGCAGTAACTATGAAAGGATTTCATCGCAATATGTGTGCAAGTGTGTTTGTGATAATAGGGTCAGCTCGATGTTCGATTAGCAGTGTTTCGTATTGTTATGGGCATAAACAGCAAGAAGGTCAAGACTTGGGCTCTGCGACGGCTGTGTCGCGTTCAGTTGATCTTGCAGTTCACATTCGGTGTGAACGGCAAGCTCAACTGAAAGCTTGTGGATAGAATAACACTTTGATGCAATCTACTATGACTGTGAACTGTCGCAACGTGAACAACGACGTATGCAGGCGTAGTTCTGTAGTCATGAATAAACAAAGAGGACGCGGAAGCGATGCAAATCGAGTAGCTAAGCATAATTAGTATTTGAAAGCGTAGTATCTAAACTAAAATACAGCAGTTATCGCCTTCTTCTTCTTCTTCTTCTTCGCGCAGAGACTAACGTCTAGTCGTTTCAAAAGGTCGCCACCTGTAAAGTGTGAACAGGAAGTTGTCTAGCAAAATGCTGCATATCCGTTTTAGTAAAGAGATGAGGCGGTTTTCTCGCCTGGACTGGAATATATTGAACTTCCATTAAGTCTGCCCACGCCGTCGACGGCGAAGCCATAATTGGCCAGCCCACTTATTTACGGAACAACCGTACGATCGTAACCAGATTTCCACTGCATACATTGGCCTAGCGTTGTGTGATGATACGATCTGTTGAGGCATCTCCCACAAGAGCCATCTTGAGTTCCTAACCGCTGCATAACTCGTATGTGTTTGTTCCTGTCATATCAATCCACCTCGTTTGCTTTTAAGTTTAAAGGGCGCGATACATCATTGACTTTATTCGTTTAACGTAGGTGCTACAATATGTGCACACAGACACATACAATTTTTTCCTATAAGAGGATGGAAATATCAGGTTTAAAAACGCATTAAAAAAACTATGTTTCCTCTAGGTTAGATGTCTCAATATACAAGTATTTCAACTTAGCGGGGAACTCCCCGAGCATCCATAGACTGTAGACGCCGAGCAGATGCATCTACTCTAACAAAAGAGAGAAACACTTACACTCCCGCCCTTTAACCGCGATTTAAAATATATATATATATATATATAACTACATTATTATACTTCCTACACGTGAATAACATATGGATTGTGAGTAGCAGTACTGGTGTATTAATAACTTGCATTTATGAACGAAATAGGTAAAATACCATTAATTAAGTTGACATGTGCTCATTCGGCCGTCCTACGCCCAAACCGGCAATTGAAATGCTCTGAGCAGGTCACACATTCAGGACTAATCAAGTATTGGCATTTCATAAACAGGTTTTTGATTTGATGTTTTTAAATACATTTGTTAAATAAAATCGCGTATCTAGCTGCCTTTTTTTTGTGGAGTAGTAGAATTGCGTTGTTGTACTGGTAAGAAAGAAGAGAAAGGCATTCCTAACTGTGTCAAAAATGCATCTTCAGCAAAGACGTCTTAAGTCATTCATAAGTTAGACAAGTACAGACGACCTGTATAGATGCATGTAAATATCGAGTAATTTTTTATAATGAGAGGTATAATCACACAACGAACGAACGTACAAAAACAACTACCAGCTCAGAAAGGATGATTGCGTCCATCGTATTTATGGTGGCAATGCTACCTTTTTTGAAGAAGTTATAATTTTAACATGATAGCAAGGCATGATGAAAGATGTCATGAGAGGTACATTCGAAAACCAGATACTCGTAGTAAGATTCATTTTTCAGGTATCCATATCTACGTACGTATGTACGAGCAGCTCGCACTGGAATTTGATCATTAACCATAAGTACCGGTACAATAACGCACTTGGGTGCAAAAAGTCGCATGCTGAGATGACCGCATGCCTCGTTTGATAGACTAAGGATGTGCTTGCTAACAGGGTGGAAATGTGTCCGTTAGAGCTAGAAAGATGCTTCACAATATATATGAAGCGGGTCCATTGCTTACCGCGGACGGCAGGAAACTGCTTCGTGTATCTGCTAGCGGGTTGCGGGCCGGCAGACCCAAGGATTTCACCAAGTTGGCGATCCATTTCGTTGCCGATTCTGCTCGAAGGAATGCGCTAAATACCACGCAGCGAGCTGCCAGACGCACCGGCGGTCTTTGCACTTTTTTGCCCGGTTGGACGGTCGCTGAAGTGTCTAAATTGTATATAATGAATGAATTGTGCTGTAATTATGTAATGCATCTTGAAATGCAATGTTATTGCGAAATAATCAATATGTTAAATGTGTCCGTGAACGCGGACATCCGAATCATTTGGTCGCATACGAACATCGCGACTACGGCACGCACATATTGTGTGAATGCCTATGATGTGCCTTTATGTCTTTAAGGTGCATACGTCTGGAGTGCAGATGTGTCTCTGTGCGTGTTTGCGCCTGCGTGAGTGAGTGTTTATGTGTATAAATATCTACACACACACACACACATAGTGCGAGAGAGATGGAAGGAAGGAAGGTATGTTCAACCGCCGTTGAAGTGGTTGTGTCTACCAACCGACTGAGACAGGGGTCGTGGGGTGCAAACTGTAGCGCGCAATGTAGAACTGCTTACGCTGGCAAGGACGCTACCCGGCGAGCTATTTTCGTGCCGTGGGTCGTCCAACAAAACGTTGTGCGTTGCACGTTATGGCCACATCGCGTCGCATCCACCAGCCAGTGCAACGGCCAAGGACGAAGGGGGAGAGCCAAGAAGAAGAACCAGAAGAAGGAGGACAAGGTGTGTGCTTAGAAGTACTTTATACCGTCAGGCCGTTAGTCGGTGTAAAGTACTTACACCGTTAGGCCGACGCCAGTGGCCATACGTACGTTCGCTTGATAGCGCACTGAATGCGTTTACGGGTTTGCGGACTAATCGGGCGCGTAACATCTTTTCATTTGTACCGGCATACATGCAGGCGCAGGTGCAGGTGCGGCGGGACCTGACGGACCAGAATGTGAACCTAAAAACGATCAAACGATGCTATACATGCTACAAACCTCTTCACCGTAGCATTGCTAAACCACTGAACTCGACCACGACGGCAGGATTAGAGCCACATCGTGCTGGATGGATAGTTAGATACATAAATAGATAGATAGATATACGCTGACTGACGAAACAAAAGTTGCTGCCGCTCCAACTGGCTTTTGCCAAAGCATATCGGAGGTTAGAGTCAGGGTAATTTCTGCAAATGTTTACATACAATTTGCCTTTAGATATGCGAAAGCACATGAGCGCACACGTATATATACTAGTAGTAGACACATTGAATACTAGTTTCTATATATATATATATATGTGTACGTGGCGGCGTGATTTAGGGGGCTAACGCATGAGTTATGGTTGTCATCTGCCGGGGTTTGGTCGATTCAATCCGTGTTGTTGATCGAATTTTATTTAAGCGATGCTCATTCAGAATGTATATGTGTCAGTAACCATTCTGCCACACGAGCTATTGGGGAAACTTTAGATATTTCAACATGCCCACTTATTCTGCCGCTCAAAACTCCCCTGTGATAAAGTTGTGACATGTATAATTAGACATATATGTCAAGCAAAATTATATATATATATATATATATATATATATACATATATATATATATAGCAGGAATTCATCTGCGGCGGCATTTAGTTAATTAGTTGGTGGCTGCTATCGGTGATCAGTCACACACAAACTAATTGACCAAATGCCAATATAGTAGCGACGGATTGTCTTCTTAAAAATTGTGTTGTTTACATAGTAGCAACCTGCAGCTGGCCGAGTGAAGTGTCTGCAAAAACGATGATAATAATAGTAATGATAATAAAAAGGCTTTGAAAGAAAACAAACGGGCTTTCGGTTGTTTAGCTCAACGTGTATACCACAGCCACCACGTAGAAGTAGAACGATGGATGAGGAGGTCCATATGTATTGACTGTATCGCGTGGAGACCCTCACACAGTCACAGTTGTAGGCAGTTGTGGCTGTGTACACCTCACATGTGAAAGAAGTGTAGAAGCGAAGTATGACTAATAGCGTCAAATGATTCGTCACCGTTGCGCCAACGCTCCTACGCCTAAGCTACCTGTGTGGTGAAGACGACAGCTATAGTGGCGAAAATGCACTCGTGCGCCAGGAGGCAGGCGTAGGCAACGATTTGCCCGATTCGATCTCGACCACTTTTCCCTATCTGCTGTTGCCTGCAGGCTTTCACTCACGGCTGAAGCCATTTGGTGCCACACGCACAGAAGGGAAAGGCTTGAGCGGGTCTCTCGGGGAAGTGGTTGAGATGAGGAGCCGTGGGAGGGAGGGGGAAGGAAGGAGGAACCAGCAGCCGGGCCCTCATGGTCTCGACGCACCCTCACAGGACGGTTTACAAAAAAATAGCAGTAACCTCCTATCCAACGGTGCAACTCGCTGTTGACTAGTAGTAGTAGTGGTGTCTAGTAGTAGTAGTAGTAACTAGTGGCTTAACGTTTGCTGGCTACAGGCTGTATTGTAGCTCTGCGTACAGTGCTATCTGTATGTCGAAGTGTGCCGAGCGGTCACGTGCTACCTTTCGTTTTTTTTGCAAATAAAGGTGATTATTCTTGAATTTTTGACAGGTACTCTAGTTGGTCTGCGTCGGTGTAAAGAGAGCGCGCGTGTGTGTGTAGTCTGTGGCGTCGGTCCAGAAGCCCGAAGGCCGCGTAGGATGCAGGTTCTATGTAATATTGCGGCCGCTAGTCCTTAGTCCTCGGGAGGTCCTAATTTCTCGCAGGCCTGCATAGAGGTTTTACACAAGCGGAACAACGCTTCTGTCTGTAATAGGCGGATAGTGAACGTACACTGTGGACGGGCTGTGCACGACGCGACGCCATACGAATGGCGACGACGCATTACGTACAGATCCTTCAAGACAATCCACATGTGTCTGGATATTTTCCAACGGGAAATATCTAAAAGCACGTGGACGACGGTAGCAGCGTGGCAACGTAGACACATAGTGTAGTGAATTTGATGTTTGAATGAGATTTTGCTGTTTTCTTTAGCCGGCAACCTTGCTGCGGGCAGGGAACGTTGGGTTCGTGACTCGGGCCCGGGATGGAGCCAAAACAATATAGCATATACATACGTAGCCAGCGCGTATTACGGTTTTTGCAGGATTCGAGCGTTAACTCCTTTGTCTTATTTTTTTTTTGAAACGTTTTGCATCTTGTCTCTGCGCATCGGAGCTAGAGTTAGACTATATTCATGGCCGACAACTAATCCAACCCACACCCCGCTAGTCAAATGAATAGATGTCACCGGGAAGTATTTTAAATAGCCATAATGGGGTCGACAATTGAAAGATTTTGATTATTTTTTCAATCGATAAGTTTTAGAGAGAATGGACTATGTGATAGATTCAGAGTGTATAATGAGTGCTCAAATTGTTCCCAGCCCAAGTTGTATTATTTTTAGAACTGGTAATACTTTCATGCGGTCGCGTGTTGTCTTAGTGAAAGATGATCTCTTTCCTGTTCATGAGTTGCGGATGCGCTTAAGCCAACTTTTTTTTCAGAGGTTTGAAGTTGTTGGCAGTAAATATATATGTTTATAGTCTGGTGCTTTGTCAGAAGTTCTAAGTGAACGACGCCTCTGACAGCCCACCAACAACACAACATTGTGGGAGTAAGCTAAACAGACAAGGGTTGTCCCGTCAGAGAAAAGAGTCAAGCACAGGCCTCCGTACGACGAGACCAAGCGTCAACAGACATTACGGGAGGGCATCAGAGCTGATTAAAGAAGATTGGAGAACATTTTACTTATACGAATTCTACCCGAGGAAGTGAGGCCGCATGTGGCCGAGTCTCTGACTAAGGTTATAAGGGGCATATTCAGTGGCAACGACGCACTTTATTTGATCGTGTAAGGATGTTGATTTGTCAATAAGGAGATGGAATGAAACATCTTTAGTTCGGGTAGTCCGCGCGAATCTTAAGGACTTCGAGTAAGGTCGTCTGCTTAACGTGTTCTCTGCACCTGACCGAACCTGAGCCTAGAGCCGTTAGCAGCGGCGGCCGGCAATCTTGCTGAAGTACCAGCCGGTGTTGTGGACGTCCCATGCTATGACACGGACCGACGGAGGCCTCTCGTCTTCGAAGAAAAGTTATTTGCACTATGGAGAGCAAAAAACGTTAAACTGCGCACTGATTGTAAGGTTTCCAGACGACGGGGTCTTTGGCGGTTTCCTGAGGGGCGGTTCCGATGGTATCCGTAGGGTTCGTGAGTATGAGATATGAGCACATTGGAATCCTCCTGAATCGCCTTGCGCTAGTGGGCTCGATATCGCAGGCCGAAGGTTGCATAGGGTCACTCTTATACGAGACCGTCTCTAGAAGAGTTTAAAAGGGACCTCATGAAAAAGCGAGTAAACCTCTTATGTGCCACAGGTGCAACACCGGAGAACACGTGCTCTCAGCAAAACTGCTTTGTTTGAGAAGCAGTTAGACGGGTAATTTGGCTCGGCTGATAAGGGCACTGCCAGAGGCCGCCTAAGACCAGCGTCAGGTAGGGAGATGGACCCGGATGCACTCTCTTCCGCGCGCCTCTCGGAGTGGACTGCTCGACGACATTACACGATGATTGGTGCCGGCTTTTGACTGGGTGCAAGGTTGGTTCACTGCAGATGCAGAGAACCAGTCGACTCTCTGGTCATCAAACGGTGGCCATACGGAAAGACATGCTGGCATATACGACGGTATTGGTAGATGCCTTTAGCCCGCTGGAGTCGTAGGGTTGCTTGAGCCCGGGGGAGGGGGGGGGTTGTCCCGACAAGACGGCCTGACGGTATGACGATGCGTCCCGTCGAGTCACAGAAGCCCCTAGGATGGGATGGAACTGTGTCGGATGACAATACCTTTACGCCGAGTGGTTTAACGCAGCGCGTTTTAAAGTGGTTTGATAAGGGAATTTCAAAAGACATTTTAAAAGGAAACGTAACGCAGGAGGCTGAGAAGAGGAAATGTCGTATCAATGGGACACCGCAGCGACGATGGTAATATCGTTGGCAAAATAGGCCAGTCCTGGCCGACGACTAACACATAGGTAGTATACGAGCGGTGTCTACAACTACAAGTAATGCCAGTCCATATATATATATATATATATATATATATACATATGCAGTGAGCATGCTCATAATTTCTTTTCGCTCTTGTTTGTGTTTCCAAAACAGCTGTTTTGGAAAGCAAGTTTTTAAAAGTTTATGTGTATATATATTTATAAAAACATTAAAAAACTTGCTTTCTAAAATAGCACGCACATATTTTGTGTGCATTTTTATGAGCATACGCACTGTCCCTCATAAAATCTATGAAATAGACGCTTGCTAAACAGGCAGGCGGTATGACAGTAGGCCTAACACTTTAGGTATTATTAGGGCTACTTTTTCATCGGCTTTGTGCTATGTCGCATTATTTACAACAATGCTTTTCCGTTCCACCTTTCTTGACGTACAGAGATCTCAATAAGGACAAAGCATGACCCTCGTCCTTTTCCACTCTTTTCTTCTTGCTTACCAGCTAAGGTGCTAACCCTTTCGGTTGGTCAAAGCATTTCGATCCACTCAATCTCGTGTCTCAACGTTTAGCTTCTGCTAGCCTGTGTTATGTCTGAAGCCGTAACGCTTGCCTTCCGCTTCACATCTGGCGTCTCCTATAAACGCAGCGCCAATCGAACGGCTGGATACGGGAAAGAAACCTGCTGCGGCCTGCTGGGATGCGCGGTTTTGGATTGTGGGTCAAGCAGTTGCTTTTGGCTTCCTCTCACTAAAGCTGCAGGGCTTTACGTTTTACGACGGACGGCTCCCTTAAGGCCGTATACAATGCGCTAGAATTTGTGGCAAGACTGACACTTTAAGCCGCACATATAGAGTAGGGTCCCCGGCCATCATCTCTATATATATATATATATATATATATTGTTCGCGCGATGGAGTGGAAATGATGGTCGGTGACTCTGACTGACGAGGTCGTGGTTCAAGTTCGGTGCGGCGGCACATGCCCTTTCTATGCTAATGCTATATTGCCGACTTGGGCTACAGAAATCTAGATTGGGCAAGTTTCTGTGTTGTTAGCAGTGTTCTCAATCAAAGGGAAAACACACATATGCATGCAAACATATATATATATATATATATATATATATATATATATCGCCAGCCAAATTGAAGCTAAAAAGTATTTCTAAACAAAACATGATACAGATATCCTAAACACACTGAAGAAGCTGTACTACCTAAGGGTCTTCTCTCTTTTCTTAACGATAGCCCATCAACTGAGTTACTAGCTCTTGTTGTTCGGAGTAGTTCTCTAATAAGCAATAACCAACATGTCAACCTTCACGATAAGGTAGGGTCACCAACGTCGCTTGAGATCGACATGGCTGCAGTCCCGGCAGACCCAGCAGCAACACAGTAGGTCTTTAGAAGATTCAGTCAAAAAATAGAAACTTGGTTCGTGTAGAGCTGCTAATAAATAAAAAAATAACGGTATTACATTTTCAAAGTAAATTGCAGATGATATACAAAGCCAAGGAAAGTATATAGGATTATCCAGATATAATCCCATATAATTTCCTTCCAGATAAATATATATATCTATATAATTTGTTCTTCCAGATGAATATATTTTTAGGGTATTTTCCACCCTACGCCTGTCTATTGCTTGCAATTTAACCGATGAGAATTAGTGATGGGCATTGCTGACTTTCTCTTTTCCTAGGTATTAGAAATTGCAGGCGGAATGCTGATGGTTTACTCCGAACCTGTGTTGCTGAAGGCAAATTCAACCTAAAATAACGCAATGCCAGTACGGCAATATAGGCAATGTCGTTGCTTGCAATTTCGCCGTCCTTTGGGACGTAGCATGAATCAAAGAATTACCAATAATGTCAGCTCGACCGAAAACTCTTACGATTGAAGCCAGCACTAACAGTCGGGAAGAGCCAGGGTTGGAAAACTGGAAACAATCTGGCTAATCGCTCAACACAGCGCTAACGGACTTCAGTGACACAAGTCAATGCGTACGAACCGCAGCCCATGAATCGTCATCGTGACTGAACCACTGCAAATTAAGAGGGCGGAAAACACAGCACTAGAGCAGCAGGTTAGTTGAAGTTGTGAGGTCCGAATTCGGCCAGTTCTGTCCGTGGTTCCCGCGCGAGTAACTTCGCTACTTACGATAGTATCTACCCGACTGACACCTTTGCTAGTGAGCAATGCGATGTTTAACGAGTTTCGATATATTTATCATTGTCATGTCACACGGTCCTCGCGTGGCACACGTAGTAGTTCGAGGCGTGCCCTTGCTGGTTGGAGCACGCATCACTCATCATAATGATCTACTAGAGAAACTGCGCGCCAATCAATAGCGCCCATGGACGCACTGATTGTTCTCGCAGGTGACCCCAAATGCAGCATAGATACAGACCTGTCGCCTCGTACGGAGGGCCGGTTTGCAACGCTACGGACATGGCGTACATTATGGCTGAGAGAGGCTGAAGAGGATCACACATGATAGATTTCAGCTGAATGAATAAATATAAATGAAATGAAATATGTTTGCTTACAATGTCTCTTGAAGTGATATCACCTATGGTGGACAAGTAACCTACCTCTTCCTATCACTGAGGTGTAAACTGATGTACCCTATGTAATCATCTGAATGCGCTGATGGTACGATGACTCGATCGAGGTGTTTACGAAAAGAGGTATTATTAAAGGCCACTTAATGTTTTTATTTATTAAAACGCACTACGCGTGGGTGTGTAAATATGAACGCTGTATTTACACATATACAGCACAAGATTAGTTTATGAGTATCCTCGTGGAGTTGAGAGAGCGGACGGATTCAGTACAGTCATTGAGGTTATACGGGGGCATGTGACCACCACAACAACGACACTTGTAGTCCTCTCTGGGTTCAGGAAACCCAGCAAACCGATAGGATAGACGATGAAATCGGCGAAAACTGTAGCGAGTGGCAAGATGCCAACATGGACGGAAAAATTCGTTTAGGTCTGGCTAGTAATAGCAGGTGATAAATTATCTTATCTGGGATCAGAGATTTATTTTTAGAATACTCTTGTTTGATCGTTTTTAGGGCGACTGTTGGGTTACTGTAAACTAAAGCGACCAACGAGTTTGTCGATAAACTATACTGAACCTGCTAGTCTGTTGTCTGAGCTATTTTCTACTTGTATGTTGTGCTGATTCGACGCAAGACTAATTATTGGCTTTAGAAAAGTTGGCTTTGCTCTATCCAAGTATTTTGGATAGATCTCTTTATTTTAAAGCGCGTAGACAACAAAAAAACAATTGCCATAAATGCGAAGTGTTAAGCTGTTTCCACGCCACATGAAAGCCGTAAGCAGCTACGGATGCCACTTTAAGCAGGAATATTATCATGTCCGTTGAAACGGACAACTGCGTGTGATATAGGCTGCCGCGCAGAAGAATCCGATGAGCCTCCTTTTTTTTAGACTTACTTTGAAAATGCATTCGTGTAACTTTGCTGGTAGAGTGCTCTTAAAAAGGCATCAATTGAAAAGGGACTGGCTACTGAATATGGGCACGAAACTATTTCTCTCCAGAAGGTAATTATTCCTAACAAAATCTGGCCCTATTGCCTTGCTTATTCGTAGACCAGCGGTGGTCTATTGAAATGCAACTTATTGCACTAAGCGAAAACATAGTTTCAACATCCCGGTGGTTCGACGCTGAGTGTAATCGACTGGGGGAAAGTCAGACTCCCAGTCGTGTTGTTGATCACAGCCTTAACACTTGTGCTCTTGTGGCTGGGATCTGAGAAGCGTAACTTATATATGAAGGTCCCGACAGTCTACCGATGTTGCCCAATTCAATCTAACGATATTCGCCAGGTCGTCAAATCTCTCTTATCTACCGCTGACGACACCCGGCATTGTACACGTGATGAAAACATTCGAAATAGCTCATCAATTTAGTACGCAGGCTTTACAGATTATCAATCTGTGTTTGACACGGTTTCGTGGACCGTAGAAACCATTCCCCCCTTACTGTTATTTCCTATGTCCTGGTAAACGTGGCTGTTACAGGTTTGGGATCAGGCTCACTCCAATTGTTGGTAATGCTCCAACCAAATTCGATTATCGTGGACGACGGAGTGCTAAAACACGAAGTGTCCTAGAACTGAAAAACCTTCAGTCATTTCCAACGTGATCTCGCACAATACCGCCACTACGATTTCCAGTCCGCATCCCAGCAGGCTTCACTGTAAACAGATGTATCCTTGTTCGCCCTTAAACAGTGCAAATATTTTACAATAAGCGTTGTAAGGCCACGTACAGTTCACGTGTTACGAGCACCGATTTTAGGAAGTTGGCAGATCGATGTGCGCGACTAAAGGTGTCATTTAAGGCGGAATTACGTGTTCGCCTGCTTGCACTTAACTGCCTGTCAACGTGCATGACAGGCCATGATGGGCCAACGCGTTCATAAAATCTCCACAACGACATAGGTGGGGCACGACTAGGTCAACACCAAGCCGCAGTTCTGCGCTTATGCGCGTCGTCTCGTCGTCCAACAGAGTCCCGATTCGCGGACAGGGTAGGGCATGTAACTAAGCTCCAGCCACTTGACTACTAACTGCTCGAAGCCTAGCTTTATCAGCAACAGAAGGTGTTCTATTAATAAGGTTTTCTAGTAAGATTCAGATTATTTTTCAGACACTCTGTATTGGTTCTAGTATGGTGCTGCAAATTTTAGTCATTAGCCTAACATATACACAGGCCAAATTTGTTTAGTACGCGCTCTCAATGCGCGTTTAGGTTTTTAGAAATATTACGCACTATGGTTAAACTAAATGAATCTTGCTCAACGATCTAAAGCTATTTCTATCTCGAAATTTGTCGTAAACATGATGACAGTACATATCTCATATATCCCTCAAAAAACCATCTCATCAGTTAATATTCGGCGCGGTATTTGTTGGACTGGTTGAAATGTTAAATTCAATTTCGTATGATTTCGCATAACAGCAATGTGTACGTCACAGCGGCCCTACGGGCCTTTCGTCGACGTCCATAGTAGCTGATTTTCACCTTGAAATTCCAAGACACCTGCTATACAGGACACGAAGGCGCACGCTGGCCCTTTGCTGCGGCTGAGATTTTCTATACAACTCTTGGAGAAATTTAGCGGTAGTCTCTCCCATGACCACCGGCGTTTTGATGACCACAAGCTGGAGGCGTATGCACCGTGGCCCCAGCTCTCCGGTAAACTACAAGTTTTGTTCCTTCAGCACGTTCGCCGGTGACACACAGACACCTTGTTACTTTTACACCAGAGTAATCTAAAGACGGCATAGAACTTTCATTGTGTTCATTCGTCATTCATTCAATGCATTTCTGGCCTTTCACTACACTAGGCATAATATATTTGCAAAAAGATCCTAAATTGCGATTAAGCGCTTCGGAAGTCTCTATTGTACCCCTGTGCCTGACACAGAGTCCCTTATCTTCAATACAAAGAGTACGCAGACATAATCGTTTTTCTGTTATAACTATATTTTACGTAAATGAGATTTATACTTAACATGTCTCAATAGACACAAAAAATGCAAACATGTGTTTCCTTTCGTTGTGGCGTTATATTTACTACTTCATTCACTGGCACATCCACGCCACTGGCTGGGTAGACGATATTTGCTTATATAAAATCTAATATATATGTATATATATATATATATATATATAACTACTACTACTACTAGGTCAAATACCTGCCGTGAAAGCTCCTAATTGTGGCCGAATCTATAGGCTACTCCTAGGATGAGCGCGTACACAAGCACGCTGATCAATAATTGTGTTGGCCTTGCGAACGTGCTGCAAGCATTAGGCTTTTGAGTTGCAGCACCGAACCAACAATAACCTCTGCTAAAAAAGACCGGTCGACGAAGCGGTAACAGGGAAAAACGGCGGAAACAGGACAAACAGGTCATATGGGGACAATCAATAATTAGGTGCTCTTTTTTTGTGCACATCGTTCAAAATCTTCACACATATTTCCGCTGGCCCTATCTCTACTTATTATGTCAAATTATCTCCGAGTCATACACTCCTACATAATGCCAGTCAGCGCTGTTGGTTACAAAATTACAAAATAGCTATTTATGTACAATTACCAATAAAACTACCTTCCAACAAATTCGCGAATACCTAAATTTGTTTGACGGCAGATTAAAGCATAGTTTAAAGCGATTAGGCCGAAGATGCTCTACTGAACACGATAAAGTACAGCCTCCTATATCTAATTTCCTGATACTTCAGAAGATGCTGCCACGGTTTCACGTACAGCTGAAAGTAATGGTTGAGAATAAGAGCACTTTAGGGGAAAAACATATTTTTGAAAAGGGAGAACGTATTCGGTGTGAAAGCCCAGTAGCTTTTTTCTCGGAACACAACGTTAGAGTTTAAGATAAATTGTTGTGTATCCAAAGGAATAAACTATAGCAGAAAAAAAGTGGTATAAAGAAATTGAAAGTATCCTAAATTGTGGCCTAAACTGCAATAAAAGCAAACGAAAAGAGGGAAGATAAGGCAGTGCGAGCCATAAGGCATATCCACGCGCGCCAATCCCAAGGGTTTTCAATGCGATAAACAATGCTCTGTAATAAACTCAGCTAAATATGGCAACGCGGTGACCACCATGAGTAGGAAGACTAGAAATAATTTCGAATGCCAACACAGAGAGGCAGTTGGATGGCTCACGGGGAAACCACGTTGGCTCCATAGAAGAGCTTCTGAACTCAAACGATTTCCAGAACCTGCGCAGATGTAAAAATAAACGTACGGGTAGAGAGAACAGAGAACGGCCACCCATGCTCGAGCCCGTTTTAATAACAAATAGAAGAAAAACGTCGCGCACCGCCGCACGTTTGCATGGCAGCGATGTTTGACAGCGATAGAAGTGTTTACCATCTACAAGACCATAGCAGGTAAGTAAAAATAAACTTCTACATTTATCGTTTTTTTTTGCAAGTTCAACGTTGGTTCTATCTAGTCCGGGCAGAAGGGCTGCGCATCAGATACTGGTGGAGACAAACAGACCCAAGAATCAAGAATTACTGTGTTAATGATATCAATGAAACGGCAACAATAGAGCGCGTGCTTTCGATGTTCAACACGGCCCTACTAGGTCACTACGAGGTTTTTTTTCTTTTTTAAGTTAGAGCACTTTTATTTATACATTATACACAACATAATTCTAATACATAATCAGAGCAGACCCGGTAGACCACTGCCTGAAGGCAGCGAACCTAGAACCGCAGCCGCATTTTCACGTTGCACTTCAATTGATATTCTTTGTAGCAAAAATTCCCCTGCCTTTTTCTCATCCTTCTCACTTGCCGCTCTTTTCCCAATTTCTTTCAGAAATTTTACCGTTGATTCGCCTATGACTCCCATAGTTTCTATGTCAACTGGCTGCACTATAAAAGATGCCTCCAACTCGCGGTACTTCAGACTTTTTCGCTGCTCCGCTAAATTGGCAACATCACCTGCTGATCTTGAAGCTCGGCTTCTATAAGACGACGCCAGCGTGTCCCACGCGGTTGCGTCCCATACAAGGGCCTTTCCGAAGGTCCACGGAACCGACTGGACGTAAGGCTAAGTCCGCTGCTAGCCCGACTGGCTCCTTTCTGCAGGGTACGTTAGCGGAATGCAACGCTCTTGAAATCACTTCGTTGAGGGCGGCATGGCGCGAATGTCTTCCGCAGCTCCTAGGACAGCTGAGGCCGTGCTCTCCCGTTCGCGACACCGGTGTGTTGCACAGGGAGCAATTATGAGGTGCACACACAGCCTCCTCTAACCGCAGGCCGGCAACGATGCGGAGTGTTGTGTTGTCCAGCATTGTTCCCAGCTGCGGCAAGGGGATGGCTTGAAGCCATTTTGCGCTCGTATCGTTGAAAGCTGCTAGTAGGCGCGCCTTGCCGAGTGGATCAGCCGTGTTGTCCAGGAGCTTCGTTTGAATGGCTTCGACTACCACAGCCTCCAGAGCATGCTGGCGTGTGTCGTCAAGCACCACGCGGTGACATGCGGCGAACTCCTCTTTTTTGGACTCCATGAGCCGTTCTAGAAAGGACTTGACGTTCGAAAGAGATATAGATAATATCAGTTCGTGAAGTGTGGTAATTGAACCCAAGAATGCGGTCTGGGCCAGATCGGTTGCACGTCGTATTCCTAGGCCTCCGGCTGATGTAGGAAGGGTAGCCTGGTCCCAAGTTGCCCCGTCCACATTAAAATTTAACACCCGCTTCACGCACTGTCTTAGCTTGTCGTCAAATTGTTGTAGAATGTCCCTTTGGGCCGACGCATCTACGCAGCGAAGAATATAGATTAGCCTTGGTGTCGAGAGGCTAGTTCGCATCACGAATAATGCAGGATGCGCATCGAGGGATTCCAACCTGGATCACCAGAGCTCCATTAGCTCGCACTTCCTGTTCAGGACGAGTTTTGCGGAGGCCGTTGTGAGGGGAGCTCCTAGAAGCTCGATGTTTTCATCGGTGCATAGCTTGATGTCAGGAAGCAGGCCCTGTGCCCGGCGTAAACACTCGTCACGAAAGGCGTAGTCGGATGACAAGACGTACAGCTCACACTTTGAAGCATTAAGTTGCAGTCCAGAGGTGACGCAGAAATCGATTATCTTTTCCACATCACTAAGGGCGGAATCAAGAGTACCTCCAATTGTGCCATCGTCTAAGAACCGCGGCTTAAATTCCGACTCCAAAGCCGAAAGCAATTGGCAAATCGCCGGACAGAAGAGGGCCGGGCCACAGGGGTCCCCTTGCTGTACCCCACATCTGGAGAGTACGATCTCTTCCCCCCAAAATAGATTGGATGGGCTCCTGTACATTTGGTAGACTGCGGGGTACATTGCTGGAAAGTTTGATTTGACGGCTTTAAGAATTACATTTCTTCTCAGGGAATTAAAAGCATTTTTATATTGGTTTAAAAAAAACCCGTTGACCGATGACCGATGACCTGGTGATGGGGTCGACGTGATTAATATGATTTGGACGCATCAGGCCATTGTACACAAAGGAATTTATTCGTATAGTGGTCTCACGGATGCGCGGGACGCCTGTGCCAAAGCCATAGCCCTCCGGGCCGCTTCTTGTTTAGATACCCGCACAATCCCGTTGAACAAAATCCCGACCGAATCAAATATAGGCGACTCGTCGAGGGAGTGCGCGCGCGACGAAGCAAAAGGAGAAGATGCCAGTACCTACATCGAGCTACCAGAACCTGGCGATACTGGACCGTCTGATCTCCCTTCTGTGCATCCAACGGCACGACCGCAGTGGACCTGTGAGGGGACGTACGAACGAACGTACGAAGCAGCAATCGTTGCGAGCAAGTGGGCGTCGATCGTCTTCCAGAGCCGACAAACCCATGCTGAGCGACTTCAACGAAACAGCACTACAGAAGGGTCGAGAATCTAAAGCAAAAACCCGGAGAGAAAACTTTTTCAACTAGTTCTTTGGAACTGTGAAGACCCCTCAAACTCCGTACACCTAATGCACCCATCAGCGTTTGCCTCTGTAGATGCTGTCATCCTGACAGAAACCTGGTCCACCGCCCCTATACCTCTACCGAACTTTTACTCAATGTCCTGCCCCGCCATCCGCTTAAGCCAGACTGGACGTGCAAGTGGGGGAGTGGTTGTGTTATACAACCACCGATTGGGAAGCTTAGATATAGTGCTCGCTGAGGATAATTATGTTGTGTTATGTGGGAAGTCATCAGCATTATTGCTATGTACGCCAGGCCACCAGGTGCCGAAAGCTCGTCGAAGATGATTGAGAGACTCGTCCGCTGCCTTCAACTGATCGCCCGAAACGGCAAAGCCGTCGTTGCTGGTGACTTTAACGCAAGACTCGACAAACCGGGTGATAGCAGAACAGTCGCTATCCGCTATACACTGATGTGGTATCCGACTTTGGTTTATGGATTGCAAACGATCCGGCAGTGTTTACGTTCATGGGACAGATGGGGTCCTCAACAATAGACCTGTTTGCCAAGAATCTCTCGAGTGACGAGCTTGTGTTCCAGGGCGCAGATCACCCGCTTAGCGAAGGAGAACGCCTCACTTGGCACGTTCCGGTCGGTCTTCAAATAGCCGTTAACGCCACGACTAGTGCCTCAGATACTCGTTGATCAGGTTTCCGCAGCCTAGACGAGAGAAAGCTATTACAGTTCGTGGAGATATTGACAGCGGCGGCGGATGACGATGTTACAGCTCTTAATGACCTATTGACCAGCGGCCTCCAGAGCTGCGTGAGACCGAGATTAAAGCCCACAGATAGACAGCGGTGGAACAGAGACTGCATCGAGGCCAACCGAGCTCATCTCCGGCTAAAAGAACTTTGCAAGTCTCACCCCACCATGAACTCTCTGCTAGCCTCAGCGATGTCTCTGTACAGAAGGACTCTTAAGAACGCGAACGCTGCATTTAAAAACCTCCGCGAACAAAACTACTGAAGGAAGCTGAACGCGCGCCTTATCTCTGGCTACGTCACGGAGCGCCAACTAGGTCCACTTGTCCAGTAAGCCAGACGCTCTGCAGTCGCACTTTAGAAATGTCTTGACGGCCAAGAATACGATTCCCTCAATAAAACAGTGTGTCCGAGGTGGACGAACTCTTGCGAGATGAGTTGGAGAAAGACATCTCAATTGCAGAAGTTTAAGAAGCCATCGCTCATCTGCCTACACGGAAGGCTTGCGGGCTCGACGGCATTTATAACGAACACATGAAGTCAGCCCTCGTACCTACTCCGCAGTTCCTCTTCAATGCCTGTCTGGCTCAGGGAAGGGTTCCGGAAAACTGGAGAGACTGTGTGATGATTGTCATTTCGAAGGGGAAAAGCTGTCCGTCGGATTCCTCGTACTGGAGAGGTATATCGAAGAAAAGTTGTATTTACAAGCTCCTATCCACACTACTAATCCGCCGCCTCACACCTTTTCTTGAGTCCAGAGGAGTCCTTCCTGACGAACAACATGGATTTAGGACGGGCCGATCGACGATCTCGGCGTGCCAAAAACTGATGGAAGAAGTGCAATCGACGCTAGCAAGGCGCGGACGACCTCTTTATTTCATCCTTGTAGATTTCAATGCAGCATTCGATTCAGGGTCACGCTCGATAGTGCTAGAGAAGCTCGCGGAATCTGCTGTACCACTCAGAATACTAGAACTTCTTAGAGCTATTTTACAGAAGAATATGATCTCAATCGACGACGGGGTGATACGCGATAGTCTCGAGCAGACGACGGGGTTCGCACAGGGGCATAACATCAGCCCGCTACTATTCGCAGTCCTCATAAGCGATCTACCTTCAAGGATCCCCACGAGGCATCCGCTCATCAAAGTCATTCTGTACGCTGACGATCTGGTGATACTCAGTACGAGCAGACACCACTTGCAACAAGCAGTAGTTACAATGACGAGGTACGTCAGCGAGGTTGGTCTTACCATCAACGACAGTAAAACTTAGGCGCTCAAATTCCGCAGAGGAGGTCGTCAGGCTGCTAGCAACGAACTCCGCTTGGGGGGTGCGCCAGTCAGGTATGTAAATTTATTAACATACCTCGGCATAATTCTTACCACAACAGGAACTGCGTTCCGCCTGCACGTTGAACCATGCGTGCGAAAGGCTCTGATTGCGTCAACAACAATCAAAGCGCCCAAAAAGCTCTCTATCGATACCGCCTTGCGCCTATTCCATCTCAAGGTCGCGCCAACGGCTACATACGGAGTGCAGCTGATCGCAACGCTGGAGAGAAGTAAGCCCGCGTTCTTAAAGCGAGTTTTGGGCCTGCACGCCACCGCTCGCCACCGCCTGGTTTATTTACTGACAGGGACCTCGCTATTCGTAGAAGATATGCGGAAGATGCATGGGGTGCAGGAGACCGAAGCATACAAGGCGTTCATTCAACTTTAGGAGGACAAACTGGCCGACATAGATCCTGATATCTTCATAATACCTGCAATGACTGACGACGCGTGGAATGGGCCCGACCGACCGAATCGCCATGTTATAGTGCGTTTTTCGGTACACGGCTACAACTACCACCACATATGCAGTGCAAAAGGCTTCCACGACCCCGATGTTGACTGCAGATGTGAATATTGGCATACCGAATGCTCTAGATATCACGGTCTGTATTCTATATTTTATACAATTCTTGTAACTGCATTTGTGAGCTCCTGACGCCGAGCCAAATCTTTGAACTTAGGTATTATCGACACTAAATGTGTGAATAAATGGTGTTTGTGAATAATGATGGGGTGTTACCGAGGATGGCAGTCACAGCACGGTTTAAAAAGCAAAAGGGACTTCAAGGGGTTAAAAATTTAATAGAAATCATCGAGAGCGCGGAACTTAGAATAGACACTTACTATATTATATGTTACCAAAATAGAGGCACATTTCTTAAGTCGTACAGCGATGTGTTTGTAGGCAATTGAAACGGCGAACTTTATGATTCCAATATTATTCTGGCTTAACTACTTTATTCGTTCGGTTATGCTTCTGGTTACGTGAGACATGGTGAAACCTGACAATGGCACGACGCATTAAGACGAGCCGATTCGTCCTATACACACTTTGGATGCTTTGCTAGAAACCGGTCCGGCTTTGAAGAAGTCGGGGTCAATCACCGCTATTCGAACTTGGCCCGAACCGTCCTTATGGAGAATTTTCATATATACCTACGACTCTGAACAACCGACCTGAGGTCGTACGTTTGCGGTTATCTTAGAGGTATACTACAACCCTCTGTAGAAAGGCTCGACGCATCCCCTCGGGTTCGTGAGCTGAGGACACAACGAAATCCATGAGAACCACACAATTCGAAACCCTGGGGGGGAGGGGACTGGAGGGGATTGAGGCGTTTAGTGGTTAAAAGTCCCACACTAAGTGCTGTTGGTTGCCAGTACCAATACCGTGCATTAGTGTTTCCAAACCTCCCATATCCAAAAAAAGGAGGTAAACTAGCCGAGTGCTGGTTGATATGTATGTGGTATCATTTGGTACAACGTTGCCAATTGGGCTCTACTCAGATGCTTCCAAGCGAGCTGTATGGTATATAACGCCATCGGTGCCGGCTTAATGTGGAGCGTCCTAAGCTCTATCTTGAAAAAAAGGGTAGAGAGTGTCTGCTAGATACCTCCGCTTGCCACTAAGGCCTTCGTTTGAGTTTAGCTAGTGTTTTCTATAATGCAAGCCTTTGAAGGCTGCAGGCAAAAATTATTTTTCTGAAATATGTAGGATTGAGTCGAAGCCTGTATCCGCGTCTGACATGACCGACTCCGCAAACCTTCAACGCTACTGAAACTCTATAAAAATTGCAGGCCGGAAAGCAGCCACATCTACTGTGGCTGCTTTCCGGCAAGAAAGGTGAAGTCGTTGTTTACTGGGAAGTCGGAAGAGCTGGGCAAGTATGATGTAGACACTAAAACAAAAACGTGACGAAACCTTTAATTCAAGGGTTAAGATTACTCAGATTACACAACACTACCGCTATAAGGCCGTGGTAGTGTTTGCATTGATACATGGCAATGCGCTGTGCTCGGGGAAGTATTCTCGCGCATTGATGAGGAGCAGGTTGGTTACACAACTAATACCGGTACAAAAACCGGCAATAAGTCTGGAAGCTTTTGCTACTTTAGATGCATACAAACACATAACATGAATAGTAGACCATTCCCGGCAAAAACATTTGAAACAAAAATTAAAAATAAAATGTTACAAAAATAAAGCAAAGTACAGCTAATGAACGCTCGCCAAGCACATGACGGCCAAAAAACCCTCTCACCGCACCCAGTGATACCTAGCGGGGCCCAGATAGAGACATGAAAATAAACGCATGCATATGCGAAAATAGCATCGATCAAGGTAGATCCGGTAGGTTTAAATTAAGTGCAGTTAAAAAGGGTTCACTAGTTACGAATTCGCAGGGTGCCGTCTGACGTCTGAGTCGTATAGAGGTCATTGATTAACGATGTTCATCCAGAAAAGAAAAATTTTGCCTCAACCTACAAGTTAAAACATGGGCGCAAGCAATTCATGCCGACGGATCGTCATCGTCACTTGAAAGGGCGTGCGTACATTGATTTCAGCGGGAGCTTACGTCATGCGTTAATAGGCGGCCATCAAAGCATTTCATCATTTCCGCTGCCGATTTGGACCGAGCATGTGGAGAGTGTAGGTAAGCAAGCTTCCTGGGTGAGGAGTTCGTTTGAACTGCAGCGCATCTCAGATTAATACTTGCATTTAGCAACGCCGATAACATATGGCGATACCTATATTATGTGCTATGTTACCTCGCCGTATGAACAAGTCTAAGCCACATCAGATGGAAACGGTCGAATGTATGAGATGTTCACCACTTCCGACCTGAGCGTAATGCAATACTAGTTCTTTTTGTCTGTATGTATTAAAAAAAAAATTATATATATATATATATTCTGGATCGTGCGGTAAGTATAAGGCAATAAGATAAAAACGATATAATCATGTATGTTTCATTTATCGACGTACACTCCTTGGAGCTTTACATACTTAGCCCAAAAATGTGATTCCATTCAAAATAAAAAGTCTCAAATAACTTACCTAATGCATATATATATATATATATATATATATATATATATATATATATATATATATATATATATATATATGTCTCTGTATTTTTTGTTTCGTCAAAAATTACTCTACCACAAATGTCAGCTAATTAATTTGAATTCAATTTACAATGTAGTAAAGCTAAAATAAAGCATATTTTATTTAAACTTAATTAAATATTTTTAGATATATTTACACAGTTTGAGTACCTGTTATTTCTGAGCGATTTATATCAACAACGATAGATACGCCTGTTGAAGTGTGTATAGAATAGAATGGCAGCTCCTTTATTTTGGAAATAAAGCGTGAAGAAAGACTGGCCGCAGAAGGGACCTGTGCAGTCGGTCTGTTGTGAATGTTCAGGCTACGCACCAGACGTACATATCATTGATATTCTCTGTTCCTGCAACGTATCTAGGTATATTCATTGTTTGGCTTCTGCGAATACTCGGCCATACTTAAACAAGTAATCATTAAGGTTTTTTGAGCTAGAGTCCGTTTGTCATTACTCCTGAGCGTGTCCACTAAACGCGGTAAATCTATATCGTTTGGTTCGAAGACGGATCTTCTGTGGAGTCTCACCTTCAATTATACCTGTGTATTTACACAAATGTGGATGCTGTACGGTTGAACAGTATAAACGTTTGGACAATACATTCGATTTGTTCAAATGCGCCTTTATGTTTCATGAAGAGGTCAAGACTAAATTAAAGCCATTTTACATTATCGCGAGTATTGGCACTATGTCTGAAGAAAAGTCGACAATCAAACACATTAACCAATACTTATCTGAAAGGCTCCACAATTGGGAATTCGATTTAGATTGTACAGTGGAATTGGAGGGATACCAAAGCACTTGCGAGTTTATGCCTAATTGCCAAGATGTCGTTAAAAGAGAGCACGTTGTTTCGATGACTAAACAGCCTCGACGCTTTTATAAAAACGCCGAAAAAGGCACCAACCCAAAATATATGCACAGCTAACGTCGCTGCAGTAGTTCTAACACAGCGTCTGCTGCGAAAACTAGACTGGTCGAGTACACGAGTACAGCCAAGCCTGCCTCACTACCTGCTCCAAACAGAAAAAGCAGAGTGTGTCTCTGTCGAAAGCCTTCAATGACTTGCCGCTGAAAGGCCACCGCGAAGGAACCGAAGCTTCCCCGCTTCTGAAAGGTTTGAAGCGAGGCTTTCGCAAGCCGACGTATGCAGCCTCTACCTAGATCGGGTCCCACTATCTGGAATCCGGTTAACCTAATCGAAACAGCGAATAAATACTAAACGGCCTTCCCCACGTAGCATTTATGTAGTGCTCGTTGATTGGTTTAAAAGCGTGGAACTTGCACAGATGAGTATATTATTCTTTGGCATATACATTACGATTTAAGGACGGATGGACTGAGTTTGTATTTGCTTGGCATATATACTAAAATCCATACGTCACCCTTTAATGTCCGAGTCGCTTAGAGCGGCGGCATAAACAGACATTTTGAAACGTTTAGGGTTTACTTAACAGTCCTAGTGACAGCATGGTCACTGACTCTCAGCCGTATAGCTTACCATATCTATTCTCAATGAGCATCGCTCGGCAAAGAACCCTGTAGGTGGCAAGCGTACTAGCTCCTAAAATATATATATATACAGGGTGTTACGTAAAAAGTGGTACTTCTTTCGAGGTTTGATAGAGCTCGGCAAGAAAATAATTTTTCCCAATGGGCGGAAGCCAAGAAAACGTTTTGTTTAGGAGTGAGGATGAAATTTAGAAAAGTCGTTATTCTGCCTTATTTTCTCCTACATAGTTGTACAAAATCTACGTTTGCGGGAGAACCAGTCAACGCATGAAGCAACCGATCATACCAGTGTGTTCGGCGGAAAATTTTGCATAACCTAAATGACACCTAACGCAAGCTAGCAAAAAGCAAATAGGTGGAATAAAAAAAATCATAAAAAGTCGATTTGTTGTTATAACTTACGTTGAAGCTTTCACGTGCAAAATCTAAAAATTTTGCCATTGCGCACAAATGACGAACACTCTCTGACGATAGCAAATTTAATGCCCATCATTTTCGTACCAAAGTGATGGTGCTGCGTTACGTAGTTGCTGAGAAACTAGGCTTTTTCGACAGCCATATCAAGAGCAAAGGCATGCATACTTCCTAGCATCTTGACCTGCTTTACCACAGAAACCACTTGCGCACGTCCAGAAACACACCAGCATTTATTTATTATAAGAAGTGCTCGAAGTTCCGTCCGCCTACCACTAAACACGTTCTGTAGCGATTGCACAAGCTCTCTTGCACTCGTGTAAATATGTTAGGCATTGCCCTAACGGCGTCAGCAGCGTTGAATATACGGTCAACCAGATCTTCACGCGATTCAACGGGGGTTTCGTAGACAACACTCTTTAGGTAGCCCCACAAAAAAAGTCGAGGCTTGTTAAATCGGGGGAGCGAGGTGGCCAAGCTATAGACCCGCCTCGGCCGATCCACCGTTTCTTGAATGCTTCGTTTAGGTATTCTCGAACCGTAGCAGAGTTGTGTGGCGGCATTTTCAGACGAAAGCTTTCCAGGATGCCTTCTAACAACTGGGTAACGTATGAATCAAAAACGCGCGATACGCAGCTGCATCTAATCTGGCGGAAACAAACACACCAGCATTTGTTTACGCTGAGCAGCCGGCTTTGTTTCGAAATTATTCGCCGTTCGCACAAGCTTCTATCGGAAATTTGCGCGGGCTTTGATTCGGAATTCGTCATTCGAGACGCCAAAACACCATAAGAAAAACCGCCAACGCCAAAAGCTATAAAACGAAGTGTCAGGTCTGCCTATCGCGCATTTTTGATTTATACGTTACCCCAGCTTTTGGAAAGCGTCCCGGAAAGCGTTCGTCTAAGAATGTGGTTCCAGCATGATGGTGCGCCGCCACACAACTCTGCTACGGTTCGAGAATACCTAAACGAAGCATTCAAGAATCGGTGGATCGGCCGAGGCGGGTCTATAGCTTGGCCACCTCGCTCCCCCGATTTAACAAGCCTCGACTTTTTTTGTGGGGCTACCTAAAGAGTGTTGTCTACGAAACCCCCGTTGAATCGCGTGAAGATCTGGTTGACCGTATATTCAACGCTGCTGACGCCGTTAGGGCAATGCCTAACATATTTACACGAGTGCAAGAGAGCCTGTGCAATCGCTACAGAACGTGTTTAGTGGTAGGCGGACGGAACTTCGAGCACTTCTTATAATAAATAAATGCTGGTGTGTTTCTGGACGTGCGCAAGTGGTTTCTGTGGTAAAGCAGGTCAAGATGCTAGGAAGTATGCATGCCTTTGCTTTTGATATGGCTGTCGAAAAAGCCTAGTTTCTCAGCAACTACGTAACGCAGCACCATCACTTTGGTACGAAAATGACGGGCATTAAATTTGCTATCGTCAGAGAGTGTTCGTCATTTGTGCGCAATGGTAAAATTTTTAGATTTTGCACGTGAAAGCTTCAACGTAAGTTATAACAACAAATCGACTTTTTATGATTTTTTTTTATTCCACCTATTTGCTTTTTGCTAGCTTGCGTTAGGTGTCATTTAGGTTATGCAAAATTTTCCGCCGAACACACTGGTATGATCGGTTGCTTCATGCGTTGACTGGTTCTCCCGCAAACGTAGATTTTGTACAACTATGTAGGAGAAAATAAGGCAGAATAACGACTTTTCTAAATTTCATCCTCACTCCTAAACAAAACGTTTTCTTGGCTTCCGCCCATTGGGAAAAATTATTTTCTTGCCGAGCTCTATCAAACCTCAAAAGAAGTACCACTTTTTACGTAACACCCTGTATATATATATATATATATATATATATATATATATATATATATATATATAAAGTATTGCGATGATTTATTAATCAATACCAAAACATTTGGACAATCGGTAGTGCTCGCCTTTTATGCCTTATATATATATATATATATATATAGTTGCAATGCCCGACTGCCGTACTGCTGTAATGACATAGTGCTAATGCTCGATTTGCCAGCGTGATGTCAGTATTGTCTATACCACTAGTACTCAGTTCAAATTCAAACACACATGTATTTCAACTGATGCTAAAGACGGCACACCTTCATATGGATAGATGCCTTCGGTCCTGTTGTCAGGGATGACTGTACTATAGTATCCATGTCATATCGTTCTTTCTGAAAGCCTCACGAACTATGGGTAGACCCTCAGTGAAGTCGTAGAATGACCGCTGTAAAATGCACCATTTTAGTTTTTTAAATGCATCTATCGGACTGCTCGTGTATAGTATGCGTATCAGCGTTTGTGCACAAGTGTTTGTCTTTTAATGCTTAAAGCGAATATATATATTTTCGTGGTTTTGCGAGTTTATTCAACCATCAATATAGTCTCCCCTCTTTCAATGACATCTTGCTAACCACCAACTAGCTTTTCGTTTTTTTTTTCCGGTCAAAAAGTTTTGGAGAGGCCGCAGTCATAAATGACACTCCGTAAGCGCAAGGTCCGGAGCGTTTGGTGGTCCTCAATAAGACTCCAACGAAAGTTGTATAAAATTTAAAACAGGTCTTACTAGCTGGTCGCGTGCTTTGTTTACCCTAGAACCAGAACATTTGCCTGCTTACATTTTCAAGACATTTTTTTCATCGCATCTACGAACGAAGCCGATGACAGTGGCCACTGAGGCGAAAAGTGCAGACGCGCATGCGCTCCAGTGTGTTTGCTTCACTCGGGTTTGTGAGCAACCCTCCTGCTTTTTTATTTAGAACTTTTGGAGCATTCCGACAGTGGTTGCTGCGTCAGTACCTTTAAGTTCTTCTGCGAGTTCTCTCGAATGGTACCCTTTGTATTTTGTGGTATCCTTCAGAGCGTACTCTTTCAGCAAAGGGGTTCGACTGAACTTTGAATTATCGTCTAAGTCGAAATCTCCACCACGGCGTTTAGCACCTCTTTCGGCAGGTCCGTTCGTTGAGTAAGCGACGCCCGAGGATGGAGGTGAAGACGTTTCGACAAGCTATAGCAGAATATAGTTGAAATATCTTCAAAACATGTACAAGTTTTACATTCACCATTTGCAACAAGACGGAGCCTAGCCGCTGATGCGGTGATATTCGCTCTATCACAAACGTACCACTCACTTGCCCATGCTGATGTTGCCTAGAGGATACCGTAAGCCTCCGGAACGAGTAGACACCAAAGCTATAAAAAGTTTTGCATTAAGAATGTCTTGCTATGTCTAACATAATGTCTCGTCGCCTTTTAAAGTAGTACTTAGAATACCTTTCTGTTATAGGAAGAAATAAAATCCACACAATGCAACGCTGAGCCCGAATAATGAATTGTTTTTGTTGTTGTTGTTATTCTCACCGTAGTAGGTGTTGCTGTTGCTGCAGCTGTTGATATTTTTGTTGTGCTGTCATTCTTCTCGTTGTTGTTGTTATTGTTGTTGTTGCTACTGCTGCTTGGATAGCCTGAGGTGGTGCGGAGAACGGTTACCTCAAGACGCGGCCATAAATGCAGATTCTTGTCTTTGTTTCATTCTATATTCGACAACAATCGTCTCGATTCGACAAGAACTCATTCGTCTGCATGCTGGCCTGCGTGGCCGTATTTCAACCAAGGCAAATGCATTGCATTTGACTTTCGTACTTTCTTTTGGTTCATCCGGCATAAGCATTGGGAATTGCATTTCTCTGTATGTGCATGTATTCAATACAGCGCAGGTGGCCTGAAGGCGTTTGTCGGTTGCTACTTAGTGCCCATCTGACAACTCGCTTTTGACTCGACTGCTCTGAACTGAAGACGACGACCATAGTTGTCACCAAAAAAAAAACTCTTGAGCGATTTTTCGAGTTTTCAACACCAACATCTACAACGCCAAAGCAGACACTCGTTTAAATTGAAGGGTGCAATGTTGTCAACCTGATGCGTTTATCTGATGTATAGATGGCGGTGCGATTTTACATCGTTTAAAGTAGCCTGCAGTTGCCTACTTGGTGTGTTCGACAGCTTGTGTTCATATTAGCTGCAATAGTCGCCTAGCCATTAGGTGAAACATCGGGAGAGAGGAGTATATATTATGCAATTATTTAACCAACTTTGTCCCATGTTATGTACGAGACAGATCGAAGACCTCTGATCTAAATTTGATATAAAAATAAAATATTAATTTAGTCTCTCAAAGTTTTTTGTTCCCTTCAAAAGAATCCCTCCCTCCAGCTGCAATGCACTTGTGCCACCTTCTTTCCCACTTGTCGAAATATGTTTGGCACGCGTTCGGAATCGAGTTAAGTTGGTCCTGCGAATTTCTTTTTGTTGCCTCGATAGTCTCAAAATGTTGTCCCTTCAGATTTTTTTATCCGTGGGAACATGAGAATATTGCACGAAGCCAGGCCCGGTGTACAGAGAGGTTGCGGAGATTTATAAATCGAATTTTTTTGTTATCAGAACGTCCGAAATCAGTAACTAAATGTGCACCAGTGCGTTACATATTCATGATGGAGGATCCAAGAGTTATTTGTGTAGAGTGCAGACCTTTTACGCTAGACGCTCTCGCGCAATCTTCTGAATTTCGCGGTAGTATCCCTTATTGGCCGTACATTTTTTTATATGTATACAAAAATAAGCACCTCGTCCCAAATACAGCGGGTTAATGTCGCCCACCATTTTTGTAACATTGGATCAAGCGATTGAAGAAGTCGTCTTTTTGTTGTTACTCCCAGGTCGGTCGCACATGTCACAGATTTCAAACAGAAAATTATCCTAACCTCCAAAATATGAAAAAGATGAGCTCTTTACATATACTTCTGTAATACAGGTTTGCCCGTTAAGGTAGTTATAATGATTCAGTAGTAGGTTGTAATCGGTAAATGAATGTTTACAGAATTTATTCTAAGCAACAAAAAAATGTACAAACCATTTGGCTTTGTTCTATGAAGGTCCATTTCTGTGTGTAAAAGAAGCAATACTTTTTGGCGGACTCACATAGATGGTGCCTCTACCCGGATCTAACTAAAAAAAAAAAACTTTTGTCTATTCTGATATGTGTATATGTGCATACGCATCTTAGTAAACGAAACAATCAACATAGTGTTTTGCTAACATTTGGCTATAACGACGACAATATAATTGCAATAAGAAAAAAAAAAAAAAAAAAATATATATATATATATATATATATATATATATATATATATATATATATATATATATATGAATGGTCCTTTAGAAAATCTAGTGCCTCTGCTTGAGGTTTACCCACTGGAGGGCAAAGTCTTCTGATAAGTTGGTATCTTATTCGTCTCAGTTTTGACTCTTTCTCCCTCTCTCTTTACTCCCTTATAGACCTAGACATATACAAGCTATTTTATGTTTAGTTAACTTGTTCTGGCTGGTCAGATCGTTCCAAGAGGCAGACCATGATGAAGCACAGATCCGTCATGTAGATCTTTACACGAATTATGTCAAGCTGACGACTGTCGCTCAAGATCAACAACCTAGTGCGAAAAAATAAAAAGTTTCAACGTTTTTTTGCGGCAAGCAAAGCTGTAGTAAGACCACTAGAGGTCCACTAGAGACCACTAGGTACGCGTAGGTTCGGCTGCGTTTACCTCGTCGGGCTCAAACAGTAGAAGACTAATTCACCAAACACACTGCTAGCAACCATAGACCTCACAATGCAGTGACCACAAACCACGGTCCCTACTCTAGTGAGACGCAGGCGTTATAAAATACGACCCACGTATGCTTATGCAGGAGTTTTGCCGTAAAAACTGGCTACGCTCACAACGTGCTTGCGTTGTTCTTTTATCCTTTTTACTGCCTCTCTATCGCGGCTCTCCTCTGTATTTGTGGGATGGAAAGGGAATCGGAAGAGATTTCGAAAACGTGGTCAGATGTCGCGTCAGTAAGAGCACTTGATTCCGGCCTTGCTGTTAAGCAGAGTGACAGACGGTGTTAAGGCAGGCCCGGACTTAGATGGACAGACAGTTCAGCTCGCAGTCGTAACACAAACGGCATGCATCGTAACAGAAAAGAGAAACAGCTGATTGAGCCGAAATGCATATGTCACGCCTACTATGGACTCTGTGACAGGTTGAGCCAGCGAGATATTTTAAAGACGCTGTTAGATGCAGACATAGTCTTTGCGGACAAAGGTTGTCTGATGCAGACGCAAATGATCTTTGCACTGGTCATACGCTCGTGGCAGACTGTTCGCTTTTGAGGTGACCTTCAGGGTAAAGAACTACTGTTTGAGTACCGAGTGTACACAGCTGCTGAAGCTAAGCACTAAAAGCGTCCGCTCTGACGACCGTGGTGAGTTCCAACTGGCATCGAAATAAACCGACGTGTCAGGGACCACAAAGGCTGTAGTAACTGTATGTGAATAAAAGTACTTTTTTATGTATTTCCTCTCGGCATGCATTAAAGTTTCGAACAGACCCTCACAAGACCTTCGCCAGTCATCGTTTAAGTTAAATTACGCTATCGATTACATTTGCAGAACTCCAAGAGACGGCACGTTCATGCATTGTTATACAGCACAGTTTGTATGCTGATTGGACTAATCATTGGACGAGGGTAGCGCACCGAGGCTTAACAGATGCCAACTAAAATATGATTGCAACAGATGCGACCAAGCATGCTGCGCGATGCAATAACGGAACATAAGGGGGGCGCTCGTACGATCTTACAAAACACATACAGAGACACCACTATATTTTTACCTGATGGCTGTTGGTAGCTTTTGCTGCTCGGAAGAAAATTCGTTTTGTGCGACACCGTAGTCCACACCGCAGAGTTTCCGGCAGTTACTTCCGAAATGAAGACGTGAGCATGAAAAATCGCTGCCCTTATTGTTCTGCTGTTGCTATTGTTGTTGTCGTTATTGTTGTTGCTACTGTTGTTGCTATAGTTGTTGTTGTTGTTGCTGTTGTTGCATGGGTCACGTGGTGCGATGCGTGAATCGCGGCAAGAACTGAATTCAAATGGTGCTAGAATGTCTCAACGCGGCTCTATCCACCAAAAGAACCCAGTCACGGCCAACGATGTTAAACGGCTTTCGCTTGCAGAGTGTGCTCGTCGTCCGAGTTGCACGCAGACAATAAACAATCAGTAGCAAACGCAGTCATCAACAACGACAACAACAACAACAGCAGCAGCAGCAGCAGCAGCAATAATGACAGCGGGGTGATAAAGCTGGACCTTATCATGCAGGACACGGCGGTCCGCCCATCTAAACCGACATCTAAACCCTCTTTGCGTTAGATCTTGGTCTAGTGACGACCGGCCAAGACTGAACTGTCTGGACAGTCAGTGGGTGCCGACGACCACGACGACAACTACAGTTGAGCTGAGAACGGCGTGCACTGTTCCCGGGTGTGAGCGACTCGTGAAAAAGGTCCGATGCCGGTGCTGCTGCTGCTGCCGGCGTCGCCACCCCCAAAATGAGGCCGCATCAGCGCCGGAAGACGTTACGCTGCAAAAGACCACGTATGAAAGTGAGCAAAGAAGAGAGAACGAGGTAAATACAGATAAAGAGAGAGGGCAGACATAGGGAGAAAGATAGAGATAGGGCAGGCGGAGAGAGAGAGATATATATATATATATATAGAGCAGGCACAGAAAGAGAGAGAGATAGGGCAGACGCAGAGAGAGATAGGGCAGGAGCAGAGAGAGAGATAGGGCAGGAGCAGAGAGAGAGATAGGGCAGGAGCAGAGAGAGAGTTGAGGAACAGGACCGAGGGCGCCTGGAGGCAGACAGGCGTGTCATTCGCCTTTTCTCAAGTAGTCTTTCCTTCCTTCCGCAGCGAGCTTTGGCTATTCCTCGCTCGAGCTCCGTTCTCGTCCGGGGGCCCACTCCGAGTCCACTGGCCGACAGGCCACGCGACCGCCCACGCGCTCCGAGCCTGCCTAGGTTTGGTTCCGTCCGCGCGCCTTCCATGCTGAACGGCTCACTGTGCTCGTTGAGCTCCTGAAGCTGTAGAACTAAACTAAGTGCGAAGTGAAGTTTATTCTCGACACATTTGGGTGGCCATGCATTCACAGGTCGGGGATAGCGGCAGCAGCGGTCGCCCGGTGACGGTTCACATGACCACCGTGATGATCCACGATGGTGGTGACGGCTGGCTGTGGTTGTGATGGAGGTGATGCGGGAGGTGATGGTGATGATCATGGTGATGCGGCTGGTGTGTGAAGCCCTGTGGGACGCTGTTTGGTGGTTTGAAACGACTACTCGCCGCGCTCGCGTCCAGCTATATCTCTCTCGTTCTCGGGCAGGGGTGCTTTTGAGTCGACAGCCGAGATCACCCCTTAAACTCTTCATTCAAACTCTGTGGCGCATGCTATACATGTATTTATATATATATATATATATATATATATATACATATACTCAACAACTGGTCTACTGTGAGGGCACGCAATTCTTGGCTACTCAGACAACGAGATGTTGGGCCTGAACTTCAACGGTACAGATCAACGAATGAGCACAAAGCTGATATATATAGATGTAATTATCAGAAACAGTCTTATGTAATGTGTGGAATTTCAGCAGAGTTTGAGAAGAGCCGCTGTGCGCTATGTATGTGCGGTCGCAACCCATACGGGCAGGATGTTTAATGCGTGGTTTTCGCTAGCAACACACAATGAGACACAATTGACACTTCCTTAAATAGAGGCTGCCTTTGAAGCGAAACACCTGCGAGTGTGAGACCGTGAATAGCCAGTACTCGAAAACAAGTACAATTATTTGTTTACTTAGCACACGTTAGACAGGGAACAACTCTCCGCAATATATAACGCGTTTATGATACGTGTTTTTATAGCTATGAAGCTTATACTTACACCGCACATAATTTAGCTATATGGCCTAAGCTCAGACTTAACCATAGAGGCGCACAAAGGGCACACTGTGAAAGGTGACACCCTTAGTAATCATGTATACAGTAATCATCTATAAATGACAGATGCGATACTACCTGCCTCGGTAGACTTAGGTGAGTGCGCTTAGCGCTATGCTCGTCCCACGCCATGTTCAGCGCTCCTCGGGGCCGGCCGTTGTTGTCGATTCTCGAAATAGCAGCAAAGAAGAAAACGACGCGTGTTGGGCCCATTTAGACTGCACGAGTGACTTTCACCGCCACCGGTGTGCGGTTATCGGTGACTCATCTTTTTTTACCTACGTCTTCCTTAGTGCCGCGATGACTCCGGCGTCTTGCTCCTGTTCCTCGATAGCGACTATCCTGTCACGCTTGATTCCCACGCAATGTTCTTCCGTTACTTCCGTTGCTTAGCCCGCACGGTTCATCAACCGCGCGGGCCTCGTGCACATCTACCCCCATCCACCTGCTGGCCGTCGGCTGTTCGCCGTGGCCGTTAGGCTATCATTGTTCGGGCTGGTTCGATCGCGCGTTACAACATGCCACATTAGTTAAATTTTCCTGTCCGCCGCACTCTCCTGCTCCTTGCCCTCCTTGATCTTATCGGTCGAACTCGGTCTCTGTAACACATAAACATACGCCTTTGTCGCTACTGTTCAACGCAAGCCTCTGTCCTGTCCAAGGAGTAACAGGTGGTGGATGGCGAGAACGCCAGCCGGGAGCGTCGGTCGCGGGGTGGCCTCGGTTCTTTATGGGAGGCTCGTTGTGCAGCAGTCTTATTAGAGATTTGAGTCTTTGGGCTATTCTACGAAGGACGCGTAAGAGGAAAAAAATGGAGTCAGGAATATGACAAGAAGTATATAGGAAAAAACACGACCGTGAGAGAGACACTTAAGAAGTCTAAGTACAAAGGGGCCAGGGTAAACGGCAGGGTGCGTGATGGCGCGTATCGCACTTCGCAACGTTCCTCTGTTTTGTACGCACGCCACAAACCAACTATTTTGTGTCATAGGCGACGGCTGTGTGGCGAAATATTGCTACGCGGATCGAGCAAGTATCCCAGTTAGGAGGAAGAGTTCATCTTCGAATGGAGAACATGAGATAACAAGCCCAGAACCAGCACAGGATAACAAGACCGCGCCCGTAGATTGCGCCGGCATCGCACGGCTGACTAATTGCGATGGAGTGTAGGAGCTGATTTGGAAGCGCCATTTGTTGAGTTAATCGTAATTACTAATAATTTAAGCACAGGTGCTAAAGATTGTCATTGGTCTTAAAGGCAACACTCGTACCAGGAATAAGCTAGGCCTGGCTAACAAGTCGACAAATGTCGTGTTACAGTCGGGTGCTAGTTGTACGCAGGATAATGTGGCGATCGGAGTGAGAAAAGCATTTTTGCACCAGAGTCCGCCCGCAAATGATACGTTCGGATAAGTGTTGACATAGAGGAATGCTAGAGACGCAACGTGGCTGGACCAATAGGCCAATAGTATTGGGAGAACATGCTATTGCCCGAATAGAGCCATATCTGTAATACTAGTGAAAGACCAGATACTCCATTCCCTTGGGAGACTCCGGACGGTAAGAGATTTAACAACAGGTACGACCACCCCGCACGAGATGTAATTGAACTGATGAAAGGGCAGCCGGAAAACCTATATATATATATATATATATATATATATATATAATACAGGGAAACACCGTCACCCCTGTCCGATCAGTGACACATCGGCTGGCGCCTAACAGAGACGCATGCGCTAGACCGCCCCTCCCAAGAGCTTTTGCTCATGTCATCGCTTACTACTGACTTGTGCTACGTAACAAGTTCATAGCCTATCTCTGGGCAACAGGCTCGTTTGACAGACACACGTCGTGTATCGCCTCGATAACTGGGCTTTCAAAGAAGCCCACCGCTAGCGGCGCCATTCCTAGGCATCTCTCGGAACCGGGTCGGCAAGTGTTGCCGCTGTTTGAGCAGCCTTAGGCACGGGGCACATTATCTTCCACTGAGATTACTTCTACAACAGCAGCAGCTCGTGCTGGAGGCCTGCCAAGATGTCGACATGTCGACGCCGATGACGACGACAACGCTGCTGCTGCCAACAAAATGGAGCCTCAGTTTTTACTTCACAGTATGCCGATCGACGTCAGAAGAAATGACGTCATTATGGCTGGCAGCCGTCGCACGGCTTGTCGTTCCGGGGTTTACTTGGATACCCCTGACGCTGGTGGGATTGATATTTTGAGACGATGCTCATTAGGTGCCGCCGGAATCACGTAATTGCCTGAGCCGAGTGGTTGCACTGATGGACCGAAAGCAGCTTCAGTCGTTGAGATATGGAGAGTTTTGAGGCGACGAGCTGGCGTGGGAGAGAATCACGCTGCTTCGATGCTCTGACACATCCTAGCTGTCTAGGCTGGCGTCAACTGTCCCGGCATCTCGGCCCTTATTGCTAGACAGGCGCTAAGTAAATGAAGGCTATCGAGTCGCAGCGCTTATCTACAATGAATGCACTAGTGATGCTGGTCGATAAACAAATATAAACCACATTTATGCATGCGCGTATGTACTCAATTACTGAGTAACGAGTTGACTCCTACTGACAATAAATTACAGCATCTCTCCTGAGACCTGTAAGCGCATAACGATCCATTGCGTGACAGCGGCCAGGTAGCAATCGCTGGTAGAATAGATATGTGGTACAGCATTCTGCATGTCGGGTATCCTGCGCAAAGACGTGCAACTATTGTAGTGCATGGTGGCATACACATCGTCTTCTTGGACGACGAGGTAGATTTTTCAACCTGCCTTTCAAGCTGTCCACATTGGTGAAGCAGGCCAAAGCAAAACAGCAAAAACACTGACGATACTCCAAAGCGCCCTGCGCTAATATAGCTCTTCCGCAGCTTGACATTAATTCGTTTTGCACTGTGCGCAGGTCTGCGTCGCTTGCTCCCTTGCAGGTACCCTCCTGCAAATCATTGCTTAGAGCTGAACACACATCTCACAAGTTAATGGCGTGAGCCTAGCAGGTCCAGCTCAAAGGGTGTTAAACTTCTCTTGAAACCTATGCTGTGAACTGCACCGCTCTCACTCGGCACTCTTGTTGATCCCTTGCTGGGTTTGGATCTCGCCAAACCCTTTCTCATCGAAGCCAGGCCCGGCATCGGCAATTTACCTGGCTCCTCATTAGCACGAGCCAGCTTTAGGCTCGAGGTATTTATATAACATGAACAATAGGTTATTCTGCTCGGGCGTTACCTGGCCGGAGCCTGAGTCGGTTCGCGCACCCGTCGCGAACGCACCTTCGAGGCAACAACGTGGCTCCGGGCACTCAAGAGCATGCTATTATCATGCAGCACAAAAGACCACTCGGGCGTCAACTTGAGCAGGAGTGGTAAAGTAAACCCTTCGACGTTGCCTAGCTTTCCACGTTGCTGTTAGCCGCACGTCATAAGGACAAAAGATGGAAACGAGTCTACGTCTGTTTTGTAGCAGCTCGCGCATTTTACTTACACTATGTCGTTTCAGCACGTTTTCTCTATGCATATGTATATAAAAGCAGTTGTTAAGCAGATGCCGCTTACTCGTGCGTAGTAGTGGTGGCTTCGGTGCCTAACGTCCCGTTCCCATGAAAAACCGGACCGTTTCCGTGTGTAAGATTGAATCGTATTCAGGTGGAATATGGTTAGGCTGGTCAAAGTAAAAATGATAGCATATAGTAGTCTCATACTAACCAACACTAGGACGCAGTGGGAGCGACTATGACTAGAACTCCTCCGCCCCCCTGGCTAACCTGGAAGAAACGACGACGGTTGTGCCTTGGGGAATTACATCGGGGCAGAGGCTAGAAGAATCCAGCCGAGTAGTAAAGTAACCCCTTTACTTTCTTTACAGCAGCAGCAGCAGCAGTTGAGTGTTGCTAATAAAGGGCATCGCATTAACGTATAGATTTCCTTTTCCCTATTGGTTTGTGATAAGCAGAGCTGATATAGCCTGAACCAATTAACACGTTGACTTGGCAGGATTCAGTAATGTATTTTATATTAAGACACTTTTTTCTAGTCTGCTAGTCTGACAGGCGGTTAACCTAAACGTCTATGTGAGCTGCTATATGAAACGCAAATACAAGCTGCTAGCGGGAGTCAAGTCGGCGAGTTGGTGATGTTGGTGTCGTTTCTGGACCCTCCTCCAAAGACTCTACCCTCGACAACAGGGTCAAACCAAGTGGTCTTCTCGACCTACTTGAGCTCCTCAAGTCCACAGGACAGTGTACTACGGCCGCAGAGAATGTATCTATGGAAAGGACTCGATAGCCGAACGCCATTAGCAGTGTCGATTAGTATCCAAGCCACATGATCCGGCAAATCCTGTGAGCAGAGCATAGTGGCAGGTCGCGGTCATGCCACGTTCGACAATAAGCCTACGCTGGACCTTCATCGAGACGAAGAGTAGTAGCTCGCACTAAGATTTGCCGGACCTGCTTCACCTTCGACACGCCGGGGGGCTGTCGAGGGGCTCAGCCTGCATGCTCGCAGGGCACGACATCTGATGAGCTCATGTTGTTTTCTGTTGTCGCCAGTCAGCTTTCATTTGTGTTGCATTTTTCGGTTTGGGAAACCTCGGATTGGGTTTTGACTAAGTACGACTAAATAGAGGCGACCGTGCTCGAGCGGTCGAGTGTGTTTCGTCTACGGCCGTGCTGCCAAGTGGATGCGTGTCAGGTTAAAGACAGAAACGTGCACACTGCCCTACAGGGCAAAGGCAGGCGCGCGGCGAGAGCGGCGTGCATTAGAGATGCATCTTGCTCGAACGATTTTCTATCGTCTCGGCGGGGCTTTTGTCGTGCACCTTTCAGCAGCGTGCTGCTGCTCCAGCCATCCTGCTGCTGCTGCTGCTGCTCGTCGTAACGGAACGGTGCAGTTTACTTTATCATTCGCTAGCTCATTCGTCGGCCCGTCTGTTTGGCCCGCATTAGAGCCGCTCCGGTAGAGACGCCACTCGGACAGTCCACATTCTACACCCCCCCCCCATCACTCGGTCGGTCGGTTGGTCGCTCGTTCGCTCGTTCGCTCGCTCGCTGGCTCACCCCCGGTTGGTTCACCGCCGAACTCCCTTCCCGTAATTCAGCCGGCGGCGGGGCCGCGAGCCTCTTAAGAGCCTCTAGTCAAACAACAATCGCCCCTTGGCGCCTTAATCAGCCTAAGGCGGCGGTGGCGGTGGCGGCGGCGGTGGTGGCTGCAGCGGCAGCAACAGTAGCAGACCAACCCTCCCACTCATACGATTCTTGTTTCGCCTTTGCTGCGCTTTGGGCGCACCTTTCAGCAGCAGCAGCAGCAGCTGGGGTAAGAGCAGGGGGAGGTAGTCGATGCGTGGCTTTCGTGTTTGACCTGCTTTGGTGAACTGTTTCCCTTCGTCGTTTCCTCTTATCTTGCTTTTCTCTGCTGCTGCTGCTGCTGCTGGTATCGCGTCGTGTGTCCACGTTCATGCGCCAGTTCGTCGTCGTGTGTAACCAGCCAAGCAACCAGCCCGTCAACCGTCCAAGTATTAGTTTAGAGCTGCTAGTGGAAATAGTAGTAGTAGTAGGAGTAGTAGTAGTGGTAGTTGGTTAATGTAGTAGTAGCAGCAGTGTTAGAAGTCGTAGTTGCGTAGTAGTTATACGACCTTCACGGACTACGACCGCCTGCCACTTGCGTGTGGGAGCAAGCTTCCATCGGAAACCGCGCTGCGACTGTTCAGCGTGGCCACTATCTCTATGTTTCTTACTATCGTAGTTGTTGTAGTAGTAGTAGTAGAAGTAGTAGTTGTTGTAGTTCTTGTTGTGGTGGTTGTTGTTGTTGTTGTTGTTGTTGCTGTGTTGTTAGTCGCGCCCGTCGTTGTCATTGCCTCTTGGATTTTTTTTCGCTGTCGTTGTCTCATCATAAGAGTTCGTTGTTGTTGTTGTTGTTGTGCCGTTGTTGTTATGGTTATTGTTGTCGTTGGGCAGTCGATCGTAGAGCTTCTTGAGCTCCTTGTGTTCGTCGGTCTTTTGACGCCTGGAGTGTTTTAGTAGGGTTCACACCTGCTCCGCTGTTATGCCAAGCATCTCTACCCGGACCGGCGGTGTAAGTAGAACGGCTGGGGCGCTGAGGGCACTGCTTGTTATCCCATCGGGCTGTGCTTGCTGGACGATCTCGGAGGACTACGACGACACGACGGCTGCTGCAGATATAAAAGACTACTGGGCCGGGGAGGCCAAGCTGGGGTCGAGGCGACGCGGCCGGACACACCACGCATCCTAATGCCCCCCTAGCCTCTAAAAACGGACGCTCCTCTCCCTAAATCTTCTCCTCTCTCACGTCCTTACCGGTATTAAAGGTAACCCGGAGTAAACCCGGCCCGGCGCAGGGAGCAGGGATTCGAGTGCGAGTCGTGCTTTTAACGTGCACACCGACAGAACGAACGACCGTTGGCATCCGAAGTACAACATCGCAAGGCAAATAAATTTCCTCGGGTACACCTCGTATCGCGTACTCTATATCACCCCGAACGGCACTATTGGACGCTATGGTCAGATGGGCAATATACACGTTTTCTCTGGCTGCTCAAAGGTGCCCGATTAGATACACCCTGTGATGGCAGAAATACAAAATAAACCTCATGGTTTTCGCTGCTGTGCAAAAAGGACAACTGTAACCAGAGTACAGAGAAATAAGTATACATTATCCTTAGTTTTTGGCTATAGCCTTATGAAGGCTAGGCCATTAGGCCCACTTTCGATGTGCCGACGACGCACTATGTCACTGTTCATACCGGCACGCACCTTTCGTTAGGAAGGAGAGAAACCGCCTTATAGACACGACCGTTTTCGAGGGCTTGCCGACAAGGGACAACGTGCTAATAGGACGGTAATCGAGAGAAATGGAGAGCGGACGGGTCGTCTGCACACTTCGAATCAGCTGATAAGCTTGCATACAAAAAGAGCGTTGACGTCGTCATTACGTGGCACGCTGATGACTGACTAGAGGAAAGAGCAGTCAATACAGCAGCAGATTAAATTACACGCGTTTCTAATCGTTCTACCCTGCTACCAGATAAGTAAGGCAACACGGAGGTGTCTCGAAGCCAGCGCGCCAGCGTACCGCTGACACTCTGGTCCGGTGGAAGCCTGCGCCTGGTTGACAGTGCGATGGTGTGGTGGTGCAACAAAATCCTTTGAACGAAGCGTATATAAATGAGAACAGGAGCTTACACGGCAAAGTAAGCGAGTGCAGGTTGGCATTCGAGCGGAGTTTACCAACAGAAGCAAAGCTGAAGTTTGGCCGCCGAAATAGAACGCTCTGGCCCGACCCAGTCGGTCTAGCCAGCCGGTGTGCCGCAGCAAATACGTGCTGCATGAGCGCAAACAAAGGGGGACACTGTGTATGTTGTGAGTGGGAGTTCAATCCTCAATCTGGGAGCTGTTGTTGGTAGCAGTTTGCTGTATATGTACACACGTGTGCGCTAGGTGTTCTGCTTGCAGCACGGAAGAAATGTAAGAAGGACGACTAGCAACGCGGAGGGAGACAGCGAGAGGTTCAACTAGAGAGAAAGGGAGAGATAGAAATAGTGTACGATTGCGAGTAAAGGAGATGAGGAAAGAAACTACAAGAATACGACGACAACAACAGAGAAGCAGAAACGAATGAAGGCATTGCTAAGAAAGTACGCCGGTACGACCAATGTGCGCATGAACGAACCTACAAGCAGGCCATCGGGTGACTGACGAGAGTCAAGGAGGAGGAGGAGGTGAAGAAAGAGAATGCGTTAGTCTCGTGGTTGAGTGGTGCCGGACCCGGTCGTCAGAAAGACAACGGCGACATCGACGACCACTATAGCAGCAGCAGCAGCAACAAAAGTGGCAGGAGGAGCAACAACAGCAATGACAACAACAATAACTACAACAACAGCAAGGACAACAACAACTATTACAACAACAGTACACTCATCGGTCTTGGGCGGCCGCTCAAAGCACAGATATTGTATGCCCTCATTGCTTACGCTTCTTTTCTGCTGTCGCCCGTCTATGCTTGCTTATCCTTAACTGGCAGTGCATTCTGAACACCGTCACCGGACAGTGGCTTCTTTCGTCAGAAGCGTCCCGGTCCGCCCCCCCGGGCCTCTTCCTGGGTGGGAAGCAGGAGGGGCTAGATGGGGGGGGGGGGGCTAGGGGGCGTGGGTGGCGCCCAATACTGCGTCTGTGCATTGTACTGTCCGGCTCGGCTCTCGAGTGTGCTTCTCCGCCTCCGACAGAAGACGCAGGACTACAGCGGCAGCAACAACAGCAGCAGAAGCGGTGACGGAAACGAGACTCTATCGTCCGCCTTCCGCCGGCAAAAGTGCCAAAAGTGCCTGTCTCCATCACCAACCGTAGGCAACTGTAGGTGGCGCGGCGATTCACCTACTGCGCCGACGGGCTGCATCGTTGCACCCAAACCTACCAGTCGCAGTACCTACAACTGTTACCTATCCCACTAGAACAACCGAAGTCATCATCACCATCCTTGGCAGCAGCGGCACCAACGCCGCCACCGCCGTTCTATTGTTATTACAACTACTACTGCTACTACAACGACAACTGCTACTATTCGTCTAGGAACAATAAGACAACGGCGGCAATAGCATCTTCATCCTGTTGCACAAACAAAACAACAACAACAAGAACGACAACAACAACAACAACAACAACAACAACAACAACAACAACAACAACAACAACAACAACGACGACGACGACAACAACTACTACTACTACTACGAGTGTCGCCGCGACATTTTCTCTCAGCGCCTTCTCCACACGCTTACATACACGCTTCGACGCCGTTTGGTTGACTTCGAACCTCGCTTGACCCGTTTCGATCTGTAAAAATGTCAACGTTATTACACGTCCATCCCTAGTACAGAAAGACATGACCAGTCTGATTTGGCCAAATAAATATTAATACGGACGGTTGTGTGGGGAGGGGGGGGGGGTATAGTGTAGCTCTTGGAACAGCTGCCAAACAAAATGAGCGCGCCCAGCAATATATGCGTCCGCTTAACGACATGATACGCAGTTATAGTTGTCGTAAAAAGCGTTTTTGAAATCGGCGTGTTGGCTTGTAGAGCGGATTAATATGTGCCACAGTTTAGTCGATACCCCTTTTATTTTTTATTTCGGGCTTATTTGGCGTAGCAAAACAATTTTGGCTTCTTTGACGTAGCAAAGCACCCTTATCTTGGGCCTATTTGACGTAGGCCCTCAACGCGATGTAGTAATAGCAAGGGGGAAAAATAATTGGACCCGAACACCCGGACGCGCCTCGCGGTTCGATCCTGCGCATGAAAACGCCTCATTTTGTTAACAACCGAGCGATAGCCGCCCGAGCCACTACCACTGCTGCGTTGCTGTAGTCGTTATGGTCGTGGTAGCGTTGGTCTCTTGGTACAGCGTTTTAACTCGTTAGTTCATAGGTCCGAAGTCTAGGCTGGCTGTCAGAAGCCTTAAGCCGTAAGTGCGGTCGCCCTCCGTTTTAGCTGTCGTGGCATTATTGTCGATTGGCTAGTTACAGGTCCTCCTGCTCGCCTTCCGGGCTCTCTCTCCTTTGCTCTGTTTAGTTCAGCTGGTATTGCTACTGCTGCTGCTGCTTCTGCTGTTGAGGGTGACCTGTTGCCGCTAGCTTGCTGTCGGCTGAGCCAGTCTACGCAAAGCTTGGTCGCGGCGCTCAAACCATCTCGGCACTTTAGCCCACTTTAGGCGAGCTGACAGGAAAAGAATACGCTGATGAGGGAAAAACGGGAAATCGAGAAGGCGAGAACCGGAGAGAGGTAGAGAGAGAAGGATACGAGAAGGAGAGAGAGAAAGGACCAGAGAAGACGGTGGGAACCATGGTAGAGCGTCAAAAGGGACTAGAGAGTCGTCGCCGTCGACGACGACGATGACAGCAACGCAATGATGACAACGACGACAACAACAACAACAAAACACGTACGTAAAGCCTCCTGGATCCGCCTCTTAAACGGGGCTCGACCGCAGCACTGATGGAAGTGGCGGAGGTGCAGCGACCTTCTCAATCAACTGGAAGCAACAACAATAATAGCAAAAGGAACAACCACAACAACAACAACAATAACATCATGAGCCACAACAACAATCATAATAACAACAACAACAACAACAACAAACTGCTACAAACAGCACTCCTCTAGAGGCCAACATAGAGTGAGGTAAGTCCCAAGTAAAAGGGTTGCGGGAGAGACGCCTGCACACTATGCCTGCGCTCGAGTGCCGCCTTTGTCGCTGCGGCGGCTGGTGCAGCTGCTTCTGCAGCTGTAGATGGAAAATCCGGCCAGCATCACCACCAGCATCGCGACGACCTGCTCGCGTAGTAAGGGGGAACCAATCTGGCGGCGCTGGTCGTAGGGAGCGCATTCCGGGATCTCGGGAAGGGGTAGAGAACAGCGAGCTGTCCTACTAAAGAGACGACTTATCATTGTGCTCCACTCCACTCCAGTCAAGGCAAGCTTGCTGTCGAATGCATATATGAGATAGCGTTGAATAGCCGACTTCCCTGGCCTAGCGTGGCTAGGGCAGGTAAATCGGCTATATAATACCACTCCATGCCTCAACACGCGCGTCTGACGGAGCAGTTTAGTTCAGTATCAATTGCCGCTAGTTGTAGCATCGCCGGCTATTTGCCGCGAAAGGTAGACAACATTTATTGTAGCCCAGTGCGGGAGCAGTGCACACGCATCCGAATGATGATCGTCATTCGATACGTTTTAGAAAATATTTGCTGAAGTATTTGCTATATGAGCTGACCCAATGATGCGTTATCATGAGTTTCTCCTTGTTCTGCTTAGGTTATGCCGACCCGGATCATTCGCCATGACCATTGACTGAACTGACCTGACTGCCGTTATGGCGCCTACAGAAAAATCCCTGCTTGGTGACGAACACCATATAACAAAGACACGGGTTTGATGCTGGGTATGTGGCAAGCCGTTTGTTCGCTTTGTTTGTTGCAGCATTGAAATACAGTCTGTGTCTTAAAACTGATTTAGGACAAGAGACGCAGGTTGTAGTATGTGGACCTTAGCTCCGCTGCTGCGTCGCGTGTTAGTCGTAGCTAAACCGTTTTCGATGAAATCCCCTTACTTTGCTAGGCAGAGTAAGGCCCGCCTTTCAAAGTGCCCTGACCCTTGGGCTAAACGCGGAGGTTTTAGACACAGGCCCGGGGCTAGCCGATTTGACAGAGTCTTGCCTCGTCTTTTCCTCGCGGGGAACTCTGCCGGCTACTACTACTACTACTACTATTATTACTGCTACTACACTACTTCCCGCCCCTGATTTTAATCCAAATATCCAATTTGCTAATTTGAAGCCGCCACAACATTGGCGCAGTGGCACAGCGCCGGAAGCACCGGCCGGCTAGCTGGGGTAGTTTAGGGTGGGCCACCAAAGAAGATTTGTTCGGCCCTCGCTCTCATCGCCGAGCCGTTCGCTACAGCATAGACTGTTTCGACTTCTCTCGACATCGAGGGCATTTCGCACACATCGCCCCGGGGCGTTCTAACTATGTCAGACACAACGATGCCATTTTGCCCACTGTGACGACCTTTGATTAAGAGTGGTTTCTCTGAGATTAACTGTGCTCATGCCAGAAGAGCTCGCCAAAACCATTATAGCGCACTTGACTTTAGAAAATCCGTCAAAAGGAACGACAACGCTGCCGTTGAGCATTGTACCTCTGACGACCAGCGCGGATAAAAACACATAAACCGAGAATCATATAAACTCAAAGTTAGGCACCTTGCTAGGCGGACCCGCTTAGAAATAACGCATGTATTGCTATATATATATATATATATATATATATATATATATATATATCCAGAATCAGGTGAGCTTAAGGTTGGATATTATTCTAAGCGGCCCCATTTTGAAAAAAAAACGTTCATGTAAATTTAATGTTAATATTAACAGTAAAACAAGTACAAATATATATATATATATATATATATATATATATATATATATATATATATATATATATATTATGTTGTACGTACACCCTAATCACATCCCAGCGTCCACAGCCACCCGATCCCGGCGTTGCTTTCCCGGCGTCTAATCGCTTTTAACAGAGCTGCACTCTGTGCAAACGAAAGTCTAATGCGGTGTGCGCCTAATAATACTCGTCAAGGGCAAACGCGAATTGCTTCGTTTTTCAGCAGCCATCTAGATGGACTAACGCAAATAACTCTCCGATCGAACAAAACGCATCTGATCCGAAGCACGCCGGAATGATGGTCATATCTATCTTGGCTACGTGCCTCAGAAGCTCTGAACTGACAGAGGCCGACAACGCCACCCGGCGATAGGAGGCGAGTGAAGACTGGCCCGTCTGTACGCGCAGATGCGCAGAACCAAGTGAAAGTGGCAGGTAATCCCGGCAAAGTTCATTCGGCATTAAGTACGAGGGTTCGGACGAGACCGTGATAGACAGACGTGTATCCGCTATGTTTCTATGTTGGCTGTTCACTCTATGCGCAGATAGATATTCATTGGAAAGGAGGCGGCGCCGCATGAAAAGAACACTGTACACCATGCTAACAAAACGTGATTATCTTCCGCAAGTAGTACTGTTTAGGTTATTGAGCTGTTCAGGATATAGGAAATATGGAAAACAGATAGATATTTTCAGCCACCTGATGTAGATAGATTCAACGCATTGCCCTATAATATAACTAGCTTTTGACCGCAAGCATATATTCTATCATTACTGTAAGCTGAATAATCTTCTAAGGTAAAACAGAAGAAGGATTAACTAAACCATATCGTTTATATAAATAGCTCTTATCTAAAAAACGAAACCGCGCGTGATGAGACGCCGTTTGTGTAACATCAAGCATAGGAGAGAAGAATAACGCAAATTTCCTGAATTAATTTAGATATTTTCGTTGGCCCAACCACTTTCACTATCAGTAATAGTTTAGAAGTTGCTCTTGCGTGATTTTCGGCTACAGCTATTGCTATTTACTACGATTGGGATAATGAAACCAGTTTCAATAGAGAAACTCAAAGTTTAAAATGGATAGATAAATTACCATATATTGGCGACAATGCAATGAGATGATGGAAATGACGTGGTTCCTCAACATAAGCGTGTTTTGTCAAAACTGACGCAGATGTGCTTTTGCATTCCTGAAACAGACACAGAGGTAAGATCTAATTAGTCCGATGAAGTAGCCTGATAATATATATATATATATATATTGTTCATGGACAGCATAACTTCCACACGTGGACAACGGCTTGCCGAAAAGTCGCTGGCACATCACGGGCCGTTGCGTGCCTTATATATTGGACGGCTATTAGCTTAATAATATTCACGCACTCACTCATCTATCTATTTGGCCGATTGTTGCCTCTGCTAATTAGCGAGGCGAGGTAAAACATGAACACTGAAAAGCTGTTCAAAATATGGTCATTTTGTCAGTTTTTTCTTTCGAAAATTGCGATCATCGCTATCGTTGTGTAGCGACGCCTTCTTCGATAGCTAAAGAGGAAACAGAGAGAGAGAGAGAGAGGACAAAAGCTGTAACGAAAAAGAAAACGAAAAATAAGGTGGTGGTGGTGGTGGTGGTGTGCACGAGGACGCCAAGGCCTCTCTAGATCTTCAGATCCCGAGCCTTAGGTCGTTCGGAGAACCGTTCGGAGGTCGGTGCCTTCCTAGTCTGCGAAATGACGTGGCAGTCAGGGGAAAAAAGAAAGAAAGATGAGATTGAAGAGTCAGCCCGAATAGAAACGTGAGTAGCAAGGGATTGACAACAAGCCGAGCTTGGCGGCAAGTGCCGAGTTAAGAAAATATAGAAAAGACAGAGGCAAGTAAGGAGAAGTAGAAGGACAAGTTGGAACTAGGGGGAACGAGGAAGGACGAGGGCGAGCGACGAGGAGGAAACTACGAGAGGCAAACTACGAGGGTGAACACAACGAACAGGAGCAAACACAGCAGCAGAAGCATCTAGAGGAAAAAATGGCGGTAGTGCTGGCGACGGCGGCGCTAGAGGCCAGGTCAGGTCAGGGAGACGTGCCGTCGTCTGCCCGACAAAGCAACGTACGAAAGAGCCACCGACCGACCGACCGCCAGACCGAGTGAACGCAATGCCACGCCGCATCTGTGCTTCCGACGGGCGCTGCCTAGATCTAGCCAGCAGGCAACGAGAAGGTAACCGAGGTAGGCAAAAGCGGTCGCGTTATTTGTCAGGTGGGACCTCAGCAAGAGAACGGGAAGGCCAGGGAAAACGAAGACTTGGACGACGACGACGAAAAAGCTTGTCGCATGTTGCAGCAGCAGCAGCAGCTTCAGAAGGCAGGCAGGGGGGTGGGGAGGTGAAGGAAAGTGGAGGGAAGGATTCAAGTAAAGTATCAACAGTCGCACAACCGACACTACGCAACAGCAGCTGAAGCTGCAGTCGCGGGGCAGCAGCGCCATCACTAACACATACATATACGATAAGAAGCGGCGAAATATTATGCAGAACAGAGCCGGCGAAGAGCGGCGGCCCGGCAGGTCTTCTAGTGGCAGTCGTTCCTGATTCACCAGAGAGGAAGGATCACGTGTGCCCCGGCCGGTGCTCATGCCAGCGGGTCGCAATCGCGTTGCTGTTGCTTCTGATATTGCTACTGTTACCGTCGTCGTCGTCGTCGTCGTCAGACGAACGTCGCAGCCGCCAGGTGGCAAAGTTGAATGCCCAGCCTATTACCAGGGACGCAAACACTAAGGCCGCCGCGTGCGACGACGCAAAGCTGGGCGCTCGAGCAAACGAGAGAAAGCGATCCACGTTTGAAAGTTGCGGACGGTGATATCGGCAGCAACAGCAGCAGCAGCAGAGGTATAGGCAGCTGTATGACGGACGTGCTCATGAGATTGTAGCCGCGTGCCTAATAGAAATGGCCCAAAGTAGGCCGTTTTTCGGCATTTTGTCAGTGGAAGGCTTGGATTGGTTGCCGTTGGTCTCCCTTCGTTCGCTCTCTACCCTTGGACTGGAGCCCCTACTGGAGCTTAGTTTACAGGCTTTGCCTGTCAGCTCTTTATAGCTAAGCGCTCTATGAGTGGTGCACCTCGCTACACACACGACGCACATTAGCGCAATTGTCGGTAAGCGGGAGAGAGAGAGGGACAGAGAGAGCATAATTGGCTGAATTAGGGCACAATAAGTGATTGGCGCCAGCGCACTGTTGTAGTGAATACGCCTCAACTAGCTGACAGCTCGTCGGCACCCGTTTCACAGATCAACATCAACCATGTTCGTGGCTTCGAAGGATCCAGAGACGATGGAAGCCAATCATGGACGGCTGTATCTGTTTTGCTCCAGCATTGAGTGAACCGTTTGACTATGCAGCAGTAGCCGGGGGCACTTCTTGTCTGTTTTAGAGTTCAGTGAGTTCATTTTGAAGTGTTGTCGTGCGTGCTAGCCTACGCGTGCACCCCCCACGAAAGCGCCGGCTAGCAGAGGCAAATCTGGCATACCTAAGGATAAGCACACCTCTGCTCATTGACCCTTCTTTATTTCTCTAACTTTGTAAGCCAATCAGGAATTTTTTAAACGTATAAAGCAAATGACATGCTCGCATTCAAGCATGTGTGCGCGGCTGGGCTCGCTCGCAAGCAGGGCACGTTTACAAGCCACCTACCCAGAGAGAATAAGGCTGACACGAGCTTATGTCTGATCTGACCGGCTCTGCCTAAAAAGGGTGGGTCTGCTGAAAGTGTACGCCATTGTACTGCAGAGTAGTAGAGGCATGCAACGACAGGCACGCTTCTTCTGGCCCGGAAAGAAGAACTCAAACCAGCCGGCACTGGCGGTTTCCCTTCGAAGCACTGGTCTGGCACTAAAAATGGCCATCCCACCGGCCATCTACAGCCGGGGTATAGGGCCACTTACCTCCAGCCATTATCAAGCAAAAGCTGTTGCCGCATAATTTTAAAGCAACTGTGCAACACATCTACTGTCTTAAGTTTTGCTGATACGTTTTGTCGTAACGGAACTCTTTAGAGTCTTAATAGCTAGCTGAGTTCGCACATATTTGCCTACGTATAGTTATCTAGCGTTTATACACGATGTATATAGATAAATATACTATTTTTTTTCAGGTTACGTGCTTTTTTAATATATGAAGGTTTGGAGTCAGCGTTCATCTAGAATTCAAACACTTCTGCAATCGTAACCTTAGCAGGATGCTGGGCCCGAGGGAGGACTGCAACCACATGATTCTCTGAATGAGACGTAGTGGTCATTAATACTGCCAAATAGCGCAGTTTATTGTCGCTCGTTGCCAGCTAGTTCGAAAGTGTGACGTCTAGCCAACCTAAAAGCACTGTCAGCTACTGGCTGCCAAGCGCTTCAAGTACGGAATATTATAATTTTTTTTCTCTCTTTATCTCTCTCCTTCTCTCTTTGCACTCTTTTGTTTGACGTCTCATTGGTCCTCACGAAACGGTTTCGTTTAGTGTTCTCCTCGCTAGGGTAGCAGGTGTCTAAGGGTTGAGGCGCGTGAGGGAGCCAGCCAGCGCTCTAGATCCGACCAACAGCCCCGGGAAAAAGAAGTGCGCGCGTCAATTTGTAGAAACCGCAACCGCAGCACATCGAAAAGCAACGAAACAGGATCGAGCAGCAAAAGAGAAAAGGAGAAGAAGTAGAAAGAGTCGTAGGTAGGTGAGTGGATGAACCTGTGTGGTTTGGGGAAAAGCCAAGCGTGGGGGGCAAAGGGAAGGGACGCCAAATAGAGGAGCCTGCAGAAAGAAGCTATGCTAAGCATAGAGAAACAAGCGAGGAAAATTTGGGGAAGAGGAAGAAAACGACCGAATGAGAGAACCGCGGTCGGTTCGTTGGTTCCCGCATGCGGCGTCATGTTGGCGTTGTTTTTTTTGTTGTTGTTGTTGTTGTTGTTGCTGCTGCTGCTGTTTTCCAGTCACAGAGCAGTGCACACAGTGGCGCCGAACACCCCAGGCGGCGGTGGCGGCATCAACTATATCGCTGGATAGGCTAAGTTGCAACGGTGTTGGCTGCGCTCCTCGGCGCAGCACATGTCGCACAGGCCACCGTAGTAATGTGTGGCAAAGGAGAGAAGGGTCAAGTCGACGTGGCACAGACCAGCCAGCCATCGCATCGTATTGACGACACGAGCCGAAAATAGCAGCCGAACAGAACAAGACCAACCCATCAACAGGAAACGGGCCGGCGAGCGAGCGGGCGGCCGGGCGTGCGGTTGGTCAGGCGGACAGAAGACAAGCTACTTTGGACCTGACCGGTTCAACGGCTCGGAGGGTTGAAGGTGGTGCTCACCGATGCTCTGGTGTAACCACAGCCGCTCTGGTGTGCTTACCGAGCCTCTGGTGTGCCCACCGATACGGCGTCGCCAACGACGCAAGGATGACGCAAAGGAAGAGGGGTCACTCATCGTCGTCGTTTTCGTCGTCGCCGTGTCGTTTACGTTTCTTGCCCTCATTCAGGCGGTAGAAGTAGAGTTGGACGGCAGTAGCTGCTGCTGCTGCAGCCCGCGGCTGCTCACGGATCACCTCACGGACTACTACCACTGCACCATTGCAGAGAGGAGGGGAATACGCTTTTCCACACGTTCAACGTTTTTCTCTTTCTATAAACGCTCTCGTTCGCTGCTCGCCTCAGCTACTCGGTCGTCATGGACAGCCGCCCGACAGCGGCAACCGTTGCAATGTGTTCAAACACCCGTAGTACTAGTAGTAGTAGTAGTAGTAGTATTAGTAGCCATGTAGCCATCGAAAGAAAAACAAACATGTAGCCATAGTCCTAGTGGTGGTAACCCGGGTCGTTGTAGAAGCCGTAGTATCTGTAGCAGTAATAGCAGACTCAACAGTCGCAACAGCAAATGCAATCGGCAATGTATGGTCGTCGTAGAGCAGTACCAATGCTGGCATCGGCATTGGCTGTTTTGTCAGATCGTTATGGCGTGACAAAACGTAGGCAGGCAAACCTTCGCGCCCGCCTTTCGAACGACGCGGTGGTAATCGGAGGAAGCAGGACGGGCAGCGAACGCAGCTCGCGTTAACAGGCAGACAGAGCCGAGTTTTGGTCTTTACTGTCCTTACTGGCTTGCCACATCCGTCCCGTCTCATCACGGGCAGGCCGCAGGTCAGCAAGCAGGCAGATATATGGACGGCAGTATAGACGCTAGCCAACGCGTCATTTGACGCTAGCCAACGCGGCATTGGACGCTAGCGAGCGTCGGACGAAGACGACGTTCGTGGCACTCCGTAGCACGCTCTCAGCCGAAAACTGGCAAACGGTTGTGTTCGCTTTGGCAGTAACAACCAACCAGCCAACCAACCAACCAACCAACCAGACAGACGATAGACGACCGACGACCGACGAAAACCGTCCGTTCGTTCACTTGTAGAACCGGCGGGCTTTCTGCCTTTCCTTGCCTTACACTACCTACCCTTGCCTTGCCTTGCCCAACCCCAATCTAGTCCACCGGCAGCTGCAGCAGCAGCTACCGAACAGAGAAAAGGGCATGGGGTGTTCTCGTGCGTTGCTTTCTTGATTGCCCGCTTCTCCGTGCGCTTGTGCCGCTCGACTGCGCGAGATATTGTACTTTTTGCCTACCTTCGTTGGTCGATTGGTCGCTGCCTTACTCGGCCGGCCAGGTCGGTTGGTTGGTCGGTCAGAAGGTCGGTGGCTGGATAGGTGGCCCATTGCCTATTGCCAGCCTCCCCCGTTGCCACCCGAGTCAAGCCAAGCGAAGCGGAGCCGCCGAAAGACGCCACCGATCTGCACCGCAAGCAGCCTATTGGTAAACGGCTCCGCGACGAATGATTCTTATGTGCTGCACAACGACGACGACGACGACGCACGGCGACGACGCCGAACTACGACACAGAAGCACAGCTGAATGGGTCGCCTGCCTGTTGGTGACCTACCTGGGCTCGCTCGCTCGCTCGTGCTGCAACAGGAACTGAGCAGTAAGTACTACACGCAGCAGTGGGTATCTCGTTGTGGTAGTTGTACTAGCAGCCGTCGCGGAAAGTAAAATAAGAAAGAAAAAAAAGAGAAAGAGGGCCAACATGAGAAGAAAGAAGACAAATAAGAAAAGACAAAAACAACAGCAGCATGTCGAAGCAACAGGACGACTATACATAGCTTGCCAATAAATGTGGCAGCTAATAAGCACGATATCGAAAGCGCGCCAACCAACCGCCATCATATGTGTAGTGCATGTAGCGCATATACATATACCGCCATACTACAACGACTAAACCTCCAGCACACTATTTTTTTCTTCTCTTAGAGGAGGAATTGTTCTTAAGCACATTGCTAGGTAATAACGAATACGACTACTGCATCTGCTTCGACTTGGACTACTACGGTTTCTATCAGAGCAAACACTGCCCTTGTTTTTAACCTAGAACGAAAACCGCAGACACTGCAGTCCTGCTCGGACAGGACTGCACAGACAGCAGTCGCGCTCTGACTAACTGACTACTGACATCGAGTAAATAACCAAACGAAAAGTATCGAGCCGATAAAGCGTCCTTAGCAGCACCGGCACCTGGTTGGGGTTGGCTTTGTTCTTCTTGACACTGAAGAACGGTGCGCGCGCGTACCTAGCAGCTTTCTGTTGCTGTTGCTGCTGCTGATGCTGCTGCCACTGCTGCAGTTGGGATGTTCGGCGGGGTTTGGGCTCGTCCTTTTGAGGTGGAAGCGCTCCGTCAGCGAATCCGCCAAAGCTGCAGAGCTCGTATCTCGATGGTACTTGTAGTCAATGCACAGTTGGTGGCTTGCGTTTGCGGTACCCCCTATGCGTGTGCCCTCTTCAGCCCTATTTCCTCGCGCCGCTATCCTCGCCTCCCGGCTCCCCCCCTCGCTCCCTTACCACCGCTACTCCGTCCCTACGCCGAGTCCTCGCCCCCCCCCCCACCCCAATGCTCCTAGTTCCTCGCAAAAGCCCCACGCACGCTTCTTTCCCTCCTCTTCAGCCCACAAAGCGCCACATGGACCATCCCCGAAGGTTGAGCTACCGCAATCGAGCAGCAGACGCAGAAGCAGAACGAGGGGCACCCTGGCACATGGAGCGGGGCAGGCTGGCAGGACTTTTCAAGTCAACGACGCTGTCGCTGTCGTCACCGTCGTCGTCGTCATTTTCCCGCTCGAGCGTTTGATGAATTTTAGCGGTCGTAGCACAACCCCGTGGGTCCTGGCATTGCTGCTCTGTCTCTACCGAGGTTGTCGTTGTCATCTTTGTTGTTATCGTCGTCGTCGTCCTCGTTTTGGTAAGCAATATATATATATATATATATATATTCAAAGACTTTAAATTTATTTGATTGATCTAGTTATATAACTTTTTTATGTTAGCACTTTGGATATATATATATATATATATATATATATCCAATATAATACATACATATATATATATATATATATATATATATATATATATGGAGAGAGAGATAGAGTAAGGGAAGAAATTCGCACCAACGATCTTTCCTCCAAGCTGGTAAGGCTGTCATTTTACTAGCGGCAGCAACACCAGCAGCAACGCACAGCACTCGCAGCATCAGCAGCAGCAGAGTCGGCAGCAGTAGTAGCAGGGCAAGAATATTCGCTAACTGTGTATTGCCCGTTATCATGCGGCACCGCCGTTGCTGTCGTCCATTGGTTCGTACGTCTGTTTGGTTGGTCGGTCGGTCGCTCGCGTTCATTTCGTCGATCTCACCTGGCCTGCCTGTCTGCCTACCTATCCTGCTAGCGGGCCAGTTGAAGGAGAACACGATTCATTCTTCTGCTCCTCGAACTTGTCCACTGGCTTCTGCCCCTGTTTTTCTTCTGCCTTTTTCAGCTCATCCTTCTTCTCCTGTTCCTTCTGCTCATCGTCGTCGTCGTCCTGCTCCTTCTCCCCCTGCTCCTCCTCCTCTTCCTACGAGTGACAAATCGATTTTCCCGCGCAACAGGCCACCGGCCATTCTCTCACTTACTGCATCCATCGCCACCTCCTTTGCCTGCACCCCCGCCGCCGCCGCCGCCCCAGCCTGCCTGGGCCACCACCACCACCACCTCGCCGCTGCTGACTAGCTGGATGGCTGACTAGCTCAGGGACGACCCACCAGTCATGAGTCGGTATTCCCTCTCCAGTCACGTCGTTGTTTCACCTCTCCAGCCTGAAGTAGATGTTGTAATACTACTACTATTACTACTACAAGCTAGCAGCAGCAGCAGCTCATAGCTAGTACAAGTGATGTGCTTCTGTTCTGTCTATCCTTGTGGCTCGCAAGTTGGCTGGCTGGCTCTATCTCATTCAAGCCGGCTATAGCCTGCTACACCGCCTGCCTCCTTTTATACCGCCTACCTCCAAGGCGGTTGTTGCCTCTGCGAGCGCCACCAGCTCGGCCACTACCCGTAAGCGCTACACTAGCATACTTATTCACTCGCTGTAGTCTGCAGCGGGTCGGCTGCCGCGTAACCGAGCCCCATTGACTTTGGCGACAGTATATTTGTCGCCGGGCTTTGTCGTTGTTCAATGGGCTTGCTCATTGTTGTGATTGCTATTTTTTATTTTATAACTTTTGCTCTTACTATGGTTACAGCGCGTCTATGACTGACCGGGTCAAAGCTCAATCGGTCAGTAAAGCTAAATTCAAATCTAAATTCGAAGGCTCCAATTTTGAACGAGCACTCTCTTCACCAGCCCTATGAACTTACCGCGAAAACCTGCCAAGCACCTCTCACGCCCGTGTTCCTGCCCTCCCCCCCCCCCCCTTGGACTTAGATCTCGGTCCCAGTATCTGCCCATCCTGCGACGCCCGATTCGCCAAACCAAATCGAATCAGTCTAAAAGCATGACAGGAAGACAGACAGTCGACATTGGCACGCCGATTATCGAATGGCAAGAACACTCGCCGAACTACGTCGGGGGCGTGCAACGGAGAAGAAGACGGCCGCATCACCTAGCCAATCGGCGCCAGAACGTTTGAGCGCCAAGCTCGGACAGGAACTTCATATCCCATCACGGCACGCATCCCGCGTCTCTCTCTCTCTGAGGCTTTGTCCTTTAGTTCGCACAAGAAAGTCGTTATCGTTTCTCGTGTTCGTCCCTCCGTGTCTGCTTCCGCCATTTCATCGTCATCATTGAATCGATCGAAGACTAAATCCGATAGGTGGAAACCACGAGATTCGAAACAATCGATATACGTACGCCTACTAATTGCTCGGTGGTGAATCGCATCCAGTCTATATGCATGCTTTGCCTGCACTCACGCGACGCTAGGCCCGATGTGAGGCAAAAAAAATCAATCCGAATTGAGTCTAATCACTATGGTTCCACTTCCTCTTCTGAGCCAAGTAGGGAAAGGGGGGAGGGTAATTACGGAGTGGTACTTTCACACAATATCAGTCATGATGGTGGCAGGAAAAGTGACTACAACTGAAAACATATTGTTGTATTGCCTCATTAGATTTTCTACGTTCTGTGATTGGCACAGGTATAACTTAATAATAAATAAATCTTGCCTCTAGAAAATAAAACGAATTGTGATGATGACAAAACGGAACATACCACAAACATGGTACAGCGTCAAGCTTCTGCCGTCTGCCCAGTTCACTTACTGATAAGCGCCGAAAAATACAGCGAATCTTTTGCAACATGTAGGTTAATTAACGACGGCGTTGCTGCTGCTGCTGCTGTTGTTGTTGCTGTTGTTGTTGTTGTTGTCGTCGTTTCGGCCAAAGAATTCGACAGACCCATGGTTTCTCTTTTGAAGGCGGTTGACGCCAGCGATTGAAAAGTTGTTGACCCGTGTTCTAACAAGACACACACACACATCGTGTAGAAACGCAGGATCCTCGCGATGTGAGGCTCTCGGTTCGCGGATGTACAAACTAGCAACCGTGCGACAGCAGCACGTAGATACTGCACCTGGTTCCGATGACACCTGCGTGGTGTGCGCTGCGTTGCTACATTGCTGTCAGATCGCCCGCGGCCATGCAGCGTTCGATGCATCCATGAGGGGGTCCAACAATCTACATACATGAATTGGTCTGCGTCGACGACAGCTCGTAGCAGCAGCAGCAGCAGCAGTGCGATGGCAACTAGGGCATCAACCAAAAGCTTCCGGTTTGAGGACACCTGACGCTGCTAAGCTGCGAGCTTTCAGTTGTTAAGCTGGTAAGCCAGTGATGAGGCTCCGGTCTGCCAGGTCTCCAGTGCGCCAGGTTACCCTAATCCCGTCCCCCCCCCCTGACTGCCTTTTAATGCTCGACCCTGGTCGACTTGACGACTAAGTTAATTTCGTTGTTGTTGTTGTTGTTGTTGTTGTTGTTGTTGTTGCTGCTGTTTATGTTCTCGTTGTTGTTGTTGTTGTTGCTGCTGTTTATGTTCTCGTTGTTGTTATTATTGCTGTTGTTCATATTGTGAGTCTAAAACACAGAACAGGAGTCTGACAGCAAGCTAACACGGATGAGTATTTATCTTATCTGTGCCACAACGTGCCTCTCTCTCTCTCTCTCTCTCTCTCTCTTAATATATATATATATATATATATATATATCACATATATATATATATATCACATATATATATATATATATATATATATATATATATCACATATATATATATATCACACGTTCGCACGGAGACAATTGTCCACTCCAAAGTGCTAACATAACGAACTTATATAAATAATAAACATGTTACTAACTGTGTGTTGATTATCTATACATATATATGTGTGTGTGCATGCACACATGCCTTAGATATGCAGAGATCTTACGTTGCCATTATTCCGAACACACAGCCGCCAGACACTGCGACCATTAAGCCTCCGGCCTTCGTTGCTGTCAACAGAGCTAGCTGCTCTGCTGTCGAAACGCATTGCTTTTGAAACGCTGCAGCTTAGAATAACAACACTCGCGCAGTTCTCATCGTAAACACAGTAGCGACGTCGACGTCGCCGTCGCCGATCGCCATGTAGCAACTTCGAGAGACGACCACTCTACGACGGTACGTCGACCTAGATAGATCGTCACTTAAATACATGCATCCGCCCTGCGTAACAGTAGCCGTACGGAGCCGTAGTAAACAACGTGCGCAGACAGAAGCGAAAGAATTCGCTTCGACATGTCGATACCACACATCGATTGAACAACCGACTGGATAAACCGACACCAATCAGAGAAAGGAAGCCGATCCAAGTCGCTGTGGAAGTAGCTCGAAACAAGCAGTCGAGTGCATACGATTCTTTTTTCTCTCACGCGATCATAGCTCATGTACGTATGTATGTATGCAACCGAGCAAGATAGATGGCTTAGTGGCGAAGCTTTTGCCTTGCATTCGGGAGGCCTGGGTTCGAGACTCAGACCGGCCAGGACTCAGAAATTGGTTTGCATGGTTTCCAATTTAGACAAGGTAAATGCCGGAGTGGATTTAAAATCAGCCATGACATGAGAAAAGCCGTACACGGGCATTAGCCTTACGAAAAAAAAAAACATGTATATGCCTCTAAATAGATCTCCGAGGGCCGGAAGACTTCGCCGTGAGGTCACGCTGGATTGCTATGGCCCACCGCAGCAGCAGGACTGGCAAATGGTGTAGGCAGGTAGGTTAGGTAGTGCAACGCTCTTAGCCTCCTATTATGGCAATAACAAGCGTCGCTATCTTTCTCTTTTGAAACAATGTTCCTCTTTCGAGCGCTACGAACGCTCGCTTGCGTGAGGGCCATGTTTTGGATGTGACGTACGGGCAGTACGGGCTCAACGTTTGACCAGGACGGAACCAGGACAGAATGATGCCGGGACGGAACCAGGACAGAAAAATACCAGGACGGAAAACAGCGTCGTGTCACGCCGCCACCGTGACGCTGCCTTGCGACAGTGTCTCTCATTTTTGTTGGTGTTGGCTGTCTCTGCCGTAGGGGTAACAGTAGGGTCCTAGCAACAGTATTAATAGGCAGATGATGGACATATGATGAGATTATAGAATACCTGTATACGATTAGGAAAGGGAAAAGACAACAACGACGTCTGCCCCTCTGAGGAGAGTCCCTTTAGAGAAGGGAACACGTTGGCGACGGCAACCAAAAAGAGGAAGCGGGGAGAAGCAAAAGGAAACGAGAAAAAGAGAGAGAGAGATAGAGAAATAGAAAAAGAAAACAGGGAGTGAGAGAGAGCAAGAAAACGAGACATAGAAAGCTTGAAAGACATACAGACGTCCTAAACAGCGGTATAGGCAGCGGCAAGGAGAATTACTGGCTAAAGGCGAAAAGGACCATAGGGGCGGGGAGACCGACGAGGTCGGGGCCGACGGGTCCCGTTGCTCTCCTTCTTGTTCTTGCCCACCTCCTTCAGCTAGCCTCTTCTGCATCTCGGCCGTCGCTCGCAAGAAGTGGTGATGATGAGATTTGCAGATTAATTGTCCATAATAGACGCACAGTCACACTCGGCGGACTGCTGTGCCGAGAACCCGTTTGCGTGTTATGGTGCCGCGGAACTCACCTCTTCCCACCACCTTCCCGCCCCCCCCCCCCCCCTTCCCCGTCGAAACATCCAGCCGCCAACTAAGGTGACCTGGCCTGTCGACAGCCTGCGTACAGGTTTGTCGTTGTTATCTTCTGCAACTACTTGCTTCTGTACCTACTGCGAGCTAGGTGCAACAGCTACGATCCCCACCACTACCACTACCTACGATGACGACGACGACGCCAATGGACGGCCATCGTGGTAGTGGTGGAGGCATCATCATCATCATCACGGTCACCACCTCGCTATTACGAGCCTAACTCATGCTACCACTACTGATGGTACCACTTCGACTACTGATGGTACAATTACTCCGACTGCTACTACTGATGGTACACCTAGAGCCTCTCACTCTACAGCTCGGTCGTCCATTGGCCACCATCTACTTGTCTGTTGTCGCCCATTGTCCGTGGTTATCATCGTTGTCGTCTGCGTCGTCGTCGTCGTCATCATCATCATCATGATCATATAGTTACTTCGTGGTAATTGCTACGGCGGCCTGGCTGCGCCGCAGTCCGGGATGGACGGACGGACGGACCGCCAGGCCATGGCATGGCGTCTCCAAAGACGGCGGCGGCGACGACGACGACAACGGCGAGGCAGCGACGCTACGCCACGCTAGACCACTCATGGATGGACGACCTCATAGGCTGCTGCGAAATATATGGAGCAGCCGTGGGTGGTGGCCATGTCATCAGAGCACGGGGTTGTTCTTGCTAGGCTAGGGATAGAGGTGTGGTGGGTTGGTCAATGTGGTGTGGTGCGGTGCGGTGTGTTGTGGTGTGTTGTAGATGGGCTTACGTGTGTCTTAGACAGCGTAGGAGCTAGCAGCTATTAGACAACAGCATTGGACCGTATAAACGGGCGGAGACAGGGTCGGTGATGGTGATGGTGCTAGTGGGGCTAGTGATGGAAGTGGTCGGGGTGGTGGTGGTGGTGGCGGCGGCGGCGGCAAAAGTACACGCAAACATATCAGTTCTGCTACCACTCTGCTACCCCCTACGCCCTACGTAGCTGGATAGGTAGAGAGACCTAACGCGGCGGCTTGAAGACGAAGAGAAAAATAGGAACATAGAGATAAATAGAGGAAAAGCCAGAGAGAGAGAGAGATATACAGAAGCAGAATAGAAATGTAGACAACGCTGGGTGGGGTAGAGGAGAGACAGATAGAGAGAGGTGTTCTAGTATCATGACTACTACTGCGCGTAGTCATAGTAATGTAGTAGTAGTAGTAGCAGTAGTAACATCAGTAGCAGTAGTAATAGTAGTAGTAGATGAGGTCTTGTTTGGCGCAGAAGCTAGCTATTTGTGTGTATTTATGGGAGAAGAAGAGGCCTAAATGGACGACAGTATCCATGTTCACGTTAAGTACTACGACATGTACGAATGGCTTCTGCCGTAATGTGTAAAGAGGAGAAAAAGATAAACAAACAGGGACGCGAGACGAAGAGGAAGAGGAAGAGACGGGTTATGTCCTCGAGCTGAGATGTCCTCCGTTGGATACGCGAAATGTTTTCTAGGCGGGCAAGGCTATTCTGCTGGTGCGCGATGCCAATGCACTGCCATGCGTTTGCTTGCGCGGCTGCAAGCTCTTATCACTTGCCAGAAATTCGAACTAACAGAACGTAGATGTGTGGGGCGTGTACGTTAGCTACCGACCAGCTTACCGTTTCATGGACGGGTCGGATAGCAAACAGGCTGCACGACGCTAGCAGTGCACGAGGGCTTCCTACTACTAAGTAACACACCTTGTCGGTTAGTGGGAACTAACCGATAAGGCGTTTCAAAAAGCAAGTTCTGCGACGCAGTGCCAAATGCGTAAAAGCGGTGGATGTAACTGAACAACTAAAAGGGATGGACGTAGCTCAGACACGTCGTTGGTGGTCAGTAGTCGAGTAGGTTCAACGAAATAATTTAAAACGAACTGCGGCTCCCCTACATCAAAGTGCAATACTGCCTCCTCAACTAAGAATCATCCGGTAGAACTTCATAGATATACGTAAACCCCATAGATGTACACATACGTATTATTAGAAAGAACAAGAGTATATTGTTGAACGACAGTTAGACGACGCTGAAAAATAGAAAGTAGGAGGGGGCACGAGAAAGTCTTTTTCATTAAAAATTTCCCATACAGATTTGTTAGTCCTTAAGTGTGTCACTGTAACTGTAACACAAGTAATGTATGTACCAGCATTGCAAGAATTCAAGACAAAAGTCAGCCTCTACAAAAGCAATAATATCGCCACCCGGCTCAAAACGCTGCAAGGTAAAAAAAAAGGAGGAATTATTGTGCCTGAGAGTTGGTTAGCACGTACAGACGAAACTTAAAACATTGCAGCGACAGAAAAAACACAATAACAGAAGCCATCGCAACAATGTTTGCAATACTAACAGCCGCGCGGTAAATTCAGCAATGTCGAAATGCGGGGGGAAACATTTTTGCGACACGACGGCGAAAGCCCACAGACATGCAAAGTATGAGATCAGCCTTGAATCGCGAGGAAAACGAGAGTCGCCCGATCACGATCGTGCAACGAGACAACAAAAAGAAAGCTGTAACACTAAACGAATGAGTTGAGAGGCAACAACCGTTCGGACAACAACGGCTCGAGGAGGAGCAGGACCGAATGGCCGAGAGAATGTTTCACATCTTTGCCTGCATCCCACCGTCCCAACGGGACGGGCTGCTGCAATCTAGACCTAGAAGCGCCTGACAAGGCGGTCGTTTTATCAATGAAGAATAGCGACGACAGCAGCAGCAGCGCCAGCACCAGCTTTCTCCACCAACGGCTGCCTGCCTGCCTTCAGACAGGTCTCCCGGAGACGCTTTTTATTAAGTCGTCGTCGTCGTCGCCTCCTCGACGCTCACTAGCCGGGCAGCGAGAGAACCCCAAGCCCCAGCCAAGGAAAGCTACACTCACGACTGAACCTGTGACTACTCTAACAGCTGTCGTCCTGAGAAACAGAGTGCGGCTAAATACCACTAGCTGCGCAATTTTCGTTTTTTCCAAGCTCTACTTTTTTTACTAGTACTTCGACTACTACTGCTACTACAACTATTACTACGACTGCTACTACAACTATTACTACGACTGCTACTACAACTATTACTACGACTGCTACTACAATTACTGATCGAGAAGATGTCGTTGGAACGCGGCGTGTTGGACGAGATCCAAGCCGGGCTCCACTTGTGGGAGGGGACGGGGGGCGGTACGGGGTGTTAGAGGCTCGAAGAAGAAGAAGGAACTGGCACATTCCAGCGCTCAACACACTCGGGAAAAGATCCCGATGACCGAGCGTCTGACAAACCGGGCAACAGGAGACGCGATGCGATAGAGGCATCGCGTCTCCATTGAGGGGGAACAACGAACCACGCCGACTACTCGTTGAGTCTGCTGTGGGAAGCTCGACCTTGTGCTGCAGCGCGTAGAAGCCGTCCAACACACATAGGTAAACAAAACAAGAACAACAACAACAACAGTGTGTGCAAGATCTTCTGTGTCTCTGCTCACACGTCTATTTATCGGCTTATATGCGAGCCAACCTGTCGGCCTGACAGTGCCTCTACCTGCAACGGAGTCAGCTAGCATCGATGCTCTCTTTTTTAACTAGAATCTCAGTGCGGTACGAATAAAACGGCTCACGACTTAAGACTTATTATTACATGCCGGCGACAACGATGACGGCATCCGGCATACGAAAGACGCCATACGCACAACCGTTGCGAGCGAAGCGCGAACTAACGTACCGGCCATCGCCGGTAGCTAAGCTAGAAACTCGGCGCGCTTTGTGCATCTTTGTCCTGTACAAAGGGGTATGTATGTATACGTCATAAATATACACGACTGAACAAGCAATCGAACGCACGGAGGCGACAACTTGTTCCGTCAGGCCACGATGGCCTGCGAATGTATGCATAGTCGAATCTGGCGCGCTAACGGGAAAAGACCGTCGTTAGCAGCATTCTCGACGTGGTCGTTGTGAAGGCAGGAAGGTTTTCGGGGGGGGGGGGCTAGAGGATTGGAGGACGCACGACGGGGAGCGAACCCCCGGACGCGGCAGCAGCAGCAGCAGCAACAATAACAACAACGACAACAGCAACAACGACAAAAGCAACAACAACAACAACAACATCGCCGTCGGAGGCGGCAAGCAGAAATAAGCAGAAAAAGACCGCGTGAGTCGGAGGCGAACCGATGACTGCGTGGAGCGGTCCGGAACGGGGCCAGTGAGTCGGAGTCAGCGAGCGGTATCAGCAAGAGTAATGGCTTATTTACAACGAAGGAATCGTGGCCTGCTCTGCATCGTGCCGGGAGCGACTACACGAAGCATGTCCACGAAACGTGTTCTACCACCGCTGCACAGCCGGCGGCGGCGGCGGCAGCGGCGGCCAGCCGACACACGCCGACGCCGACGACAATATCCGCTTTCGCGACGCTTTTCAGAAGACGTCGTAAAGAAATCAATCTGGCGCTTTCTAGATATGAGTAGTTGGCGGGCTGGCAGACGCGTGCGTGCCTAGGTGGCAGCAACAACTACAACAACAACAGCTCGACGAGCAACACAAAAGTGGTTGCCTGTCACGCCGGCGTCAGGCGTAGTTCCTGAGTTCGTGAGTTTGCGGCACACACAAGTGAACTGGCAAGCAAGCGGCGGAAAGTTCTTCCATCGTTCCATTTGGCGCGGCGCAACGAGCGGCAGCTTAGCCTGCGGCGAGGCAGAAAATTACTGATCTCACGCTGCTGCTGCTGCTGCTGTCGCCTGTCCGCCAAAGGGGAGATAACCTGTCCGTCGATCGAGGTGGTGCGAGTGGAAGCGCACCGCGGTGCCGCGGTTCGTTTCAGACCAACGTAACGCCAAATGACGCCAGCGACGATGACGATGACAACAAAAACTTCAGCGACGGGAGCGGCGATAACACTGCTGAGGTGCTACCTAGACGTCCACCCGCGTTGCCATCAAGACTGGCCCCGACTGATACCAACTGGGGCAGCCCAGCCCGGCCCGGACCCGGGCCCCGTTCGTCCGTTCGATCGAACTCGAAACGGAGATTCGTGAACGCCGATTCGCAGCCTCTGTCCTCTCTGAGGCGTGCGCATCGTCGCGCAATAATAATGATGAAGATGATGATGATGATGATCACAATGACGATGATGATGATGCTGATGACCGCCACCATCATGATGACCACCACCATCATAATGATCATGATGCCGACGAAGGTTATAGCACAACCAACAACAGCACAGTGGCACTCACCTGACTAGTGTGCTCGTCCCGTGGGCACGTGACACTCATCCACTTGATGGACGCGCGTGACATTTGAAGGTAACGCCAGCGTAGCTAGTCCGGTCGAGGCCAACTCAGATGCACTTGACCGACGGCGGTGATAGTGATGATGATGACGACGACGATGGCGGCAAAGTAATCGAGGACCACCCGTCTCACGGATGTCGCTGATGTAAGACGAGATCGTGGCACCAACCACAAACCTTACCTAACCCAACCACTGGTATGACTGCTGCCACCACTACTAAACTACTACTACTACTATTACTCCTGCTACTGCTACTATAACCTACAATGTGAGAGGTGACGAGACGTAGAGGTAAGTGGGGCCAGGCGGCAGTAGGAACTGTAGTCTGGATAGGGGAGTTCGAGAGAACTACGTGGAGGTAACGCCGGGGCGACGAACAACGACAACAATGCTGCGTGTGATGAAGGCGGCGGCGACGACGATGATGAAGGAGGACGACGACAGGGTGGTGAGACAACGGATCTTATCAGCGGACGCTCGGACAACAACCTAGCCACTACGACCACGATCATCATCACCATTGCCACCGCCGATCGATGTCCAGCAGGAGCAGGCAGGCAGATAGACAGAAAGGCAAGGCAAGGAAGCAAGCAAGCCACATGAAGGTGAAGGTGGAGCACGAGTCGCGCAAGCCGCGCTGAGAACTGGTTGCAGTCTAAGATAAGCGCGGCGGCCAGGTGGACTTTTATAGGTCGGAGTGTGCGGAGCAGCACCTTTTGCCCAATCTGATCCCCATCCTCGGAAACCCTCTCCCGAATCTCCCTCCGTCCCTCCCTTCCTCCCTTCGTCCGCTCCTGGCCGGGAGGAAGAATCGCCGTCAACTCAATACGAACGCAACACAACACACACACATACAGGAGGCGGCACACACGGCAGCCAGGCGGGCCGTGGGCACACCTGAGGAGGGCAGCCGCGAAGCCGCTTTACCTTTAGCAAGGCAAACGCCGTCACCAGGACCAGGCGCCTGTTGGTTACCTGCCCTCGAGTATAACTGAGATGTTCCTCGAGTGTGCTATGCTGGGTTAGAGGGTTGGTTGCGGAGAGGAGAGCTTAGTAGTTCGGGCTAGTTCTACTGATTGCGTTGGCTGCCGCATTCGAAACGCATCGAACACTCCTTGGCGGGCAGGCGAACGAGCGAGCGAGCTCAACGCTAGTGTCGCTTACAAGGGGGGGGGGGGGTGGAATCATCTAACCCCCCAAAGCTCAAGAAGGGCATAAGGTAACTATAGTAGTGGAACTTGACGTAGGTAGGACGCTGCGTGGTACACCGCACGCTATCATGAATCGACGTCGACGTCATCATCGTCATTGTCATTGTTTGTACTCTTCCCTTTTCATAACCTTTGATAGGTAGCAGCTATCCGCTAAGAAGATAGCGTCGGTGACCACGGCAACGGCAGCGTCAAACTGTTCTTTGACCTGTTCCTACTATTAAAGAATAGCTGCTACTGCTGCTGCCGACAGCCATTCGGTCGGGGATTCGTGCTGTTGATACCAATATATCGTATACAGACCCATCATGATAATCATACGTTTGCCAGGCCTCACTTCTTATTGCGCTGCCCAGAAGGCTGCCAACCGAAAGAAGAGACCACACCGCCACCCACCCACGCCGTGGCCCATTCCGCTCACTCCGGCATGGACGGAGTGCCCACATAACAACTATTCGCTAATCATTTTTAGCAGCGGCCCATCCGAGCCAGAGCCTCTGTCGTTCTGGACAACGGACGGGACAAACAGGGCAATGATGATGCCGATGACGACGACGACGACGACTCAACTCTACAACGACGGAGACATCGTTGTAGGGCGCGTGTGAGGGCTGCTCCCATTGAACGAGGATCGAATGCTAGAGAATAGGATGATGATGGGATGAGGTCGTATCGGATCGGATCGCAGCACCATTGCTGGGCCGAGAGCTGGAGCGAAAGGGCGGCGTCCTCAACAGGCCGCTCGCTCGCCAGGTGGGCACCGCTCTCAGCTCTACATTCTGCTTCTACTACGGGCTTCCAGCTACGGTTAGGAGTTGTTGCTGCGACTGCTGTTGTTGCTGGAGCTGCAGGAGCGCGGTGGCCGCGGCACCAATGCTCACACACCGAGGCAGCAACAGCAGCGCCACGAGAGAAGTCAGTCAGGCCATGTCGAACTTTTCGTAAAGGCAACAATCTCGCGCGTCGCAGCAGACTCGTTTGCGTCAAACGGAAAACGCACAAGAAGAAGTCGAAAAAGAGGAACGCGATGATGATGTTGACGACGACGATGATGATGTTGACGACGACGATGATGACGTTGAAGACGACGACGATGATGTTGACGACGACGACGATGATGTTGACGACGACGACGATGATGTTGACGACGACGACGATGATGTTGACGACGACGACGACGATAATAGTAATGTTGACGACGACGATAATGTTGACGACGACGACGATGATGTTGACGACGACGACGATGATGTTGACGACGACGATGTTGGCGACGACGACGACGATGATGTTGACGACGACGACGATGATGAGAATGATGAAAGAAAAGAACTAGCAGCAGCATCAGTAAGCCGGAAGCGATTTCGGGTAGGAGAAGATCGACGAGGCAAATCATCTGCCTCCTCCCCTTCTCTGACTGGCTTGGGCAGTTCCGGGGCCCCCGGGGTAGGAGACAGCCGGCAGTACAGAGAACCGGACACAGCCCGGGACGGACGACGATTTGGCGAATTGCAGGCAAAGGCACGCGCGCCTCGCGCAGCGGTCACCTGTGAACGTCAGTTAACGTCAGCAACGGAAGAGTCCACCACTGCTAATCCTGCTCGCACCCCCCCCCCCCGCGGGACACCCGGTCACACCAAAGCGCCAACACATCTCAGTCAGCCACTTAATTATTTAAATCCGTTGATTGAGCGACGATTGACTAATTGAAGACGAACACCATCGTCAGTCGTCATCGTGGCAAAGGTACGGGTCGCGGCTTGCCTGCCGCTGGATCCTGCACCGTACGAAACAACTGGTGGCAAAATCGCATCGCTTACCTCTGCGATTAGAGCGGTAACAGCTACTGCTCTAAGAGGCGTTATCTGTATTTGATGGTCGCATTATATTTTATTTCCGCCTATATTTGCCTCTCACATGCGCCTTCCCCCCATACACACTCGCACACATTATAAACAATAACATGGCGCTTTCAGCCACCTAATCTATACAATATAACACACGTTTTATAAATTACGCATGAACCGAACAGCAAGTTATATTAGAATCCATTATATATATATATATATATATATATATATATATATATATATATATATATATATATATATATATATATATATATATATATATACTTCCTGTTCGGTTTATGCATAATATAGACAACTTGTGGTATCTGTGGATTCTAATGTAACTTCTTGTCAAGAACAGATGCTTGATACTTGAGTGTATAGCTCACAGTATTTGATAACGATTATTATCGCCATTTGATACTTTAACCTAGAGAAGTTTTAACCTGGCTGTTACACTCACTAGCAAATTCAAAATTGTTGGAGGTACAGTTAAAGGACATACGCAGGACTATATAAATATTCAGACACTAACGATAGCCTTTTCTGCAAATTGCCCCGAATGGTTATAATTGTTTGAATTATGTAAATTTCAGGCTCAATGAGGAATTACTGAATTAAAAAAAATTGTTGTCCGGAGAAGACGGCCCCATAAAAAATATAGATATGTATGTGTGTGTGTGTTACCAGACACTTATTTGGCGCTCCCAAACAGTTTTGTCATTACCATGGTGCCGCAGGAATCAATCCTGTACGACTAGAATCGATATCTACCTGAGGCTTGAGTTTTCTGGGGGACCGGCTCCATGGACAGCAAGAAGACTCTTGCCACAGCCTAGACAGGTACACTTAGCTTTAAACTGCATTTGCGCTTTCTAGAATAGCGAAAAGTGCTGAAAGTGTCTGCCTATATTGTTGAGAATGGACGCCCGATACGACCGGCCCTTTTGTCAATAAAAAGGGCACAAGCACACTTATCAGATTTGAAGGTGGCCAAATCAGTTTACTTTTGATAGTGCTAAAATTCCACTACTTGACATTAGGGCGGCCGCGGCAAGAACATTGCTTGTGGAACATTGAACATATATATTTATATATATTATATATATATATATATATATATATTTATATATCTAAACGCATTCGTTTAAAACGTAAACTTAATTAAACGCACTTTCTGATAATAGTTACAAGTTATTATACTACTCCTTGTGTAGACCTTGAAACACTACAATATTATCAAATACTTTTGTCATATATATATATACGTGTACGTGTAAAACGTAACTTAATTAAACGCACGTTCTGATAATCGATACAGAATATCCTACTACTTGTTGTGTAAACCTTGAATAATACGATATTATTAAAGGTGCTTGTCATATATATTATAGATATATAATATAATATATATATATAGATAAATATATATATATATATATAATATATATATATATATATATATATATATATATAATATATATATATATATATATATATATTATATATATCTATATATATATAAGTTATATATATATACTTAAACGCGTACGTGTAAAACGTAAACTTAATTAAACGCACGTTCTGATAATCGATACAGGATATCCCACTACTTGTAGTGTAAACCTGGAATACTACGATATTATCAAAGGTGCTTGCTATATATATATATATATGAGTGTACAGCAATTTTAGGCAGGCACGGTTTCCCGACCTATGACCGACCGCGCATTGCATACACTGTTTAGCCAAGCATCATTTCATTGCTCTCTCGTTCTCCCTCTCACTTTTTATTGCACCCCACCCGAGCCCCCCCAGCCGGTTCCCGGTTGTTGTCGTCGCCGTCCCCGTTGCACACGCGCGTGCATCTCTTAGGCGGTGGCGGCACATAAATTGCATCTTGATCTCGCTCGGGGAAGGCTGTCGTCGCTGCATCGGACGCTTGCATCAACGGCACTCCAGCAACGACGATGACGACGAGCAAACGCTTGGGCGACGACGACGACGAACGACAACGCTGCCGCAGGCATCGCTTATGATTACTCCTGCGTAGCAACCGACCTGGCCGCCGCCGCCGACGCAGCGCCTCCATAGCGCCTTCATAGCGCGGTCGGGCACGAAGGAATCGGAGCAAGCCACGATGATAACGATGACGGTGATGATGACGGTGGTGGTGGTGGTGGTGGTGGTGGATGATGATGATGACGATGATGATGCTGTTGAATATGGCGATGATAATGATGGAAGGAGGATTGAGCCAGCCGAGCCAGCGTACTCCCGAGCCCGCAACAACGAAGGATGACAACGTACATTGGAGTACGAGCGAGGATTTGTCCCCTGTAAGCCCCCCGTGAAGCATGGCGTTCGCTGTGAGTACGTAAATATCCATCTATCTCTCTCTCTTTCTAATGCTTGCAGCAACATGCTTCGATAAACAAGTCATCGTTATTGTTGCTGTCGTTGTTGTTGTTGTCCATGTTGCGGGTATTGTTTTTCTGTCGTTGCCGTTTTCGCATGCTGCTATGTCGGTCAGTCCAAGACCGGGCACAGCCGTCCAGCATAGTCGTCGACATCATCAGCATTATCGTCATCATCATCATCTATCATCGTCACCATATGACCAAAATCATCACGATTACATCGAGACGAGCGCATTCAATCAAGGAAAAAACAACATTATCGTCCTCCTCGTCGTACTCTTCATGTTCTTCTTCTCGCCTTCTGCTCTGCCCTATTCTTATCCGCCCACTCCTTTGCCTACCCCACATGTTCTGTCTTTCTGCCCGCCTCTTCCCCCTCTCCCCCCTTTCCCATCTCTCTCTCTCTCTACCTTAAGCGTGCAACCGGAAATCAGTCAACTATGCGTCCGTGCACCCGTTGCGGGCAGCCGTGCACGCGGCCGGAAAGCGACGTCGTCCACCTCATCGAGCATACGAGTGAGGCTGACTTCGGTCTAGGGCCTGCCGAACCCTCTTCTTATTGTGTCGTTGGTCATCATCATCGGGAAGGTCGGTTGCGGAACGCTTGGGGTGGCGTGGCGGGAGCGTAGCGCCGCCGAGATGACGGCTGGTACGGACGAAAGGGTTAGCGCTGGGCCGGGCCGCGATGAGGTGCCGCCTCGATGAGGGGACTCATTGGGCACCTTGCATCGCCCCGAGCAATTATCATCAACCGGACACTGTTACTCCCGCCGTTCCCGCCGGCGGGGGGGGGGGGGGGGGGCGCGGCCAGCTGTCGCCAGTGCCCGCTGGATCTATCCAAACGATCCAAACCATTGCCTCTTCGAGCCCTTCGCCCGTCTACCCCCGGAGGCCCCCCTTCCCGAGCGAGCTGCTACGGGCGTTCTGTCGATTGATTGACACCATAACCACACCAGTGGACTTCGTCCGTCGTATTCCAGGAAGTTACTGTAGTAGTAGTGGTAGCAGTAGCAGCAGCATTAAGACTAGTAATCGTGGCAACACATGGGCGGGCAACCAAGCCGCAAACCATTTAAAAACATTGGTGCTGCCGATGTGTCCGTTCGTCCGTCCGCTCTCAAGCGTGACAATTTGCCGAGCGGCTGGCCGTAGCAAAGAACACGATCGCGGTCACTCGGTCGTTGCTCAGTCGTTCGTCGCCTTTGGGCGTCATGTAGTTGTCGTCACGCGTTGTGAGCGCGCGAACCGATGTGCAAGTGGCCTCTTGCGCCTGCTCTTGCTACACACCGGTCACCGGTGCTTACTAACTGAGAGAGAAGCACGGCCGGCAAAGAGACAGCGGAGGGGCGGGAAGGCGGGAAAGAATATGTATTCCATCTAAACCGCGCTTTACAGGTAGAGGATTTCGTCCTCGAACCTCGAGAGAGAGAAAGAGCGCGCGCCAGAGAGAAAGAGATGGAGAGAGAGATAGAGAGAGGGGGAAATCGAAAGGACACGGGTGGAGGAATTCATATTTGGCGAGAAGGAACAGAAGTGGACACAGTGGACCGCGGGAGGCACGCACTGACAGAGCTAGCTGTTTGTGAGGTCGACATATCCGAACGAACGAGGTCGTTGCCGATGCTCGGTTTGGCTGACACGCAGGTGTTTGGCCGAGCGAAAACAGTCGTCAGTCAACTTATTACTTTGGTAGTAATTGAATAATAATCGGCGGATTTGCATCGTTGTGCTCGTTCTCGTCTTCGCTATGACCATCTTGTACGCGCCCATGCTCCTCCTGCTGCTGCTGCTGCTGCGGTGGTGGTGGTGGTCATCACCACCCTGTTTCGGGTGGAGGCAATAATCACGAACGACAGGCGCACTGCACTCATCAGTGACGCCAGATGATGAGATATTTCGGCTTGTGGCAATGCTGTTGCTGCTGCTGCTGCTGGCGTTGGTAATGGTAGCGGTCATTCTAACGAGAATTATGCCGACAATGATGACGATGATGATGCTGTTGCTAGTGTCGTTAAGAGAGTTTAGTGTGCAGTTTACGCGGCTCGTACATCTGTTGGCCAGTTGTGTCATTTCCCGCCACCGCCTTGTTGAGTTGCATCGCGTCAACAACATTGGCATGGGAAAACGTTGGAAGACGATGATGGGGAATCCACAGATGACGGAAGGTAGCCGTTGCCTGCGATGGGCTTTGAACCCTGCCTGCCTGCTTACTGCTATTATCGTGGACTTGCCCGGCCACAGCTGTGGCGAGAGCCACTGCAATTGCACGCTGGCCGACCTGCAAACGGTTGCAGGCGTTTTTTTAACGCGTGCGCTTCGTTTTAAGTCCCGTTACATACGTCGACAGTTTGATGAGATGATCCTGCGCCTATTACAGATTCCCCAAAGGAAGCTACTACTACTACTACTACTACTACTACTACGGCATTGGCAACCACTCAATCAATTATCACTTATACTTCTACTTCAGCTACAACTTTTTTAAAGTTTTCGGGCTAACCCTCAGCTAAGATTTAACGTCCACGGAACTGTTTTTCACATTGCGCTATAGACGGACCTCCATAAATACAAATGTGCAACGGTGGGGCTCGAACCCGCGCACCTATGTGTCTCCTTCGGTTGCGAGGCGGACCCTTAATTTACCACGCCACCGGGCTCGACTCCAGCTACTACTATTACTAGAATTAAAAACATGTATAATGAGGTTTTTCCAAATCGATACTATCATCCATCCCCATCACATCTTAAAACATCTAGCGTTGCGTACCCAAACAGTATATTCCGTGTGGCAGCAGGATAGCAGCTAACTCTCGTGGTGATATGGTGAGCTATTCAGCTATCATAGATGAGCATCGCTTCGAGAAAAACTTCAATCAACAATAGGGGTCGGACCGGCGATACCCCATTCGATGATGATGATGATGAGTGAGTAGCTTACGCACCTCCCTTCTCCTCGCCCGTTAGGCCACGCCGCTGCTACTTCTACGTGTATTACTGGTCGATATTTTAGGAACGAACCTCAAGCCAATAAATGGCCTATGCTTATATACGCATATGTATACATATCTGCCCCGCCAGCCCCTCAGACACGCTCCTATTCCTCCCTTAGCACTCATTCATTCATTCACCCATCCATACACGCATGTAAACGGTGGGCACGCACGAAACGCACTCACTCGAAGGGTAGCGTAAGCCGGCCGGCCGGGGGCTAACGGAGGACAGAGGTGGGCGGGGGGGGGGGGGGGGCGGCAGTTTCTGTCCGACTGCTGGTTTTAGTGACGAGTGATGGGAACCAACTACGACGACAACGACGACGACCACGACGATGAGGTGACGACGACCACGACGACGATGTTGATGGGAACAGGCTCCCCAGCTAACTGCCGGCCAAGTAAATGTACCCAGAGCAAATATTGGTTTAAACAAATCACACACACACACACACACCGGCACACACACAGAGACGCTTGCATGCACGTAGACACGTAGTCACACGCAAGGGCACGACGTACGCATGCACATCTATGCACTGCTTTTCACAGGAGTCACAATTCGGCGGTCGGTCACTTGCCAATGGCAAGCACACGACGACGACGACGATGAGGACGACGACGACGACGACGAATGGAACGGGTAAGTAGACTCACACGAACACAAGCGAAGCCCTTTCAGCCCGCCTGTGCATTCATGTCGTGTAGTACTGCGGCTCTTACAGCCAGCTAAGCAAGTCGCCGTCACCGTCGCCGTGGCCGTCCTCTCAAAGGGGTTTGTTCTAAATTGGGCGGCATGGCCAATCAGTGAGTGGGCACGGCCATGCGCGAACGCCAACGAAGAACGCCCAAGTAGCAGGCAGCAGGCTCAAACGAGAGACTGGGTTATGTCGCGTACGCCTTTGTCGCGGGACTGGCGGGGGGGGACTGTCTGGAAGTTTGGTGGGCTTTAGACCCACCGAAGTTCTGCGGCAGGCGGCGGGCGGTGGGGGGTGGTGGCGGGGGACTGGGGAGTCAACCCGGCCGGCGGCCGAAAAACGAAGCGCCGCCAGTCGCAGAAGCAGGGTGTGTCAAATGAGCTTGAGGCGCTCTTTTGAACGAGAAAAGAACGAAAGTCGCTCGCCACGTAGCAGCAGCTGCAGCTGCAGCTGTAGCAGCCGCAGTCTCCTCTTTCTTCTTCTGCTTCTTCTCTTCTTTCCGGCCTCTTCTCGTGAAAACCCTTTTTGTCAAAGCATCCGGGTCCACACAGCGAGTCGTTCCTGCCCTCTTTAGTCGATCAGGGAGACAGACCCGCTGACACTGATGGATATCACCATGGGGATGCAAGTATCAAGACGGGCACGGTACGCAAACACGCCTAGATAAACGCACCACCCTTCAGCTAGCTGCAGCTCAAGGGATGCACATAAGGTCGGTCGGTCGGTCGGTCATTTCAGCTTAGCGATCTAAACTAGATCGCTGACAACTGTATTACCGACGACCATTATAGGGCAAAAAAACATAGCATAGCGGAGCCCACCTTTTCCCACAGCATACTGCCAACGTTCGAGTGAACGCAGTTGGTGGTTCGACGCACAGATCCCGCGTATCCAAACATAGCAGCCGTGTGCGTGCCTATTTCAGTCTGTGCACACAACAGCTAATACTACATACAGTACAGTAGGGGACCATTGCCTCGACAGCCATCGACTCTACCACAACTCAAAGCAGCTACGATTATATCGTCGAGCATCGAGTGCGTCTGCATTGCCTGCCTGCATTACCCTAATCAGCACGCAAATTAGTAAACAGGCAAAATGAGTGCCACATACGTTGTCGAAGCAAGAAGCGAGCAAAGTACATAGAGGGAGGGGAGAGAGAGAGAGAGAGGGGGGGAGAGTGGCGTGAAGGAGAACACACAAGGTTACGTTGCTTATTATACCTACCCTAAGGTAAAGATTAGCAAAAATGGTTCTATAAAGTACACTGCATGTGCTATTTATTTTATACAATATTATAGGTTTTGCATGCTACTTATTTCGCGTATGGCTTTGGCACAGCCAGGGATTTAAGCCGGCGGGTCGACCTGAACAAGCAAATATCGCTAGGTTTGCTGCCTAAATGAACCAAGCTGTTTCGTACCTGATGCACAGCTAGTTTGTCATTGCTAACAGTTAGCCGGGTGTGGGAGGAGCTCAAGTGATAATAAGTTATGATAAATTATATATATAAATATATATATATATATATATATATATATATATATATATATATATATATATATATATATATATATAGAGAGAGAGAGAGAGAGAGCGAGAGATAGAGAGCTCGTAAAAGGGCGAAGAAATAAAGAACGAGTATTTGAAGTCCATCATGAGAAGCAAAGCGTTAGCATGCCCCTATCGCCTCCAAGCGTGTCGCCATTGTATGATAGGCACGAACAAATACAACAGAGCAACAGTCAAAGCAGCATGGCCAGCTTCCCAAAACTGGTCATCTACTAGACCCCACGCAGTCCTGTTCGCGTTCGTGTTAAGACGGGGGCGGTGCGGGGGGGCAGGTGGCGGCGGACCCATTCTGTGGAGGACGCGCCCGGGAAGAGTGGGCCCCAAGTGGGCCAATATAATGCGGCCACGAGCGGCTGAAGGTGGGCACAAATTAAGTGCTAAATTTAGATGAGGCCGACTGACTGGCGCTACCAAGCAAACAGTTCGACGCCTCTCACATTGAGCCTCATGTTTTCGATTCAGCGCGGCTGTGCGCCTTCACTTATAATACTGTGCTGGGAAGAAGCTAAGCACCTCGCGCGCGCTTCCCGGCCAGGAGCCAGGACGGGTGGCTTGGAACTCAATGCAGAAAGGAACTCAAAGGGCAGGCCGACCGGCCGGTGAGGGGGTGGTTTATGTTGGGTGAGCGGTTTGAGTGGCTCCCTGCGCCCTGCCGCTGGCGGCTGGTCATGTCGATCTACTGTCGGCTAGCGTCGGCATCGTAAAAATCGGAAGCTCCATAGTAATTTCAGCGGCCATAGGTTTGCCACTCGCTCTTGCACGATGACCGCCACATTGACGCTCGTTATCGTTCCAATCACAGAGTGCGAGATGACCCAAGTGCATTTATTCTTGTCGCCTGTATAGTTTTTCCGTATAGTTTTCCGTCTAAAGCCGTAATGGCGTGCAAGCAGGTGAGCGATAGAACACGCACTCTAGCGAGAGACGACGCATTTCGACGAAAGTGACATGTTGTAATTAGGGGTCAACTACGAGCACCCTGCATAGAGCAATCGCACCAGGCCAGGTTATGGAGCGGATTCATATGTTCACCCAACAAATAAATAGGTTACTGCTGATTTGGCGGAGACTTCTATTTGACGATAGCCGAACGTTTCGCAAAACGAGTTGGATTTGGTTCGTTTCCTCAGCCAAGCCCTCACGCCGGGCTTACCAAAGCGAATCGTGAATATCGTCATCTGTGACAGATTTATCGCCAGGTCCAGGCAGAACCCAGTGTTGCTCCGGTGCCGCCTTCTGCGGAGTCTCAAGTCAATTGACGACGACGACACCCACGGCAACGACGTAACGCAGTCGAAAATCCGAAAGAGGGTTTTAAGCGCGAAAAAAACGTGTGAATGAACACCCCACTCTCAGCTGGGATGCCAGTAATAGCGCTGACTGCGTTGGTGCAGTGCTGTAGTAGTGGAAGGCGTAGGTACGAGCATATAACGTAGACCTCTGGGCAGTGGTTGCGGACAGCGTCGTCACGGTCCCAATGCGCAAGTACTGCAAGTGGTGGCGAGAAACGATTCTACTTGTGCCAGTGATGGTAGAAGAACTAGAAGGTCTTGGCACCTCGACTTTGGCGCCTTCATAGGTTCCCCTCCGCTCCACGCACCCCATCCCCCCCACCCCCGCCGCCCAGCTAATGGGATACTGTCTGTGTAAATATTTGGCTTAATTTTACCCGGGCTATAGCCGCGTGCGGCCAACCTCTGTCTTGGCCGAACGCTGCCAACGTTCTGCTTGAGACTCGCGGCAGAAATCGTAAGTTGTTGCTGTTGTTGTTGTTCCTGTTGTTGTTGTGTCTGTTCTCGTCGCTCTCGTTTTCGCCACCCTAAGCCGTCCGCTGCTGTATGCAGGGGCTGAAGTGAACTACTACCACTAATGGCCAACCACGGGAAGCTAGAGCCCTATGTCGGCAAAATTCCCACATCTCGTCGTCTTCTGTTGCCTTTACTTATTTTGTATATCTTTTCTTTTTTACCGTTTCTTATTATTCTTCCTCTTCGTGTGTTTCTCTTCGTTGTGATCCTTGTTTCTCCACTCCGAGGTCGACGTTTTCTCTGTGGTTGGTGCTATTCCTCTGCTCATCGTCACAAGCGCTTCACAAAAGCAGAGTAGCAAAATAGCCGAAGAAGCTCAGAGACATAGAGAACATCCCCGGCAACTGATTTCTGAGTTGGCCAGCAAACTCGCTCCTCTGTGACCACGCACACCTATTTGTATGCATATATAAATATATATATATATATATATATATATATATATATATATATATATATATATATTTATCCTGACTAAAAATAGCTAACGTAGACCAACTATGTTCTACTCGGAACAACACATTAATACTCATCATTTCACTTAGGATCGGCCTCTTTTGGCAGCCTATGTGTGAAGTTCAGCATTCATTGTTTGCATACCAGGTGCCATGTAGGAGCACACGATCCTCGGGTGAAGTGGTCACGCAACCTAGGCCGCATCTCCTACGCAAGTGAGCGTTTTGCACTGTGCTAACTATAGAATATCTCGTACCAATATCAGGTTGGCACCAACCAGCGACTTAATGCAGTGGTACAGCTCTCGGTTTATACTGCAAACATTGCACTACTTTCTGCCAGTTCTACTACACAACCTATGACGCAACCCGGTTTAATAAACCATAATAACACGCAATACATTTTCCTGTTCTAGCACAAATGTACGTATGCCTATACGTGTATGCTCCAATGCGCGCACACAAAAAGTCACACATTATCTGTCTGTCTAATGTACGTCTGTGCATGTAGACACACGTATATCTGCACAGTGTATCTCTCTCCCACCACATACATGTATATATATATATATATATATATATGATCTCACACGTCTC
>QVRM01006592.1:0-180494 GCA_003439945.1 Dermanyssus gallinae | reverse complement strand
CTTCTGTCTGTCGGTTTCTCTCTCCTCCGTCCTATTCCTGTCCTGGCGGCTGTCGACTTTGATTGCTAATTGGCCGCTGAATTAAACTGACCCGTTCGCCCACCCGTCTCTCCACCGGCCGCTAGTTCCTTCGACAATCCACCTAGGCCGATCCACAGCGTTAGTCGAAGTTTAGCGACACAATACGGAAATTAGTTAGAGTTCTTCCAACAACAATCACAACAACAGCAACAACAACAACAGCACACCTTATTAGACCGGTATTTCTCCACGTACGTTGACCTGCCCGTCGCCGGGCCACCACTGCTTAGTGAATCCCAATGCGGTCTTAAACCTAAATAACAAGTTTAAATTAAAGAACAGCGTCTGGCGGAGCAAACACAGAGTATATAACCGATTGGTAGCGTCCACAGTCAGACAACACGTTTTTATATTATATATACATACTAAAATACAGGTGCTAATGGAAATAACGCATATATATATATATATAATATATATATTATTTCTAATATTAATTTTTATTATTATTATTAGTATTGATTACATGTTAAACAATGCTACAGTTGTGAGGTCTGAACGTTCTATGCCTACTGTCATATCGACAGAACACTGAAAGCACACAGGTTATAAGGAACAAGTATGGCTTCTAAGTGTTGAAACCTTCGTTGATTGACAGCTTAATTGAAGGTTGTAGAGGGCAAGTAGAAAACATAGTATGTCAGTAATTGCATCTGTACAAAACCTATTGGCGGCAATTGGCTACAGAACTAGCACGACCAAAGACAAAAGATAGGGCTGAGTTAAGTTTTTCGGGCTGACCCTCAGCCAAGATTTAACGTCCACGGAACTGTTTCTCACACTGCTTCATAGACGGAACCCCATAAATACAAATGCAAGTGCAAAAGATAGGGCTGCAGCAATACAACTAGCAAGGTATATTATTTGTAGTAGTAGTTAAGGTTGTCAAGCTGTTGTAGGAGTATACTAAGAATTGTTTGTTTTTATCTGTTGTATGGAAGTTGTTCTGCACGAGCTGCTACTACTGCTAGTAGTTTTTGTTTTCTAGTGGGCTTCTAACGGCTACGAAGCTGCTAACACTGCAATAGCCCATAGAGCACCGGCTAACGATGTGTGTCAAACGCGACACATTGTCGGCGAGTAATTAAATTCGAATACAACGCAACGCAATTGCGTGGAGAGGGTGGCCCCTAGAATAGGGAACTAATAGGGTCAGACAAAGCTCCTGCGCCCTGCCCAGTGATTAGCTGACAACGTGGCGGCGGCCGTTGGGTTTGCAGTAGAGCGTTTTTACATTGCCTTTTCCTAAGCACTATGGGCCTTTTTTGGTAGCAATACAACAAACAACAAGTGGCGTGCTCTACCATCGAGCGTGTCCGCATACGCGCAGAGGCGTAGCGTGTCCTGGGCAGGACGTTATGGAGCAGCCGACTTTTCGCCAAATGGAGGCGAGTAAGAGAGCCAAATGAGAACAAGAATCATTAAATGTGGACGTAAGAAATGTGAGAAAGAGGGCAGGCGGGCTGGCGGCCAGGCGAGAAAGAGAGAGACAGAGAGAGAGGGGAGAAGAAGAAATAGTGAGCTAATAGATGCAAGAAGCAAAGAGCTTATGGCTCTGAGACGATCGATACTGTGTGAGATATGAATTGGTTGCCGTTACTAAAATTGCCGTAAGCAGCCGGAGGAGAGCCTGGACGGGTAAACGTGCAAGAACGGGTAGAGAAAGATTAAGAAACCTCGACTTCCTGCCGAAGCAAGCTATGTTTTTCATGCTGCATGTAAAGTAGCAAACAGCTTTTCGACACCCGCGCCCGGGCCCTTCTCTCGATGACGCAGCCTTCTTTTCTACCCGCATGCAGTACCATAGCTTGCGAAGGTGCCGTAGGTGATGACGGTAATGGGGGGGAGGGGGGGAGGGGGGGGAGTCGGAGGGGGCGACAAAGGCGGCTACGCTAGCGTTGACTCGAGACGCACGTGCAGTCTAATATGGCCTGCAAGCCTTCTCAACGTCGCAGGTTGCCGTCACAAGCGCCACAGCGGGGCGAACGCGACGACGGCACTTGGAACCTAATGAGCGTGCTCGTTGCACAAGCACAGGAAGGTAGAGAGACACGGGCAGAGAGATAGCGAGAGACGGAAAGAGAGCGAATAGAGAAAGAAGGAAAGCTAAGGGTGGATTGTGGCAATGGAAGCTAACGCGAGCAGAGAGAAAAAGAAGGCGCAAGTCAAACGCTCGACGCTCGACATGCTTGGTCTCCTCTACGAGCGGGCCATGCAAGCAATGATAGACACACACACATAGGCAGACAGATAGGAGCAGATAGGGAACCCACTCAACCAGGCCTTGCCAGGCCAACACGTCTACGCGATCCACGCCCCCCCCCCCCTGGGGGGGGCTGTCTGGCCTACGACCAACAGCCGAACGGCCAAAGACCAACCGGCAGCAGGAAGCACTCACTGTACATGGTGGCACTGCAATGGCTGAGACTGGGCCACCAGCAGAGGAGAATGGCGCCGCAAGCTGGAGTACGGACGGCGGGCGCAGAGAGGTGGCGCGTCGACGGCGACGTGCAATGTATGTTGATAACTATGCTAAAATTGGCGCATTTTTTGGAGCCACACCGTTCCTACTGGGCGGCACCCGTTCTACCACCCAGCTAGCTGGCTTGCGAGCGAGCGGCCGGCCAACCAACGCGCCATTTGCAAGTACCTACGACGACGACCCCTTGAAATATGGGGGGGGGGAGGGGTAGTAGGTGGAGGAGGTTTGGGGCCACTTCGCCGCCGCCGTTGCTATCACCCCCGCCGCTTCCGCCGCAGCTGGTGCAGAAGCAGCAGCAGCAACGCAGATGTCCGTAGGTGCGTGCGCCCCTACATACAGCAGTACGCACGGCGCATACTACGAACACATAGGCATCACAGAGGTCCACTAAGTCTACGTTCGAAAGAGATCGGGCTCTCGGGGTTGAGATGGCCCAGTCCAAGAGGCGGACAAGATACGAAGCTTCGAGAAGGGCTCGAGTTTCCGCGCCCGGAGTCCGGTGGGGGGGGAAGGGGGAGTCGTAGGGTCAAGCAGCTGGTGCGACCTACCGGCCTATCCGAGTGACGATGATAATAATAGTCATAATAATGATGGTGGTGATCATTACTGCCGGCATCATTATCACCATCACAATGATAAACATCATCATCGATATTATTATTGTTAATAAATAATATGGCCGTCATATCGGGACGTCCTTCATGCCATCATTACCAAAGGACAAAGAGCCCAGGCCCCGTGTCCATATGTCTCCTCTCGTCCTTATGCCCCCTCGCCCCACCACTTTCCAACCGTCGGGTCTCCTGCGAGGGAAAACACTGGCACTGATTCCTCTTCTTGCACAAGGCGGTATGCACCACATTGCCGCACTGCCACCACTTTTACTACGACGGCTAGGTTAGGAGAAGAACGCCCATACCCGGCTCTCATCGTAGAGGTCAGGCGGAATTTCAACGCACAGCCATCACGGCAAGGAGAGGGCATGCAAATCGAGTCGAGCGGCATGGATGCAGAAAGCCTAATTTCCACATTAATCACGGCCACGCCTGATGAAAGCGCCATTTGTCGGCGTCGACCTTGTATGTCCGCAAAGTTTACCTAAGCACAATTGGATGCTTGCACAAGTTATAAACTATCTTAAAAAATAATGACAGCCTGCCCAAAAACAATATATATCTATATATATATATATATATATATATGAAACACAGCACAGTTTTCTATGTTAGTAGCAATATATATATACATATTGCTTTTTGGGCAGGCTGTCATTATTTTTTAAAATAGTTAAATTAAGATAGACAGTATATATATATATAACTCTGCTTGGGTGGTTGCTACGTCATCGTACCGCGCCAGATCTTGCTTTATTTTAGTTTTTATCGCATTGCAGCTAAAAGCGGACGCTGGCTTATCAGAGCACATTATTTGCAAAATGGTCAGAGTAAATATAGCTATACAAAGCCAACTCAGGAGGCATTCCGCTACTCAACCTATTACGTTTGTTCAAGCTGTTCAAGACTTACGCTTACCCACGCCATTTGCAAATATACAAACTTTTTTATACAAGCGATATATATATATATATATATATGCATACATGTATATATAGATATATACTCTCGGTCTCTCAGCCTATTCCGGCTTATCACTCTCGCCGTAGGGTGTGATGTGGGTCGTAACGAGCATTAGTGGATCGAGACGTGAAAATACAGCTTGAGCGCCAACGAGCGATTGTCCAATTGGCTAGCTGAATGAATGAATTTCTTCTCTAAACATGGTGTTTGCTCGCTTGCAAACAGCGAGTGGCTGCGGCGATGATGACGATTACAATGAGTTTGATGCTGAAAATGATGTTATGGTTGACGGTGAGGGTGATGAGGTTGATGATTATGATGATAATAATGGTGAGCATGTACGATTAATGTCGCTGTGGCTCTCACTGCTAAGACCCTCCTCCGGTCATCGGCAGTTTGGAGAGGCCAGCGCATAGCGTTCAATGTAAAAGAGGTCCACTATCTCGCGGTGTCATATCCACTTGTGTTCGCCATCCGCCCCCTCTTTCCCTTCCTCTCTCTCTCTTCCTCTCTATATATGTATAAATATATATATACATATATATAGATATATATATATATCTTCCTCCCCCTCGACGCCCCGCCCCCAGGTTGTCCCGCTCTAAATATTCTTCTCTCTTCTCTTATTTCCGTTTCATTATTTTTGTCTTCCATTCTTTCTTCCAACAACAACAACAACAATGCACCTCGGTGTGGTGTTGTTCGTACAGCCAGCCCGGAGGGGGGGGGTGTGAAGAGACTCAACGCCAGCGTGCAGCCCTAGCTGGCGCGCTTCAGTCTGCGTTTGTTCTGACCAGCCAGCCAGCACCCTTCATCGTGGTGGCGTGCATCTTTGTGCTGGTGCTGTGCTGCGCTTGGCTGATGATGCCACCGTGCTACAACACCATTGTTGCGGTTTTTGCTACTGCTGCTGCTGCTGCTACTACGCTTACGACCAATACTACTACTACTACTACTACTACGACGGCTACTACTGCTGGTCGTCGGGCCATCAAAACAACAACTGCGATTTCTTTTGCTCGTCTCGTCTCGCCCTCTTCTCGTCTTGGCGGTCGGTGTCTTGGCAAGATTGTGAAGTGGCAAGGCGGCGCTCACGCGTTAGAAGCCGACCGAGCCTCGCCAAACCGAGCTGCCACAACGATGACGACGACGACGACAGCGACAGCCCCCCGGCCAACAACGAGCGGCGCGTCTTATCGCCGCTGGCCGGAGCTGCCGATGCTGCATTGAGCTCAGATCGTGTGGTGGTGGTGCTGCTGATGATGCTGCTGCTGCTGATGATGATGATGGTCGTGGTAGCAGCCGTGGAGGCAGGCGAGCTGGCCCGCGGGCCCTCCTCAAAAAGAGTAGTAGTACAAAAGGCCGTTTTCCTTTTCTTCCATTCTGTCTTTCCTGTTTTTCTTTCCTGCTCTTCCTCCTTTCTGTCTGTCTGTCTGTCTTTCTTTCTTTCTTTGCCTGCCGCCTGGAGAGGCCTGCGAGCCCCCTCAGCCTTGGCCCCTCAGATCTTTGCCCCCCTGCTTGCTTAGCCCGTTGGTTCGCTCGTCGTCGTCGTTGTCGGTGGCGGCGGCAGCCGAGACCAGCTCGGCTAGAGTTTTGACTGTCGCTACGCGTTGCTCTGAAGAAGGCGCTCGGTGTGCTGTAAGACGCGATACGCGCAGAGTGCGCGCAGGCTACTACGGTCTGCCTCTAGCGTGTCTGCATGTCTTTGTGTCGGACGGACGGTCGGTCGGTCGGGTTGTCTCTGTCTGTCAGAAGGATGATGACGGTGGCAATGCCGCTGCTAAATGGCCCACAGGCTTGAGCCTTTCTTCAAACTGGCCGTGTCCGTGGGCAATGGCGGCGACGGACGGAGAAAGGCGTCAAGGGGTAGGATTGCGGGGGGGGGGGGGGGGGTAGACAGCGAAGAAGAACACAGAATGAAGAGAAAAGATAACGTATAGGAAATACTGAGATAGCAAGATAGAGAGAGAGAGAGAGATAGGGAGAGGTAGAGTAGTAGAGAGAGAGGGAGTAAGATAAACAGCCAATAAGAAACGCTGCCGGCGGTGACGACGATGCTAGCTGTGCTGTTGCTGCTGCTGCTGCTTGGGGCGAGGATGTTATCAGACGGCGATTCGTTCGTGTCTTTGGGATTGAAGCGGTCCGGCGGGGCAAAGCTCGGAAGGGTAGGGTTGGAGACTGGCTTGGGCAATGGAAACGCCGCCTTCTTTGAAAGCTCGACCAAAACCTTCACGCCTTGTTGTTCGTAGGCTTTGTCGCTTTACGCCGCAAGAACTTGCGGCGGTCTCCGGCGGACGGACGGAAGAATATCCCCGTTGCCGCTCGGCCCAGCTACGTCGTTTGCCGTCTTAAAGCTCCCCCCACCCCACCGTTTTTCTGTACTTTCTTAACGCCTGGCGGATTATCGCCGTCCCGTCGCGAGCCTTCCTCTGTGTCTCTTCGCTTGCCTCATCAGTCCGCATCCGCCTGTTGTTATTATCTTGGTTTTGAGCTAATTTTTCGGTGGCAGGATTGTCCTGCTGACGTTCTCCGTCAGACGTAGCTGCTATGTGGCCTACGCAGGGCCGGCACCCTCCACCAGGACCGACGGGCAGAAAAACAAGCGGACAGACGGGGATGAGACATGGGGTATCTGGGTCAGCCTTTGCGTCAGCCTCGGGCTGAGTCCTCTCATTCATACAAAACGGATTATTTAGCGCCTTGAAAGACTTGAAACTAACCTCTGGGAGCGGCACGATAACACCTCCGGTCTCCAACGTCGTCTTCGCTTGGTTTAGCGTGGCCTCGATCTTTTTCTTACCTCGAGAAGTCTTGAATAGGCTTCATTTGCACTTGTCTTCTGAATCTATTCTTTTCTATTTTCTCGGGCCGATTTGAGGTTTGACAAGCTAATTCACTTTGGCCGAGCTGTACATACGAGCCAGTCGAGCTCTAGCCAGCTACGCAACACCGCTTTTACTGCCTAGTACTGCTACTGTTTTTATCTGTAGCATGTATTTGTGCGCTGCTGGAGTTTGAATATACACACAGTATGCTAGTGCGACCGATGGTTAGGAAGGATTTGTTCAGGACAGGCCCTTGTTGACCCAAGTTTTTGGCATTGCGCGCGGGTTTAATCACGGGTTGAGCGTTTTATGTCCATGCTGCCTCTATTTTTGAAACTATAGAACAAAGTCCATTTATTGTCGATTATAACTAAACTTCAAAGTGTTCAATATATATATATATATATATATATAAAGTCTGCATACCATGTGCTGTGTCGTGCCGCGATTGCTGATGTTAGAGCCTGTAGTGTGAATATATATACATTTGGGCAGTTACTGAAAGCACGGAAATTTCTACTGAAAAATGAAGAATAATTATTTATACTCTAAGCACTCTCTACAAACGCTCGTTAATGTTTGCCTTCCGCTTAAGTCATAATCGCTGTGTCGCTTTCTTGTTGGGAGTCTAAAGATAGATGTTACAGAAACTGGTCCTCTAGCGTTCCACGTTCTCCCTCAATATTATTCTTGCCAGCTCCGATAAAAGTTCATCAGTTTATCTTCTCAAGTTCCCGTGCATTTCGAACTCCGTAGGTAAAGCCTCGATGTCTAACTTTAAAAGAGTGGCGTATACTTCTTGGGGCTTTTTCCTTGTTTGTAGCCGCAATAGCTTTAGTACACACAGGAAGTGTTTACTGAATGGCATGTTCAATCTGTTGCGAACGCTCAGTTTCACTGGAAGTTTGCTCGTGTGTTAGGGTTATTGCATCAGGCAGGTGGCAATGGCCTGCCTAGCAGAGAAACCAGTAAGGGCAATTAGAAAAGTGCGTTGTCTACTTTCATTCACCAGCAATGCATCGCGCATTCTGTGTTCTGTTTTTCCGTATGATTGCATGCACATGTGCATGCGCGAAGAGAATACGCGACAGTCCATATGCGCAAACGTGTGCATAGGTGTGCAGCCGTAGTAGCGATGGCGGCACGACATGTAGACATATAGCATATTGGGTCTAGTATATGAACATTTATCGCGGGGTTTAGTAAGCCCCCATCTGTACTTTGAATGGATGCACATACATCTGGTTTGCTCGTTCTCAGTCACGCTTACTCACGTTTATCCCAGTTCCTCCTGTCGTGCTGCGACGTGTGCAGCAGTCTTTGTGATGCTCTCGCGATTCAGCTCTATACGTATCGCATTTAAGCGGGTCGCCAGGCAAGCTCTCTCTCCACACTAACTAAGCTTCGTGTCCAAAGAGGTGTAAGCGGCGCTGACGTATGCAATGCCCAGGGAGGCGCGTCGTCGTCGTCCTGGTGCTTCTGTCGGGATTATCAGGGCAATCCTGACCTCCATATACAGATGGCCGACAGTCAGCGAGGCCAGAGGTCTCTCGATCAACTACTACTCCTCGACACCGACTGAGATTGTTGCTGCGGCCTCGGTTGTTGCCTTCTGTTGCTACAAACCCTTTCTCTATCTAGCACTACACACCTTGGCACGCCTTTGACGACACCGGGCTCCGACGTGTCTGTCGCAGTTCCCTTCTGCCATGTGCCCACCGAGGAGGGCAGGGCCGACTAGCATATTCGCCAGTGGGGAACGGACAATTGATTGACAGCTACTGACTGGGCCATACAGCTCTAAATTGTATTAGATCGTCACCGTCGTCGACGTTAAGCAAGCCACCCCAACGAAACCTGGTCGACTCCCAACTAGACAACAACGCATCTAGGCCCTCCTATTATTCTCCTAGCACCGCTCTTCCCTCTGCGTCTGTAACTGCATCAGTTCGGCATACCCTGGCCCTCCGTTTGTGCATCTTCTTGCGAGCTCCAGAGCTCTCGAACTAGGGAAAACGTCGCTCACCTCCTTGGCCCCGAGATAGCTAGGTTACGCGGACGCTTGTAAGTCTAGTGTCCGTAGTAGTAATAGCGGTAGTATTAAATAAACACTGCTGTAACCGTTATTGTAGCAAAGTAACCGCGATGGTTGTAGAAACAAAGAATCAATGCTTAATATGGAATAGAATGGAAAGATCCACTGCTAATGTGAATAGAATGGAAATATCCACTTCTAATATGAATAGAATAGAAATATCCACTGCTAATATAAATCTATAATATAATGGAAATATCTATTTCTAAATGTGCCGAGCTGAAAACAGTCAAGGACGACACCTCATATTTTATGAACGGCCATAGTATACTTGAAGTGTCAATATACAAAGATTTAGAGGAGAGTAAAGATTTAGGAGACTTTGTACTGTATTGTATGGCCAGAGCAATGGCCTTAAGCTTTTCTCAGACCCAATCGATACTTGTGGGTAGGATTTCTCAGACGCAATCGATCATTGTGGGTGGGAATATTAGGGATTTGAAGTACGTCACCCTCGGCGACAAGTGAGTTTGGGTACTTTGGCAGCCCACTAGAAAACCAAGCTCATCTCAAGGCATACATCCCGCCTTGATAAAGGCAGCATACAGGCCAGGTGTTTGCTGCGTGCGCTTGTTAGCATTTGTCTTTTGTTTCGTAAGCCATTCTGAGGAAAACATTGCACCGACCCGCGCACTTGGGCGAGTTTTGCTCTGGGTGCTATTACACATGGTTACTTCTAAGCGACGGTGGCAGCAGTAAGTTTGTTGTGCCCTTGTCGCTCGGAAGAGACACTCAGTAATAGAGAGAGAAAGAGTTAGCCGACCCAGGAGCAATATACAAGGTCCTGAGAAGGTCCGCGAACGACTACACACTTGCCGTGCAAGTGTCACTGACTTATCGACTGAATGGCAAACATATCCTTGTTTGCATTATATACAGGGTTACACAAAGAACATTTTTCTTGGCATCTACCCTATCTAGAAGTAATACTCAATATTTAGGCAAGTGCTGCTTCGGTGTCTTTTAAATACAGATAGCCTAATATATATATATATATATATATATATATATATATATATATATATATATATATATATGTATGGTACTGTTACTACAGCAACACCAACTACTACTTTTACCGTTATTACTACAGCCGCCACGCGCAACGAGGTTTCTTCTTCTTCTGCTATCCGTTTCATGCAACCAACCCACTAGTAGGGTAGCTTCATAGTAGTTTCCCCCCCCCCCCTCTGCTCTCTAGTACTGCACCATCATCAGCTGTCAACCAGCAGAGAAGATAGCAAAGAACTCTTGGCGAGCGGCACGCCGGGGTTCACAGTCGGCCGGACGGTCGGTCGGCTGTTTCGTGGGTTGGCTGGTTGGTGGGTCTTGCATGTGCCCCACCGACGAGACGAGTTGCTAGTAGTTCGGGGGGGGGGGCTAAAGTATCCTTCCCTATCATCACTGTCGTGTGCGAGAAGCAAGCAAGCAGAAGGCTGCAATGAAGAACGACGGCACGCCACGACACGGGACGCCGCCTGACTGGGACGTTCCGGACGATCCGGCCATCAGGATCAGGAAAAAGAAAACAGGCAGGGAGTGGGGCAGGAGGTGGGGGAGAGAAGAAAGGGGGAGTGTCCAGATCTTCTATTAGGCAGCCGTCCCCCACCGGGCGTCGTTGCACCGCCGCTGCCGCGTTGTGTCCAGACAACTGGGTTGGTTGGTTGGTTGGCTGGCTGGCAGACAGGCAGGCAGGCAGGAAGGCATGCATCTAGCATGCCCCCGGATATGCGTATGTATAACCCCCCCCTCGAAGGCAGGCGAAGAGGAACCAAAGTGTCAACTCCGAACGCGAGCAGAGAAGGGAGTTACGATGGGCGCAGGGGGCTGCACGACTGCACTCCTCTGTTTATGCAGGCTCACGGCGAGTCATCACTCTTCGTGTCTGTCGTGTCTTCGCACTTCGCTGCCGCCACCACCGCCACCGCCATCACCACCGACGTTGGTGGCCTCCGCGACCGCTGCTGCTGCTGCGGCCGCCGCCCGCCGCCGTCGTCGCTTCGTTGGACCTCTAGATCCTCGTCGCATCACCACCACCATCACCGCTCACCACACTTCTTTGCTCCCGCGCCTCCTCGTCACCTTTTCTCGTCTGGACCCTCTTCTCGCAAGGCCATAACATGAGGCCGGGCTCAGGCTCTGCTGACTGACTGACAGGAAATTCCATTGGTTCTGTCCAAATACCTGTCTCTTTGTCTATTCTGTAGTGTCCGAGTTTGTCCTTGTGTGTGGGTGTGAGAGAGAGAGAGAGAGGAGTAGGCGTGTGATTTCGATTGAGTTTTCCGAGGGAGTTCTGTCTTATAAGAAGACCTTTGCAACCATCCCGCTAGATCTCTGACTACATCACGCATAGACATGCGTGTGCGCGTGGGCACGCGCAGTATACCAGTAGTGGCAGTGCAGTGGTAGTACCCGGAAGAGCAGCAACATCATCAGTGACACTACAATGACAAAGAGCATCGATGCAAGTGTGGTGCAGATAGGTGTAGTTACGCTATATGTTTTAGTACAGTTCGGAGCGCGGTTCACTTCAATGTGCACACATGTCTTGACAGTTATGCATAAAGAGAGGATACTAAAATACGCATATATATATATATATATATATATATATATATATTGTTTTAACACAATATATATATATATATATATATATATATATATATATATATATATATATATATATATATATTGTTTTAACACAATGCTGCAAGTCTAACGAAAGATCGCCTAAAAAGAGTACGCCTGAATCTAGCCCCCGCGACACATTGTGCCAGAGCTAAACATTTCCTCCACTTCGTACGTGTTTTTATTGCATATATGTATATCTACTTCCACGATAGAGTAGCGTATGCATGTATATGCACACGTGTGCTTATATTAGCAGTGTGCACATATAGGGGACATTTTGAGAGGGCGCTCAGCCGGTGAAATAAATAGCCAGGCCGGTTGTCGCACAGCATTAATCTACGTCCAGGATATGGCCCGAGGAGTGTTTGCTCGCTCTTTGCGTCTACGAGATACTCGTTCGACCCGCACGGATCCCATCGCTAAAACGTGTCTGTATGTAAATGTTGGCGTGTAAGTGTATATATATATATATATATATATACATAGTACTTATATGAAAAATAGGAGGAGGAGAAGATTGAGGGAAAAAATGCCAGGACCCTGACTGTCCTGTAGAGAATGCGAAGCTAGCAACGGTGCTCGCTATTACGGTATTATCATTGTACCGTCGGCCATTCTAATTTATGACCGCTGAGGGAATCCTTTGGCTGAGTGCGCTAGACCGTTGGTTTGGTGTACTTGGCGAGACGGGAGAGGTGTACGATCTTTGCGGGCAATGTGCTGCCTGGCATTCGCGTCCCGGTGGTCATAGGATGTATGTATATATATATATATATATATATATATATATATTTGCGGCGTGCATCGAAGCCCAGTACGACAAACGCCCAACTGAGAGCCCAACGGAGAGCAAGCTAGGACTCGCCTCCTGTATTTAGAGATATTTTATATTTATATATATATATATATATATATATATATATATATATATATATACATGTTACGCGCGATTATACATTCGATTTCAGTGACAGTTATGAGCTAAAATGTTGGCACAGTTAGCTTTGAATCAAGAGTTTTTATAGTGACTGTGCTAAGCGCAAATATTGTTTACCGAACCAGTATCTAAACCAGCACAGAAAGAACAAACAACACGCACACGAATAGCTGCACCTGCAACAAATACAAATGTGTGAATATTTATTTCATTCTAGCCTGAACATCATCACGGAGAAGAGGATTCTGTTTAGTTAGGAGAGTAGTATAGGTCTCATATCATCATCATCATTATCGCCGCTTTTCAGGACTGACTTTTTTCAACGGAAAAACTGCATAGCCCTAAATGGTTAGGAGATATTGTTCTATACTACGTAGTGTGTGGCAACGTTTATTTGGCTTTGTTGTCCTGATGGCCTAGCCTAGGTGGCCTAGCCCCTGCGTTACTAGCCCCATCTTCTTTGTATTGTACTTTTTCTTCTTCTTCTTCGTCTACGTCTCCGTGGTGCCTCTTTGTCTTGCCGCTATGCTGCGCTGTCGAGTAGATGAAATTACGACAACACGAGAGAAAACGAAACAGCAAAGAATGAGCCGTTCTCAGTTCCGCTCAACGTTGCCTTTTCGGCACTTGGCAGCCCACTCACTGGCGGTAGCGATGGTGGTGGCACTGGTGGCGGCAAATGACGCCTGCCTTCAGCGCTTGGCCGTGTGTGGCCGAGCCAGGAGTGCCGCCCTTAGCGGCGGTGGCGGCGATGGCGGCAAATGCGTACGAGCTGGTGGGATCTCGTACGTACACAGGCCATTACCTTATGTGGGGTATGTGGGTGCGACTGGCAGCGCATGCTTACAGGTTGAAAAAGGCGTCGTCGTCATCGTTGTTGTTGTTATTGTTGTTGTTGTTGTTGTGGTTGTTGTCGAGTCCAACGACAACGGCGATGACGACGACGAGGACAGCTAAAGCTATGGACGGCTCCTTTCTACCCAATGGCCGAGTTCAAGCTCTTATTCCGTTGCTTTTTCTTCGGTTTTTCGAGCAGAAAGGCCCACCATCACCACCACAGCCGTTCCTCCTACGCGTTCTCCCACTGCAGCCCCCAACCCCCCCACCCCATCCCATATCACCTACCCCTTACCCCACCCCACCCCAAACAGAGGGTTACACACAGCTTTCCTATTGCTCCTCGTTGTGGCTGCACTAGCTTCTGTTGTGGCGAAGCGATGTCAGCGGTTGCCGGCAGGAGCCGCCGCCGACCAAGGTAAGCCACTCAGTGGCAACACCAGCCACGCCAGCTGCAAGGGGGTAAACCCCGCATGGCCGTTGCCACCGTCGTCGTCGCCGCGTTCATGTTGAAAACGAGAGACGAATTTCGAACCACCGCCGCCGCCGCCACTACTAACGCCACTACCCTGGCGCTAGCATCCACAACGCAAATGCAAGGCAACCAACCAACCGACGGACCGACCGACCGCAGCAGCAGTAGCAGGCCATGAATTGGGCAATTTATTCACGCATCGATTGCGAATAAGTCCTGCCTAGCAGATACGCACGCCCGGCCCTTTGCACGCACGTGCTCATACGCGCAGCTACCAAATGCTCTCTCTCTCTTTCTCTTTCCGCCTCCTCTCTCTTACCTTTATCGTGCCCCTCCCCCAGCCCGCGGTCTTGTTTTTTAGCTTTATTCCTCTCTCTCTCTCTCTCTCTCTCTCTCTCTTTCTTGTGTATTCGCTGTTTCTTTTGCTTGCTTAGCGTCTCTCTTTCGTCTGCAGATCGGTTACCTATCCTGTATTAGTGTGCCTACTTGTGTGTCCTGCCGATTGGTTTGCGCAGGCCGGTTTTCGCCGGCTTCTTCAGCCACCCCGCCAGCCCGTCAAACAACTTTAACCAGATAAAAATGCATTCCCTCCGCTCTGAACCTCACCCCCCCCCCCCGCCCCCCTGCCTTTCTGTCCCCGTACATCCGTCGCTGTATCAGCAAACTTTAGTGTAAGTGGGGGGTGGAGACGAGGAGGAGACGACGACAACGACGATGCATGAAGCCGAACCGCACCAAAAATGCCTCAAAATGGGTGACGGACGTCAATAATGTCCACAAAGCGTGATTAACTGATATTGAGCACAACATCGGAATCAGCAGAATTACTCTGAAGACCAACTTCATCTATGTGACATCTGATTGAAGTACACTATAGTATTGTGAATAGAAAACACTGCGTGACCACTGCGCAATTACATTATTTTACAAAGAGAGAGAGAGTACCAGAGACTGTAGCGAGCTGGAGGACGCATTTGAGCGACCCGAGATGGTCGAATGGCTGCCCATTTGTGACGACAGCGGTCGCATCGCTGTCACGGTTAACCTACCGGCTTGACTAGACACGGACAGCTAACGCCGTTATGCAAATGTGTGTGTCGAATGCACATCTGTCACGTAGGCTTATGCACGTGCACGTAAACTGACGATAATGATGCGCAGATCGTGCCATGAAAAATAGACAGACAGACATTCATTACGCCAGGCACATGGTCGTGATCTCGTGCGCTGCCGAACACACCGACGGCGAGACGAAAAGTCAATATGTAGGGCTACAAAAAAGTTTTTTCGGTTTTGTCCGTAGAGAATCATTAAAAAAACCGAAAAGACTTTTTTGTAGACCCAATAACAAGCCGGTGTTGTGCTATAGTATAGCCGCCATGAGGACGTAAACCACTTTCGGGTTCCTGCCTAACGTCGACTGCGGCGTCGCTTATTATGTTAACAAAAAAAGTCCATACCTATTTTTTAGAACGAATTCCGGCATCTCCCCGGTACTTTCCGAGACGGTTATATGTCACACATAAGATTACACCTCTATGCTTGTCGTTTCCAGCTTAAGTTTCAGCTTTATTGCTGAGCTGCTCTTTTTGCAAATCTTTAGATTCGGGGTAGGTAGCATTTAAACTTAGGATTTGGCGCTGTTGTAAGCTCTACTACTGGTTGTATTATTTAAAGATTTTACACCATTTGTGATTAAATTCAGCAGCACCAGCAGCTGCTTTTGGCCATGCGTCATGAGACTTTTGATGACGGCTAAAACCTAAAATCATTTTATGCGTACGTAGATATTTTTGGAACTGATTTGCTAAGTCTGCCTTGATATGTCGTAAATCGGTGTCGAAGAACAAGTCAAGTAGTAATATTGCTATTTAAAAAAAGATATGATCATTTATGAGGACGCCGTTTTGCAGCTGCTGGATTTTGTCCGCGAGTCAAAGACAGTAATAGCACAAGTTCTTTTGCCAGTACTCTGTGTAAGGTTTCTGTTTGATCCGATAAATATATTCACCATTATTCCGGTAAATATATTCACCATATTGTGTATGATCCGGTAAATATATTCACCATATTGTGTACGTTTGTAGACCCTACGGATCGGGCCATTAATCTTTCTGTGTGGGAGGAACCCCATCATTTTTTGTGATTAACTATGGTCTGCTTTCGGTCAGCCAAACGTGAAAACGGTCGATGCACTAGGCTGTGGTGCCTAAAAGTCTTTCCACCTGACGGGAGCAAAAAGGAAAGTCTGGCCGCTATCGAGCGCAAATTAAGGATGTCGAAGTCGACTCAAAGGCTGGATGAAATCATGTGCCACAGTTGAGCTCTATGGTCGGCCCGAGCTAATAGTCCCTAAATCTGGCAAAGGCCAAGTTTCTACCAAACGGCGTCGTTCGAGAAACGACGAATGAAAGCAATCAATAATAATAACTGTTAGGGCGAGTTAGAAGCGAGGCCTAACGTAAAATAACAGCAGCAAAAGCAACAATAACTGGTTGGTGTTGCTGTGGTATTGCAACACAAAAAACAGCAGCCACTAATACAACAGCAAGCATAATCATCACGACCACCATACTTAGAGGCACGGTAACCAGAGAACAAAAACAGTAACATGCGCGGTATCAGACAAAAGCCTGTCTGTGCGTCGACCACCACCACCACCACCACAACTATGCGACTTCGCCTTAGCTCCTTGTGACCTTGACGACCACGACGACGACGACGACGACGGCAACGATAGTAATGACAACAATAATTACAGCAACAGAAACAGCAGCAGCAGCAGCAACAACAACAACAACATTAACAACAACAATAACAACAACAACAGCAATAACAACAACAAGAACTGCAACAACAGCAATAACAACAACAAGAACTGCAACAACAACAATAACAACAACAAGAACTGCAACAACAACAATAACAACAGCAGCAAAAGCAACAACTGCAGCCAGAACTGCAGCGACAACCACAACAACATTTGCGACAACGACCAGAACAACCGAAAGACCTCGAGTATAAAGGTCGGGGTAAGGTTAAAGCGCCAGCCGTCCACTTTCCGCCGTCGCCGCCGCTGCTTCGACTCAGACATTCCACAGAGATATTGCAGCGGTAGCAGTTGCCCCCAGCAGCAGCAGCAGCATCAGTAGGGCCCGGAATACTGTGGCCTAGGGCGCAACAATCTCCAACGAAAGACACACGCCAGAACGCCTTCGTCCAGATCCTGCCTGATCGTCAGCCATCGGAAAGGTCGAAAAAGCGCTCGTTGCCTCTTGGCGCCGCTCGACGCGAGCAGAGGACGACGTCGCCCCCCGCCCACCCTCCCCGCGCCCCCTCCTCCCAATGATTACGTAAATGTCGACCACCCCCATCACTACCACCCCCATCACTACCACCACCACCACCACCACCATCACTGACATATGGGATCCACCGCGTTGCGCAGGGGGGCGCAGAGGAAGGGTTAGTTGGCGTTGTGCGCGGAAATCTCCGATTGCCAGCTGGCCGCGATGATGCTGTTGTTGTTGTTGTTGCCGCGATACTGCTGTAGTTTACTGTTGCTGGTGATTTGTTTCGCCTCGGAGTGAGGGCGTGCGCAGCTTTTGCGGCTATTGCAATCTCTATACTAGTACGATGGCCGCCGCTTGTTGTTGTCGTCGTCGTTGTTTTTGTTGGTCGATATTGCTTTTGTTGTTGTTGTTGTTGTTGTTGTTGTTGTTTTTGTTGCTCGATATTGCTTTTGTTGTTGTTGTTGTTGTTGTTGTTGTGATTGTTGTTGTTGTTGTCGTTGTTGTTGTTGTCGTTGTTGCCGTTGTCGTTGTCGTTGTCGTCATTGTTGTTGTTGCCGTTGTTGTTGTTGTTGTTGTTGCCGTTGTTGTTGTTGTTGTTGCTGTTGCTGCCGCTTCTAGCCGCGTATATGTTCGTTTATGCTTGTATGTGTTAAACTTGATAAACGGAACGCCTTGCCTCGCCCAGGCTGCTATTCAAGGCTGCTGTTGCTGCCGTTGCTACCAGTGTTGGCAATGCTGCTGCACCGACCACCACAACGGATGCTGGTAATGCTGCTTCCGATGGTACTGTTGCTGTTGCTGTTGCTGCTGCTGCGGCGGCGGGACGGTAGGGAAACGGCCGTCACTTTTGTCACCGCTCTACAAGCCAACCAGGCCAGCAGCAGAATAGCAAAATTGAGTACGAAGGGACGCCGAAACGCAAACGTATGAACACAGAGTACAAGGCGGCGAAACACAGAGACAGAGAGAGAGAGCGAGAGAGAGAGAGAATGTGCGACGGAGGGTGCCGGTTGAGCTAGAGTGCCACCAGCAGCAATGAGATATATATTATATATATATATATATATACTACTATATATATATATATATATATATATATATATATATATATATATATATATATATATATATATGTGCGCGCACGTAGGGGTCCGGGAAGAAAGATCACATAGCACCCAGGGTATGCACGCGTGCCTTCCAGCCAGCCAGCCAGCCCAGCCAGCGAACGGGTAGGGCTCTCTGTGTGTAGAAGGGAATGAAACAAAGGTGGACGCGAGGCAGGGGATGATACGGACGACGACGACGACGACGACGTATGCGGCTTGCCTCTATTGAAATATTGCTGGCTGGCCAACCGACCCACCACCACCTACTGCGGTGGTCGATTTGCGCAGCAATAGGCGGTGCGCAGCCTGCGACGTTGCCTGACCGCCGGACGACTAGGTGTATGTCCTCTGTCGCCCTGTCGCCGTCGTTGTAGTCGTCGTCGTAGTATTAGCAGAACAAACCCGCAGCAGCAGCAGAACTCTTAGCAGCAGGGGAAACTAGCAGCAGAACTCGTAAGCCGCAGGAGAAGCACTAGCGGTATAAGTACTGTGTATGTTTTCTGCTATGTAGCCGTACGCAGGCCGGCGAATTGCAAACCTAGTAGTAGCAGCAACAGCAGCAGAAGCTATAGTCACAGTCGTCGTGGCCGTCGTCGTCGGGAGTCCACCGCCGTGGTCGTTGTCGTCGACGGGTGGCGAACTCGCCGACGCGCCGTGCCCGCGGATTGTTCAGCGTGCGCTGTTTTCGCCGGCGCGTCAAGCGCGCACCCGCGTTAGACTTTAGGCGTGGCCGCAAATACAGAGCGCCGCTTGCTGCCAGAATGCTGGCAAAGGGGAAGGCGGCGGCGGCGGTGGTGGTGGGAGTGGTGGTGATGGGGGTGGTGGTGGCGGTTGGGGGGGGGGGGGGGAGTTGCGGTAGAGGGGTGTATACTACAATATCTACAACTGCAGAAGACGAAACACGTGCCCCACGCGCGCCCCCCCCCCCCGATGTCCCTATGTGCCCATGTGTTCGTACGTCCGAGGCCGTCCCGTGGGCCCGTGTGACGCCACGGCCAGCGGTACCAAGCGTCCAAGGACACAGGCTGTATGTCTGTGTACGATGGTATGTATGTACGTATGTATGCATGCACGCATGTGTAAGGCTGTTCGTACGTGTGTACACATGCACGTCCATACATATGTACATACAATACATACATACATACAGGCAAGCGTGCATGCATAGATATGGACCTCTCTGTGCATATATGTAGGCCGGCACGCTGTAGGGCGGTGGGGCAGCAGACGTTCCACGTATGTAGTCGCCGGACGATGGCTCTCCCGTAGAGATTATTGTGATGGTGGTGATGATGCCGATGATGATGGTGGTCATGGTTGTTATGGTACCGATTGGTTTGGAACCGAGCATCGTCCTGTTCGTTTAGACAAACTCCACATAGAGAGACGAACGGACGGACAGACAGTCAGAGAGCAACCCGAACAACAAACAAAGCGGTCGAGCTGCGCCCGCCCAGCACTCGTTTTGCCCCCACACCCCGCGTAGATCCATACCCTTGTCTTACAAAGCTCGTTGGATTTCATGTGGTGGGTGGTAAACACACACATCTCCGTCGTTGCTCGCGCAATACGGTCGGTCAAAACACACAAAAACGAACGAAACAGGGAACAGCATATGGAGGAACGAAAAACAACAGCATTGGCAAAAACAACAACAACACCAACAACAACAGCGGCCACAGCAACAACAATAACAACAACAACAACAATAACAATAACGCCACTAGCAACAGCACGACAAAGACAATAACACCACTAGCAACAACAGGACAAAGGCAACAACGACACGAAAGTAAAACCCCAACGCATCGTCGTATGGACCAATAATGTCAACGACGTTACAACTGCAATACAATAACGACTAGCAATAACGGCCACAATAGCAACAACAAAATCACCAGCATCAGCAGCAACAGCAACAACAGCAACAACGGCAACAGCAGCAACAACAACAACAGCTACAACAGCAACTCGGCGGATATTGATGACAAGAACGGACATTATGATGGACGCTGAACAACAACGACGACGCGTGTATGTATTCGCACATTTGCCAAATTGTTGCGCATTGCGTTGAGATTGTTGCTTTGTTGGCGTGTTTCTATGTAGCGTTCAGTTCACACTCGCAGCGTCACTGGGCGCGACAATCATCCATGAACGCAGCGCATTGCACTCGCTGGTGCTGCTTTCAAATCACTGCGCTGCTTCAATCGAAAATTGATGGAATCAACAGGTTGGCAGCAACAGCCTGAGGCAGGTAGCCTGCGTTTTTACTTAACTAAGAGACTCCTATTATAGATAATAAAAACAACCAGACCAAGCTAAATAACGACCCTGGCACTAGGCTCATATTGAGAGTCGCAGGAATGTGCGTCTAGTGTGGGCTCGTCAGCGAGCTCCTTGCTTGCATTTTAATCTACTTACATTCTCTCCCTCTCTCGCTGCGCCCCCCACATTACCTTCTCTGGCCCTCTCGTTCATTTAGTTCTGAGCAAACAGATGCGGTTCGGCGGCTTTGACGGGCGTACCGCTTTGACGGGACATGTCTGACGTGATTGCGGACAAAAAAAAAGCGGGCTTCAGGCTCTGGCTCGGAGAAGATTTTACCACAATCTAGAGTGGAACGCATTTGCGTTGGACCGCGTCTCCTTATTCGTTAGAGGCTCTTGTCTTGGGCTCGCTTATGTGTGATGCGTTTTGGCACCCCGACCTGGGTTGCAGTGAGTTAGAAATATATATGTAGTATGCATTATATATATATATAATGTTAAATAGTTCTAAAGGAGGCTCCCTCCAGTGATACAGAAAGATTCGTTTTGGGATAAGACATGATCCTATTCGGCTCACTTCAGTTCACCGCTCAGTCAATGTTATGACAGATTCGTTTCTTCGCTGTGCCATACTGTGTCTGCACATTCATCGGAGTAGCTCGAAAGAAAACCTTCTCTGCCACCGCCGCATCGTCATTACGGCAAGATCCTTTTCTTTTAGTCGTCGTCTCCCGTCGCTCTCTACGGCGTAACAAGTCGTAACCGTTCAGAGAAAGCTAGTCCGGAACCAACCGTGCAACGACCACCAACGCTAACAATAACCTTGTTTAGCAATAACTAGAACACTCACATGAATAACCACAACAAGAAAGAGTCTGGCGTATTCAAACACAAACACCCTGGCGTTTTTATACAACAAGAACCGGCAAAGAACTTAAACATTGTGGTAATTCAAAGACTCTGGTGATGCCAACCTCAACGGCAGTATTTTTTGGCCGACCTAAATGGCTACAAAGCAGCCTTCGACGAAAAGTCAAGAAGATCATCTCGCTATACGTATACCCATGCGCCGTGAGTCAGGGACCGCCCGTTTTGGCATCGTTCCAGACATACGTTTCAGACGTGTCACCAACTTGACCTGTTCCTTCTATGCGTTACCAGGAACCTATATCAGCTAGCGGCTAGCAGTAATTTGCTAATAAAATTTCTACTTGATTGGAACTTTATTAAAGTTGATTCATTCAAACCCTGGTTCGGTGGTCGGTTATATAAGCAATAAGACAAACATCGTTAATTTATCATTTTCCTTGAATTAGTTAGCACTCGCATCAGACAAGCGATTTATTGTGTTGCTTCCTCTTCTTTTTTTTCACTCATGCGATAGATGCGTGCTCGCATCAAAAAGCAGCAAAAAAGAACAAAACATCAAAATACAACACAAACTGTATACATTTATCTGCCACGATTTGTATCTGCGGGCGTTGTGCGGTTGTCTCAACGGCTGACGACCCGCCGGTCTTACTTAATCGGGCCATGCTTGGTCGGGTCACGTAGCGACTGCGAAGTCCTCATTCGGGGTAGGTTGATGACTCATGACGCTGATGATAGTGTTAATGATAATGATCATCCTCATCATCATTATTATCGTCGTCGTTGTTGTTGTCGTCGTCGTCGTTGTTGTCTTCAGCCAGCCGTACACAGGAGAACAGGGCCTCGCCGGGCAAGAATTAGCGTGGAGAGAAGACGACACTACTGCCAGCGGTATAGGAGGACAGAGAAGAAACAGCAGCAGTAGAAGCAATTCACCAAGTATGATGAGTAGGGATGCAGAGAGCGACGACCAGAGCTTCATTCAGACCGAAAAGGTCCGTAGAGCCCAACAAAACAGGACCAGCATCATCTGTTTCTCCGGCCCGTCGGCCCGAAGCCCCGGGCTGCAGCTTCCCCATCGCCCACTGCCTGATCTCCCTGATGCTGATAAAATGTGGCCGCAACCACAGTTGTTCAGCCTGCACAGGCCACAGATCACTCTATCTCCACCCCCTCGCTCTCTTTCTCTCCCTTTACCTTTATCTCGCTTTATCGCGTTCTCTCTCTCTCTCTATCTCTCTCTTTCTCTTTCTATCTCTCTCCTTCTCTGTGTTGATGTCTATCTATGACGTGCTTCTGTGTGCTCGTGTCTCTCGTAGGGTGTGAGCTACGACCGTACACGTTTGCTTGAGGCGTCTTTGCTGTCGTATCGTATGATTGATATCATACCGCTTCGTCGCCGCCACTCTGCGCGAGATACGTAATTCCCTGCTGGGAGAGACTCGCGCCTGGCCTGGCCTGCCGGCAAATTGTAACGTTACAACCACAGCAACAACAGCAACAACGACAACAACAACAACAACAACTACCACAACAGTGCCTTCTTGTAGTAGTAGTAGTAGTAGTAATATTAATAATAGCAATAATGCTATTATTAGTGCATTACGTTTACAGTTGTTAAGTTCATATTATGCCTATAATTAATATTATTATTATTATTACTATTGCCATATGGCATAATAATTACAATATCAATTTAGCCACCATGGCTGACGTGATAATTGTTTTTACAATTATAGCCAATCCATGTTGTTGTTGTCGTCGTTGTCGTTGTCGCTGTCGTTGCTAATGTTGTTGTTGTTGTTGTTGTTGTTGTTGTTGTTGTTGTTGTTGTTGTTGTTGTGTGGTTGTGTTGTTGTTGTTGTTGTTGTTGTTGTTGTTGTTGTTGTTGTTGTTGTTGTTGTTGTGTTGTTGTTGTGTTGTTGTTGTTTGTTGTTGTTGTTGTTGTTGTTGTTGTTGTTGTTGTTGTTGTTGTGTTGTTGTTGTTGTTGTTGTTGTTGTTGTTGTTGTTGTTGTTGTTGTTGTTAATGTTGTTGTTGTTGTTGTTAGTAATGTTGTTGTTGTTAATGTTGTTATTGTTGTTGTCGTTTTGTTGTTGTAATGATTCTTGAAATGGTTACCGATAGTCCAAACCCGGACATGTCGGTGCGTCTCGGACGCAAATCAATACTTGGAAGTTTAGCCGTTGGCGGCTTGTTCTTCGGCTAGAATAAAAGTGAACGCCAGAAGCAACAGTAATGGCAAAAGAACGTGAGGTGATTCGGCGAATCGCTCTCATTATGCTGCTCTCTTTGTTCACAAGGCGTCGTAGCAGCGTAGGTCGTCATTGTTCTGCACAGAGTCAGGAAGACGAATATATATATGTATATATATATATATATATATATATATAGACCCATTACTACCAAACTTCGTACAGGTCGTCAGTATATAAACTCGTCCAAACAAGGGCCATAGGGTTTTACCCACCTCAGCCAAGTGCCTGCTCTTGGCAAAGCCAAGGTCAATAAGCGTTTCTTTCACGCAGCGAGAGCCGCCAGACGCATCGGCGGTGCTTTTGCCCCTTTTCGCCCGGTGAGACGGTCACTGAAAACTGTTCACATTTTGTTATAATGATGAAAGTACTGTAATGATGTACCATTTTGAAATGCAACGTTATTGCGAAATAAACAATATGTATGTAACGAGCGTTTCTTGGGCTTGTGTTCGTCTTCCTGGTCGAGAGTTGGTCGGAGAGCAGTCGGATCCTGTCGGATGACTAACCAACTAACTAACTATTGGTCCACCCCGAACAAAGCATCAGCACACGATACACATACCCGGATGTGTCAAGCGCGTGTTGAAACGCGCGTACCGCATTCACAGTGGCAGTCACAGACCTGCCCTGCCTTCGCGTGCTGCGGAAGCAGCGCGGCGATGGGACGGAGTGCGTGGGACAGAGTGTTCTGTGTTCGGCTGTGCCGACGTCGCTCCCTGATGCGTGCGATTGGTCTCCTGCAGACCGTCGGCGTGCGTATTTTGTGCGCACATGCTGCGTGTGTGTTACGTTTGTCGACCTTAACGCGAGCAGGCGTTGCTTGAATTATCGCTAAACCGTGTGTGTGGGGGGTGCGGGTGTATGTGGGTGCGGAGGGTATGGGGGGTGCGGAGGGTATGAGGGTGCGGAGGGTATGGGGGTGCGGAGGGTATGGGGGTGCGGAGGGTATGGGGGTGCGAGGGTATGGGGTGCGGAGGGTATGGGGGTGCGGAGGGTATGGGGGTGCGGAGGGTATGGGTGCGAAGGGTATGGGGGTGCGGAGGGTATGGGGGTGCGAAGGGTATGGGGGTGCGGAGGGTATGGGGGTGCGAAGGGTATGGGGGTGCGAAGGGTATGGGGTGCGGAGGGTAAGGGGGTGTTTGTATGCGATAGATGCGCGAGAAACACGCTCCGTCTGTCCTGTTTAAGCGAGTGTGTGTGTGTTGCCCTGCTGGCGGGTTTAGACCGCTGGCCGGAAATAGATCAACGCTCGTCGACGGCCAGCTGGGCACAAACAATGCAGGACCAGCCGCCGTCATTGGCCATGCTCGAGAGCAAAGCGAGTGTGACTTAAAGATACAGAGAGAGAGAGAGAGAGAGAGGTGGTCACCAGAGACTTAAGGGAGATATATAGGCAGTGAGAGGAATAAAGGAAGACGGAGAGGGGCAGAGACAAGCGCCCGCCCAGTTCCACCGGAGACCAGGAACCAACCGACACCTAGCTGTGGTTCGATGTGTATGTTATGCGCAGATGACCTGCGCTATGCGGGAGAGCGGCGGTAGTCAAATAATGTCGTCGTTGCGTTGCCTTGTCGTCGCGTCGTGGTAGTAGTAGCAGTAGTAGTAGTGTAATGAAGCAACGTGCCACCAATCAGTGTTGACTGGCTAATTGTTATGTTGTGCTTGATTGCTTTGATATTTAAATATAAATTAACTTGTGCACCGACCGACGCGCTCTTAACTGCCTACTGACTGTTCTGCGAACAGCCGGTAGCGTCACACCCGTCACGAAGTCCCGTTGGAGCAGCAGCAGCAACAGCAGCAGCAGCAACGTTCAAGATTTCCACCCGCTCGGGAGTCCAGGTGATGATGATGATGTCCTTCTCGTTGTCAAAGCAGTTGCCTCCTGCCGAGTTACCTCACCGACCGAGAGACAGACAGACACCTACGTTGAGACATACATCGGCGCTGCGAGACATCAACAGTAGTGGCATCAACAGCTGCACTTGATGCTGCAACGATGGGCCGACAAAGGCCCGACCCCGAACGCGAGATGCACGCCTGACTTCGACTCGGGCCGGCCGCGATTGCCTGACTACGTGTCACATTAACTAAACATTAAATAAACCAGACGACTAATCTCAAGAGACCTGACAAGTTGTCGACTGCCTCGGCCGGCTGTCCGGCTTAAAAACCCCGGAGCTGGTCGAACGGCAGCACTAGTGTTGGGCAAACAAACAACAATATTATGACTATTTTTTAGCTAGACTGTTAGGATATGCTCGCTGTTGTTAATCTTATAAGTATTATTGGTATTATTATTGCGGAACTATGAAAGACTGGATGGACCCGCGTCTTCGCGTCAGGGGTCGGGCAAGACTCCCACTCGGACACGAGTGATAGATGAGGAGTGAGCCATCGGCACCGTGGAAATAAACATTCACATGTATATATTAAATTCCTAAATAAATTCGAAGTATATATATGTTTATATATATCTAGAATTTATTGCGATTATTGGATCCTAAATGTCAGTAAGCTACTTCGGGGGTGGGCTTAATCGTCAGGTCAGTACGTCTCGAATACAACCGACAACACCCGGCCGGCATTAGTAGCACCGCAAACGCAGCGACGGCGGCACTCGGGAAAGTATTTAGTACGGGCGACACAAAGTATAACACGCAGACAACAACAACAGCAACAATACGTTTTACCACTGTTAGCACTCACACACAAATATATATATATATATATATAATATATATATATACATATATAGGGATATATATATGATACACTATATATATACATATATAGATAATATAACATATAGATATATATATAAACATATACACACATAGAGAAGGGATATATATATAACCTATACACATATATATATATATATATATATTTATATACATAAATAGAGAGAGAGCAAAGGCTCGAACTCGAACGTTCATTTTGTCCTTGTACTGCGCAACCATTTAGGCAGTACATTAATATGGCCTGTACTATACGGTAGCACAGCGTCGTTCTCTCCCTTTCATGCTTTACCTCTCTCTCTCTCTATATATATATATATATGTAGACGCAGGCTCACTATGCCGGTGCCGCTGGCGTCTTGGCAATAAACGGCTTCAATAGCATGTAGAACGTTGCTGCTCGGGGCCATCCATTAAGCTGTGTCATTACATCATTTTGAGTTTAATTAGCCGCAGTCTGCAAAGCGACGACGGCGACGACGACGCAAGGTTTCGGGACAGCGACGCCACAACCATGATGACCCCACTGCACCACCAGCACGCCGCTCGTCCCTCTCCTCTCCTCCCCTCGCCGCTTCTGTGGGGATATGGGCAAGGCGTGGGCGGCATAGGATGGCGTCTGGCGGCGGAGGCGCCTACATTGCAGACCGACGGTGCCTGCGGTCGGCGATGCGGTGCTCCTCAGCAAGTCTCAGCCGCTTTTTGGGATCTTACTAACGACTGAGCGTGTGGACGATAAGGCATTGCTGACTGTTCCTCCCCCCCCCCCCCGCCACTCTTTCCCTATAGAGACACACACGTAGCAAACTAGAAAAACATACACCCGGCAACTTACATACGCAAACACACCCCTCATGTATGTTGTGTAGTGTTAGTTGCTAAACTAGTAGCTAGTCTAGCCGCTTTATGAGCAGCGTGCGGTCATCATTCAACGTGGTTGGTGATCGACGAATTGAGTGGTGTGGCCAAACAACGGCCCTATGTAAGAGACACGGCGGTTCAGAACGCGAACGTACCATCTGCTGCGGGCCTGGCAATACTGGACCTTACTGGACAGACACCTGGGGCTCGTCGGCTTGTGGATCCGACGTGTATGTAGTTCGTCGTCGTAGGTAGATTCGTGTGTAGTAAAGCGGAAAGACATCGAATAAAGGCAGAGAAACGTAACGATGTCACAATGACTGTTGGATGGGAAACCCGAGGTATCTTAACATGTCCGACCCTAGGGGCATTGAAGATATATATCTCAGGTTAAGTTCCAAACCCGTAGGGGACGGAGGATAGTTTAGAATTTAAAAAATGTTTTTTTTTTAATTCTAGAGAAACGTAACAAACATTTGTCGGTTATCGGCAGAGGCGGCCACACGTTGGCAGACTGGGCCACGGTTACGTTCGCCGCGGCGCCGGACATGGCATGGCCTTGTTTAAGGCCTTAAGCATGCAGGACAAGCTGGCTAACTGGCGAATAGTAGTAGTAGTAGTAGTAGTAGCAGGACGATCGACGTCGTCCATTCATGCGGCAATCTGTCATACAGTCTAGGCTGGGGCTAGTTAGTGCGCTAATCACGGTTGTCATCCGCCGGGCTATCGCCGGTTTGATGCCTGTTGTTTTTAATCGAATCTTCTTGAGCGATGAGCGAGCACTGAGATTATGGATGTTAAACTGCACCGCTGGATATCGGCGACCATACTATTGCCACATGCTGCCAGAACGAACTGTTGGCAAAGCTCTAGCTATCATCTCAACATTCGTGTTCGCGTATGCTGCTGCTCTAAACGCCTTTCATATAATGGGGTGATAACAGCTGTATTTAGGTTTACATGTCAAGCAACTAGTACATCCATCCGTACATTTATCGTTCTTGAGGAGGACGCTTCAGCACAAGCGCAGGCTGCTTTAGTTACAACAGCAGCAGCAGCAGAAATTCTGTGTCGTTGGCTGTCGGCTGGACATACAATGACGACTACCGTGGTTAGTGGGCGATAGGCGAGGTCACGCGACAGAGTGCACCCCCAGCACACTGCGTTTATTGCACGCCCTAATGTGCACGTTTGTTGCGGCCGATGCTGCAGTAGCAGCTTCGTTGGCTTGGCTTGGCAGCACGTTGACAACGGCGAGTCAACGAAGTCAGCGACGGAACAGATGGTGATAATAATAATAATAATAATAATGATCCTATTGTTCTCTGTTCGGCCATTGATTCACTGCTGGTGCTACTGTTACTGTAAGGCGCAACGCTTGTGCATGGTTGCGACCAAGTCCGAATGCTTAGCTAATTGTAATTGCGACCGATGAGGAATGAGGCGAACTGTGAGACTTACCGAGTGAGCCTTACGTTCAAGGCCAACGCTCTCGTCTGCACTCGCAGAGACTGTGCGGGACGACATGGGCCGATTGCGGGGACCCATGATGTTGTTGGGTGTCGTCGTAGGAAGGACCGAATTCGCCAGCTGTAGATGCTATGTCGAGATGTCGTCATTGGCTGTTCACGGTGGTGGGTTTTTTTTGTCGCGCTCGACAGCAACCACGTTTAGGCGCTAGACATGATTGCGCGACGGCTTGAAGACAGCTTACACGTAGTACACGACATAGACAGGTTTCAACACACAACTCTTACAGACACTGCCAAGAACATCTCTTCCGTGCCATTGCCTATCTCGCTTTTTCATATATATATATATATATATATATATATAATATCCAATATAGAGCAACGACTATAAAGCCATTGTAGACATATGAAGCTCGGTCATGGTTGAGCTGCTGTTGTTGTTGTAGTTTGTATCCATTGGGCCAGGCCAGCTGACAGAACTACTCCACTAAGAAGCTCGGGTGAATGACATGATTGAGTCATGGACTTATTCAATTTGCTCTCACCATGTTGTACAGTTTGTTGTGCAAGCTTCCGCCGTCCGCAATTTGATTGCGTCCTCAGACTTGTGCTATCCGACCGGCCCATCTTTCCATTATACGCTCTCTTTTTTTCGCCGTGTTTTTCTTCTTTTTCTTCTCGTTATTTTTTTGTTGTCGTCCTTCGTTTTTTTTCTTCTACTTCTTTTTCTGCTTCATCTTTTCCCTCTTCTTCTTCTTTGTCGTCTTCGTCACCTCTCTCCTATTATATTTATTTATTGTGCGGGTCTGAGCGCAAGAGAGCACAACGTTGGGTATTTTCTCCTGTTTGCACCCGCAATTTTTGGTTGGCTCATTGCCCACGTCCCCCCGTCCGTTCGTCAACCGTACGCCTCCTAGCCTTTTCCCCACACACCCACCATTTACCCACCAGCTTTGACATGGTAGTGCTGTCGCCTCGAGATGGCCAGCACGCTTTGCGTTACCCCCGCTACCGGTTTGCTTATTGGGGCGTTCGCCGGTTGGTCGGTCGATCGGTCGGCCCGTACGTTAGGGTTGCTTGCTCTATCGAACGGACGTCTATCCGACAGAGTCCATAAAGTCCGAGCACGAATACTAAGATTTGGCTCTGCTTTCGATCGGTGTACTACGGCAGGTCGGCGGTAAGCTGTGTTGGCTTGTGCGTTGACGCCGCGAGCGGATTCGGAATAGGTTCGGGGGGTAGTTTCTGTTTTGATTGTTGTTGTTGTAGGCGGTAAGAGCTCGTAATAATAATAATAATAATAATAATAATAATAATAATAGTACTAATAATAATAATAATAATAAAAGAAAAACTTAAGCGGTTCGTACAATGGGCAGTGTCCAGTGTATAATAGCATGTATACCATCCGGCCAGCCAGGCAGCCCCGGTTAGCGATTTTACATTGTATCTTCTCTGTGTTCTGGTCATCCATCCAGCAGGTAGGTATTTCGCCCATGGGTGGGCGGGGGGTCAGGGGGGGGGGTGGGGGTAAGAGGCTAAGTCATGCGGAGTGCTTTTGCGCAAATAGCTATGGCTGAACAATGTTTGACGAACGCTACTACATAGATTCGGCGGGCCACAACGGACACTGCCACGGGGCAACAGGAGTGCCAGCTTTAGCCTTTAGCTTCACAGCCAGCGAGGCTATTGCTCTACTCTAGTATTGCACTTATTACGGCGGCTCGGTTGACCAGCGCAGGGTCGTTGTTGTTGTTGTTGTTGCTATCGTTGTTGTTGTTGTTGTTGTTGCTATCGTTGTTGTTGTCGTCGTCGTTGTTGTTGTTGCTGTCGTTGTCGTCGTTGTTGTTGTTGCTGTCGTTGTTGTCGTCATTGTCGTCGTCGTTGTTGTTGTTAGACTTATCACCTACTGCTCGCATACGGCATGCCACTAATCGTTCTTGTAGCCGCCGGCCTCTGGCCTCCGGCGGCGGCTGGTGGTGATGAAGGCGGCGTGGCAGCTGCCACCTGCGAGGCAGCTGCTGCGGGCCTATCCACCCTATGTCATATATGTATATTCAGTGCCATCCCATCGTAAACGTAATCGTAATAATAACACTCGACTGCTAATAGGGCCACGACGCATATATTTATATGCGAGTACATACACATACAAGTATATATATATATATATATATATAGTAATAATGGCTTTCCACTACAATGTGTGTCATTGTTGTCTATATGCTACGAGTTGAACTATGGCTATCAACTAAGGCTATATATATATATATATATTATAAAACCTTTGTGATAGCATAGTTCAACTCGTAGAATATAGACAGACAACTGAACACATTGTAGTGAAATCCATTATTACATATATATATATAATTATAATGTCTTTCACTTACAATGTGTGTAATTTGTCTTCTGTCTATATGCTAACGAGTTGAACTATACTATCAACTAAGGCTATATATATATTATATATATATATATATATATATATATATATATATATATATATATATATATATATATATATATATATCTATTTATATAATCGTGTTCGAGAACTACCAAACTGTTATAGTGTTATAAAAGAAGCATACGTAGACAGCTACATGTATGATATTGAACATCCAACAATTCGGTAGTGTGTATGCCTCTCTCTCTCTCAGTAAGTGTTTCATCAGCGTGTGTTAATCGTATTACACATCACAGCACAAGTCGCATGCATTACCACTCGTCGATACTCGTTATTTACCTTGCAACTTGGGTGCGTACAACTAAATCACTAGTTGCAAATTGTTTTCGAGACAGCGTGTTTTTGTCGTCTTGTTAGTCAGGCAGGCTAACTCTTGTCTGTATGCCGTTTCAAAATAGCGAAAAAAGCGGGCTTTTATTCGCCGCGCTTTGATTCACCGTTACAGGTGGGTCGGATGCGTGGGTCGGGTGGGTTCTTTTCACGAGCAGCTTTTTGTGCGACTCTGGAGAGTCTCGTAAGCCACTCGAGAGTTGCGCCGATACAGCTCATACGGTTGCTTGGAGCCATGAGTGCCTGTAAGGTACGGTTGGCCTGCTCGCGTGCTGCTAAAAGTTAGTCTGCTATCGTATGCCTACCTCTCCAAAGAGAGAGGATAGGATAGGATAGGTGCGCGGAAAGCTCAAGGACCTTTAACGGCCGTTAGAGCTGCTCTGGCGTCGGTATCACGACGCCGTCTTTTTTCCACCACGGTAACGTTGCCGCTGGCTGAACGGTGCTGTTTTTACATTACCAGCTATCATGGACGTTGTTATTGTTCAGTTGTTGCTGCTCTTGCTGCTAGTTTTGTTGTTGCTAGCTCTTGCTTGCTTAGTATTGTTGTTGTTGTTGCTGCTGCTGTTATTATTATTAGCATCATTATTACCTGTCTCGTATTACCGTCTGCACAAACTGTTTGTCTTTTCGTGGGGCGTATTGGAAGGTTTTCCACATTGTCGGTTACTGGTCGGTTTGACCTTGTTTCTAGCCTACGGCTACTGCGTTTGCTGGCGTATGTAACTTATCGTGGTGGCTCTCTCTATCAACGAGCGAACTCAGTACGGCTTTCCGACGAATATCGGCCGGCAGAATCGCGGCGTGGCACATCAGCCATCAGCTGTTCTAGAATCTTCGACGACTGTCTGACGTCCATGCTTATCCAACGGCTAGGTAGGATCAGGCGACACCATCGCTTCGGAAAAGCGCTGGACAAATCTAATCAGGAGATGTAGCTCACTCGCCAATCCTAGGCACAAGGGCCTTTTTTTAAGGGTTCAGCAACGACGACGACGGCAACGATGGCTTTACCCGGCTGATATACGCCCGCCTTCAGGCTTAGAAATGCCTGCTTTTCCACGCCTAAAATAGTGCCTCAGCAGAGTCCTCGGATGCTGGAACATACTGGAGAAACTTACTCTTCCATTAGAAGAACGACCACCACCTTCTTTTCCTCTTTTTGTGTTGCATTAGTGCGGAGAGGCGGCTCGGCGCACCACCAGCTTGAACGGTGCACGATACCTCTGTCCTGCTCTGCGTTGCCGAGCTTGAGGAAACAGCAGGCTTTTTAGGTCAATCTTCGGAGAACATTTTAGGACAGCCAGTCTCGTCCCAGGATCCTAATTTTTCGTTCCATCGTTTCTACCGGCCGCGTGTGGGTAATCTAGCGTGTCGTCTGTAACTTGCGGTCGATTGTGCCCGCGCTTACGACACAAACACGCCGCCCATGGTAGTAGATCTAGCTTCAGCTTGAACTACCCACGAACGATCGACCGACGTCATGTTTTGCATGCCGTTGCTATTCTGTGTTTTTTTCTAATTTCTCTGCTTGTACAGTACACTCTGCCACTGATCCTGCTGTACAAATCGATTCGCTCATATGAAATACGTCGAAGGTCGTTATGTGTTGGTCATAGTTATAATTCAGCATCATTGCGTACGTATAATGTGTATGGGTCTACTCGCTCCATACAACATTTTTCAGGGTCTTTTGTCTAAGCGCAGCATGTGAACTATATGAACTATACGGCAGCTAGTTAACGTCAGCCTATCGATCAGCAGCATATCAATTGCGTACCTACAAATACAGCCTTAGTCTATATGAGGCAACATATAAGATTGCATGAATAGTGACGATTAATTTACAAATGTAGTGGACGATAATATGTTGGGATGGTGGCCATTTGTGTGTATAGCGATCAGCACAACTGTACAAGTGAAAGCCCCAAAGTGTCTCGTACTCACTAAAAACTGTAACGTACATAATTTTACCCATTATTTAACGTTTTTATAAATTTATTCAGACAGCTTATATGCTTCTGTTTCCACCGATATATTTGACTGAATAGTTACCGAGAAAACCAAATTATGCAATGTGACGCTTATAATAACTTCCGCAAGAAGATTCCACATGAATAAACTTAAGCACCTATGCTATTAGAATACAATTTGCTGTTAATAACAAAATGTTATACGATGGTGGATCAAAAAGTTTTGATTCATTATAATAAAAATAATTTTACTTACATCTTCCAAAAACTTCCTGTTTTTGTTCCCTTTAAAACTGCTTCCGCGTCTTTTGGAATCGAGTTAAGTTGTTCCTAAAAAAATTCTATATCTCCTTTATAGGCTCGAAACCTCGTCCCTTCAACTTTGTTTTATCTGTGAGAACAAAAAAAGTCGCACGGAACTAGGTCCGGTGAACGTAGAATTCAAATAATCCGAAACTTGTAACGATATGTACGCCAGTGCGTTGTCGTGATGGAGGATTTTTTTTAGAGTTCAAGCTTTTTGTCGAACGTTTTTGCGCAAGATTTTTTAGATTATCGCGGTAGTATTCCTTATTGACTGTAGGACTCGGTTGCATACATTCCTAGAAGATGATTCCCTGGTAGTTGAAGAACAAAACAATCAAAAGAACCTGATGGTGGTAGATCTGTTTTTCTGAATTTCTTTGATCGACTTTCTCCTGGAAGTACCACTTGGATGATCGGACTTTGATCTTCGCTATGTCGTAACCGTATTCCCCTAACTCGTCTTCTGTAATCGCTCTCTGAAGCAATCCCGGGTCTTCTGCTGCCGCCTGAAAGTTTAATTCGTACATTTCCCGACGGGTGTCCATATGCTGGAAAGCAACATTTTTGATTGAACTGTTACAATTGATCCATAAGATATACTACCAATAATGTTTATCGTAAAACTAACATGATCACGCGTACACGCGCGTTTCGGGACTCTGCTCGATCACCACAAGCACAACAGTAAGCACAAGCACAACCGCAATAGTTCGTAACATTTCCACCCCTTTAGAACCTAGGATTTGGTTGTAAGCACAGAACTGTATGCCGTTTCGTCGCATGCCCGTTTTCGGCTCTTTAAATATCGCGGCACTCTCTCCTCTTCGTCCCTTGTTTGAGACAGACTCAAACGTTTAACGCCGCCACGCCGATTGGCAGACATTTGGCCTCTGCGTCGTCGATGATCGAGTGGCACTTGTAAGCAGGCCAAACCGAAAGACGCCGGTAGTTTTGGTGTGGCGGCTAAATTCAAAGTACTAAAACTTGCCGATCGCCTCGTATCCGTCTCGATCACGGCATCACACTTGCGTGATTCTCAACCGAGCTAACTATCCCATCTTGTTCTGCCGACAAGATCATGATCATCATTATCATTCTCATCAGCATCATTATCAAGAAGAAGAAGGAGAAGGAGAAAATGAAAACGCTTTCTCAAGCTCTTAGTGTACTCAGAGCTGCCATAAGTGAGTGTCTGAGTGTGGGTATGTATGGATATGATTTGCATTTCCTGCGCAACTTCAGACGCAACCGCAACTAAATCCTTCGATAGTGGGCGAACAATCGAGAGAGACACACACAAACACACACAGACACAGAGATGGTGAATAAAGCGCGTTGTTGTTACCAACTTGAGATCAGATCCGAGAGGCAGAGCGAGAGCAGTCTCGTGGTCTCGTGGCTAGAGCGAACGAAGGAAGGTGGCCACGCCATTCTTGTTAGCCGCAGGCTGCATCTGACAGCAAGCAGCACGTCGAAACATGGCGCAAAGATGGCGGCGATCTGGGCGCAACCAGCCCTGTATTAATGGCCTGCGCGCACCGGCAACGTTAGCCGGTGCGACGGCGGCAACTTTGTGTGCTCCTCCATACTCAGCGCTCGTCAGTCTTCCCCTCGTTCGCTTCGCGCCATACACTTGCACATGTTCAGCTTTATCGTTGTGTCGGTGGATGGTCTGGCGGATGCCAGCCGTGTATGCTAGGATCAAACGCAGTTAATAAATAGCTCCTGTAGTTATTGTGGTTGATCGTGGTGGAGGCAGTAGTAGTGATGATGATGATGATGATGATATTGCTCTAGTAGTGATGATGATGATGATATTGCTCTAGTAGAGATGACGAAGATCTGCTTTTTCAGTAGTATCTTGTTTAGCGACAATAAGCCTCACTCGTAGTACGTTATATTGCATGGCTTCCAGTGTAGGCAGTGATAATGACACTTACTGGTTAATGTTATTGAGCTCTGTCTCTAGTACTGCCAGCATACAAGACGACTACTGAACGCGCTCAAATTGATGATGGTGCCATTCAGCAGTATATGTATGTATGTATGCATATATATATATATATATATATATATATATATATATATAATATATATATATATATATATATATATATATATATATATATATATATATATATATATATATATATATATATATATATATATATATAAACTAATAACCAAGTGGACCTATCTCGAAACAACTCCGGCACGAATTATTCACTCTGCTCGTTTTATCTGACATAACAATTATTAGGTAAAATGGAGCCCAAGCAAGATATGCAGGAAGATTGCAGGAATATTGCAACTTACCACGATACTGAATTACGTTAGCCGGGATATTGTTTTTCGTCTCGTCCAGGCTATACCGGTACGAGATACGGGCAAAATACACGCCCCATAGTCTGAATGTTCACCACCATGGGCGGCGCAAATGATAAAGGGCAAACCTCTCCCAAAGGGCCGGTTCGTCTTGCTGCGTCTTCCGAGAGACGCTCCGAGATGTGCATTCGTGGTGGTCGTCTTGATAACAGAATGGCTTACACATTTGCGACGATCTTAATTGGCCTGTATAGCTAGCAATAGCTACTGCACATCCTGCCACTATCTCTAATAAGCAATTGTTTTGCTTTAATTGGATACCCTACGGACAGTATGCCTTCAGCACATGGAGATTCTATAGTGAGCTCGCGTTATGCCTACGGAATGATTGATGCACATGAGTATCGATGTTCGTCTTTCACTACTCATATATGTATATATATAAACTCATAACATCAAGATATAACGTAAAGGCGTACCTAAATAAGTTATATTGTAACATAATTTTCTCTGTAAATAGATTGGCTCTCTCTCTATTGTTACTTAATTAGACTAGTACTGCAGACCCCGTAGTAAAAGTTACGTCGGAAGTAAGTGCTGTTTCCAGAGGGGTATCATGAACCTTTGTAATGGCTATTTATAGACTTGCTAGTCGGCGTGTCTAAACGTTAAGTGCATGCCGATAGCAACATCTCAGGAGTTCCAGCTCATTTCATATTCTGGTCACAGTTTAGAGCACATCGAGTCGTCCATGCTGCGAAGAGTCCATGCCTCTCAGAGAGACAGGCGCGTTCTCATCAGAGACAATCTTGTCCATGGATTGTCTCTGACTTTGTTAATAATGTTGCAATGTTACGTCTACATATACTGGCGACACTGTGTGTTTCACACTATTCGTGTAAGTTGATGAAACATGACAACAAACAAAGCGATTCGAAGACATCCTGCAGGTACACTACTGCAACCAGTAATCTTTGTACAGTTATTAGTGGATTGAAACGATAACGTGTTCACTTACCGTGTTTTGCCGCTCAAGATGGATATCTCTGCAAGCTTACTCACTGGCTCGCTACCTTTAAGCGTATGAGCTCTATGAGCCGCGATTCAATCAGAGCCGGTTGTGGCATTAACGCTTAAACATCTCAGCGCGTCTGCCGTATTCAGGCCGAATAAATCGAAATTTGTTTGACGCACAAACCCAAATATGTCGTATTCCAAAGTTGGCCACCGCAAACACTAAAACGCTAAGTAGTCACTATATTGCGTAAGTTGTTATTCTGCTTCTAGCACAATTTTCGCATTTTGTTAACATAAATACGCGCACGCATACAACACACCGCACATCAGTTGTGCTTTTTTCGTGCTTCCTTTGAAGTCCTTCCTCCCCCATCCCCCTGCACGTCATTGACTCTGGCGTCCACATAAGAAATTCCATAAATCCTCTACTGAGAATACGTGGTATCCGGTCCTTAAAAATTCTTAAAATGGGGATATATGTACATGTATATATATATATATATATATATATGTATATATATATCCTAGCTTTATCCCACTGCACGGCAAGGGCAACACGGCGACGACTATAGCAGGGTTCAAAACGATCTTTCCGAACTCATTTTGTGGGCCATTTTGCGGGCTGGCTGGTGAAGACTAGGACAATGTCTTTGTCCGGCCGTTAGATGCAAATGATGCCGGAAAAGTCTTAATGTCGGGGGACGGGGTATGGAGAACGGGATGGGTCCCTCGCAAGCGGATCCGACACCTTTGTGTAAGCTGGAGTGGCTCACTTCGCCATTTATGTTCGACATAATTGCACTTAGATGAGCCTTTCGTGCTTAAGTCGCCACCACTTAATCGTAGTAGGGAGTTTTAAACTTATTCTATGTATATATATATATATATATATATATATATATATATATATATACACTTTTCATAAAAGCGCCTTTTTTTCAGGCGCTTAAGCGTTGGAAGTTTCGTAAAAAAATACAACATAATTGTTTTTTTTCTTTCTAATCAATAAATGAGCACACGTACACAGAAGATGACAGTTGACAAAGAGACTGAATGCAAGCGTCGTTGCACCGGCAATGCTAGGGAGGGAGTGAAGTAGTAGTGTCGGTGTGAGCCTCGCCGGTGTTATGTTGGTAACACGAATCGAAACGAAGCAACGCGGCTGCAGAACCTCATTCGAGTCATCTCGTGATTACGTGCGAACTGCTGGTCTGCGTTGCTATCTGTTCCCCCGCTCTCTCTCTCAGCCTCTCTCTCTCCCAGAGCCCCTCTCTCTCAGCCTCTCTCTCTCACTGTGCTGTGGTATGAGTAAGACTGCAAATCTACACCGCTTTGTTTGCGATGCGGGCTGGCGGCCACCGTGGGAGCGTATTAAGCGTGAACACAAACGTGAACAGGGTTGCCCTTGCTGTCGAGCTCTCGACCAGCAGCCGTAGCTGCTTGCCACGAATTGTTTCCCTTTTGGATAAGATGCGGGGCGGCGTGAGTGTCTGTGTTGTGTGCTTGTATGTGAGGCGGCGCGGGCGAGCGTGTGTTGGGTTGAGATAAAGAGATTACTGAAGCGAAACCTACAAACGACCTACAACCAAACGAACGAGCATTGCAGCGAACGCGGCCGTCCTGTGTTTGCGAGACTCGTCTGGTAGGCACACTACTATTACCACCACCACTACCACTACTACTACTACTATAACTACTAATACTACTACTACTACTATTACTATAACTACTAATTCTACTACTACTACTAGTATAACTACTATACGCCAGAGGGAGAATCCAATATGGAGCACTGGCTGAGGGCACTGGCAAAACACAGTGGTGCCTGTGACCCTTTCGGCTTCAGCTGCGTCTTCTGGCGCAATCTCGGCGCGCACGGTACGCATCCAAAGGCGAGGCGCGAGAATAGTACGAGAATGATACGTGGCTGTGAAACACACACACACTTGGTTGTGTGCCTTGTTGTTGTTGTTGTTGTTGGGAGCAAATGGATAGGGAAGTGAAGGAACGCGTGAAGGACAGTCGGGTCTAATCTTTTTCCATCTGGAGGTTAGAGGCACGTTGTTATCGCTGCCGCCTACGCGATTGAACCAGCACTCTGAAACGAAAACAAAAAAAACAGAGCATCGCATTCATTGTTGATGATTCGCAGTGGCTGCTAATTAGTCGTAGCGATGCGTTGGCGCCTTACGCGTCGCGATCGCATGAATTGGCCTGCGACTTTTGCGAGCCTCAACTCATTGCCTTCAGAGCGCGTACCTGCATATGGTGTCGTCGTTGTTCATTGTATGCACATTCAAGATACAAGTTGTAGCTGTTATAGACAATACTCAACAGCGCATCCGTAGAAGTTGTACCTATTGTAGGCATTACTCAATGTAGGTTGGCCGATTGATTATTCATACCGGTTTATAACAAACGTATCGCTGTTGCCTTTATTGCAAGCAACTATTTGACGAGCTAACATTGGCGAGACGCACAAAGGCGAACGTGTTCCGGCAACACCTAAAAACAAGATGCAGTGTAAGGAAAAAAGTCCAAGAGCAAAGGTCTATAAGGTCGACGTAGGAAGGGTTCGGGCAAAGGAGAAGAACTACGAAGGCAACGAGCGGCAGCGCCAAAGGACACATAAAAGCGACAAATAGAAGATCGTAACGATAGCCTACAGCAAAGCGAAACGCAGCAAGAAAACGGGAGAGCGGGAAACGGGCAGCGGGGCCGTATGATAGATGAAAGGAAGTGCATATATTCGCACCTTGCCGCCGACAAGCGCTTGTTTGATAGCGCCAGCTTTCTGCCAGCAGCAGCAGCTGCAGCAAATAACAAGAGCAAAAAGAAGCGAGAGGAAGAAAGCGTGAACGAGAAAAACGAGTTCGGAACGTTATGATGCCAGAAATGTATAGGAATGATGCCAGCATCGAGATAGAGAACAAGATAGGGGTGAGATGAAGACGAGAAGCGAGAAGACGAAGAAACCGGGGGCAACCCAAGGGAAACAAGAACCACCGATCTGATCCGGTCGGTCTTGCGGGGGACAGGCATTATCGCGGGTCATTGGACAGAGACAGGAACGGCAACGAGGGCAGCCAGGCAGACCTAGAAACAACAGCAGCAGCAGCAGCAGCGGCGTAGGGCCGTCCGAGCCAGCAAGGGCCGGACAGTCTCAAAATATCCTGCTCGCACGTCGAGGCAAACCTCGGCATAGGACGTACGGAGGATATGGCTGGCCGCGATGATGCTTGTTGTCGCTGTTGTCGTTGTTGTTGTCGTCGTTGTTGTTGTTGTCGTGGGGGTTGTTGTCGTGGGGGTCGTCGCCGTGGTGGACCCAGTGGTCCTGATGGTCATAATAGAAGCGTGCCGCCCCCGTCTGTCCAGTAACGCCAGTGGCAGCAGTCGTGACAGACACAGGCGGCCTGATCCGTTCGTCCACGCTCCGTAATCACGGCCAATAGCGGCCATGCGGCTACGAGCGCTGTGCCACTGGCGGACATCTAACACTAATAGTGATGACCACCGACCCTGTCAGGCGGCGCTGGAATTGGCGTGGCCAGACGTGACGCAGCTCTGGAAGTGGGGGACAAGCCCAAAGTTCAGCGTGTTTTAGCAGCGGCCGTGTATTTAGCTGGCCGCGGGACCGCCCCCTCTAATCAATATTGATTCTTACGACGAAGCGGCAGAGATGCCACAATACACAAACAAACAACGATCTTATCGCATGAGAATATTTCTATGAGTTTGAATGCCGGTTCGTAGTCAGTCTGTTAGACGGGCTGTCTCAATCTCGTTGGCACGCGTCAGGTTTTACGGCTACGCGCTGGTCGGTCAGTGTGTGGCGAAATTCAAGGTCACCTTAAAGATGTACAACAAACAGCCTTGCCATTAGAGTTAGCCAATCGACAACAATCGAGAAAAGTTGTTAGCTCTAGACAGACCGCAAGAGCTTCTGAATTCATAGCGTGCAACGCTGTACTTAAAACAGGATAGCCGTTACTACAGGAACACGCTTTAATAAATCAGTAAAGTAAAGTTTTCGGGCTGACCCTCAGCCAAGATTTAACGTCCACGGAACTGTTTTTCACATTGCTTCATAGACGGACCCCCATAAATACAAATGTGCAGCGGTGGGGTTCGAACCCGCGCACCTATGTGTCTCCTCCGGTCGCTTTAATAAATCAGTTAGTAGTAAACTGTGGTTAAGCGCGCATCAACAGATGCTTAACTTCATGACCAATGGCAGTGGCTTGAAACAGTCGTGCAGATGGTTTTAAGTTGCATAAATTTAAGCCCCGGAGGTCTCGTCCTGGACGGTTTTCTAGGGATTGCTACCTTAACAGACGGTCCTCATAAGGGTCATGCGTTAGACCAAAAGCACAGTGAAGTTTTAACGGCAAGCAGGAAGAAGACCGGGCCACGCTAGCCGTCCTAGAAAGTCCTATACGCAGCTATCCTCTTAGCGAATGTAAAAGGAGATCTTGCAGCGCATATCATCCGCACTCACTATGAGATGAAAATGTGTCAGGCCGCGTTACTTATTTGTTATTAAGCTTGAGTGCGGACAAGGCGCATCCAAAAATCACATTGGAACAGTGCGCGATGTGCAGCCCACTTAGAGTAGACCAAGAGTGTGCCATTCTTCGGGCACTTTCTAGACTAACGGTCTCGATAGGCGGGGCTCTTTTAGGAGCGATTTCCATCTACTTCGATTACAATACCGTACCGGGGTGAAGCAAACGGGACGATGGGATCTCTCAAGGAGATCCACTGAGCTGTATCTCGTTTACGCTTCTTTTTTCTGACCTCGTTAGCTATGTGCAGCGGGCGTTTGGGAATACGATGGCCGTGATGTACACTGATGACGTCGTTGTTAATCACAACGTCATCGGTGTCATCAAGCACACCACCCAAGTTGTTGAGGATCTTGGCTTGAAGGGGCCGGAAATAAACTCTCGGAAGAGAATGGCGAATTTAAGTTTTCGACTCTATTATAAGCGTGCTAGTTTTACGGCGCACGTCGGTGACATCGTAAGCTCAGCCCTGGCTGATCATTTCGCCAGACTGGGAAACGTCAAATGACTTTCCGTTGACGCACCTGTACGACTTTTCATGCTGAAAGCTGCACTTTCAAAGCTGGTACAGTGCCTGGACGGGATATGGAGGCACCTGGTAGAGTCAATTTGTAATTCCCTTGAAAGGCGTTTCTCACTCTATTAAATACGGGTACTGTGCCTTTCCGTAAGGACCAGAAACCGATTTGTGTATGTTCCCCTGACTGGCCGTGCGCCGATGGCATAGACGCTTTAACTGAGCAACCGCGCATGTCTACAACCCCGCAGCTTAATCAACTATTGGTAGAACATAGAAATTTCAGCGATGGCAGCGGCGGAGATTGAGCCACTCGACGTGTTTCTCTTTCCTTAGTGTCGGCCGGAGCGGCTATCACCACCTTGCGCGTTCACGCATTGAACATCGCAAGAAGCATTCTCAATGCCTTTATTGGTTCTACTCACACTATTGCGCTGATTAGCACTCAGTGGTCCGTTTGACTCTTCGGTCGTCGTTGCACTTGCTTGTTCGGAATGGTAGATAATAAGAAGCAACTACAAACAATAAAATATAAACACATATTGCTGTATATACTCTGTTTAAGTTCAACTAAACAACAAAATAATGATGAAAATCAACTTGAGACCCTTCGGTCAGTGGGCCCACAGTAGCAGCCCAAGTAGCCTTCTTACATAAGGTTGTTCAGAACTTTGGTAATTGAAACATTTTAAGCAGGCTCCGCGCCGTTGTACCAACCGTCGTTTCGTGTTACGGCTAACAAATTTGTGTTGACATATTTCCTTTTTTGTATGAAAGCTGTGCCTCTTAACTTAATTTGTGTGCCGCTATAGCCGCTATAACGTGACACAGCTACGCCGATCTTGTGCGAGTAGCCACTTTCGTTAACTCTCTCTACCACCTGCTGATCGAGGTACAGTGCCGCCCCACTTCTCTGCTTAGCGTACACATACATACGACAAGAGATCCCATCTGTGTCCATCTGGAACACGGGTGACAGCAATTCCAATCACAGAGACGACAGTGGTGGCCCTTTTGTTGCCGATGGGGTGGCATTAGACATCAATCGTTTCATCAGAATTTACGCTAAGCTACGCTGGACGCATCTGAACGGATCCGGGGTCAGCGTTGTACAACACGTCAGCATCACGACGAGTAACGACGGGGCCCCACTGTTCGACTTAGTTGGCCAGGGCCAGGGCCGCTATGGGCAGTTGTCTGCCGACAGTGCGACCTGCTTGACAAACGCACTCTGCCACCATTGTTTTGAGCTCGGATCACCGCACAGAGACAAAGGGCAAGGCGCGCCCCTCTGGGAGGAACCCTTCGAGAAACAGCGGGTGATTGAGCAGCCTGGCAAAGCCTGCCTGGCTGCTTGGCTGGTCAAACAACGGCCCCGGGGCCTTTTTCTCCTATCGAGGTCACGAACAGTACCACTCTAGAGGATTTCAGAGAAGCACTGCCGAGGTAAAGTTTACGTCCAAGACGCTATAGCCAGTAACGCTGTAGTAATTGATAAGGTTTTGCGCAGAGACAGGCAACTCTTGAAGCGGAGACGATGGACAACAAGCAGCGAACATGCATTGAAGACGGAGACGATTATTATATGAGACAGTAGGTTTTAAAATAGAGAAAAGTTAGAAGAAACAAAGAACTAGCCTTAATAGTTAATATCGGGTAGAACGGGGTTGCTATTATGTTTTATGGTGCTGCGGCCAACAGTTTTGTAACTAGTTCTTGGCACAGGAGACCAAAAGTATCTTGCTGATATGTGTATACGGAGTCTAGTGGTAAGTGCGAGATATAAAAGCTGGACTTTTTTTTTATGTATACCACCGGAACAGCAGAACATTTGGCAACTCGATGATATTACGACATAGCAAATAATTTTCCATGTATTTTCTGGTAGGCCAAAACGGGTGTTGCTTATCGACGCAACAGTGCTTTTGCCGGCGATGGTGGTCACCTACAGTTGGTCTTTCCTATACCTGAAGTCAATGTTCCCTAAAAAGTGAGAATGTATATATATATATATATATATATATATATAACGTCAGTTTTTGTCTCTTCTACGCGGGGCTGGTGAAAGCTGTTGATGGCGGAAGCGCTCAATGAACAGAGACTCACTTATGCCAAATTGAGGCTTCCGTCAGCAGAAGACTCGATGCGAACTCATCCAGGTCTTCCCCTCTTTTCCTGGTCCTACCACATTCTCCTCTCTGTCCGGTATTGCCGGGTTTCCTGCGGTTGTATCCTCCTTGCAGATGTACTTTTGCTGGGAACACCTCTGGCAGTCAGGGTGTCACTGTTCCGTCGCTGACCGTCGCTCCTGCCTGCTGAGTCAGACAAATTAAACAGACAAAAGTCCTCTCTTGACTGTAGCATTTTAGCTTGCAGCTTCCGTGTGATATATTTAGCACCTCCTCCTACCCACAGACCTCTCTCTTCCAGCGTTCACACTTTCCCCTACTTGGTCGTTCCCGCTGGTGACCTGCGATGGCCCTCTTGCGAGGCTCTCTGCAGCTCTATCCCAATCAGAACGTTTGACGATTCCTGCTCCTGTCGCAAAGGAAACGGGAATGGGTACAGTGTGTCATCGCCTCTTTTCCTCAACTGTTCTTTACTTCCCCCTCCATCCTCTTTTCGGTGAGGCGTTAAAACGGGGGGCGATCGCCGAGTTCTTTCTTCTGGCTTTAACTCACATTATCCCTCCGATTGACCTGACTGCAGCGGAGCGCCGTCCTAAAAGGTCTACGGCTACAATTTACCGCTTTTGCTGGGTTCATTCTTGTCTAGAAATGTTTGGCTTTTGCAAGACACCTTCTGCGTTTTTCACCTATTACGTGAGGGCAAGCTTGCATAACGTACATTATGAATTGCGCAGAAGACTAAACGTCACACATATAATAATAAAAGCACATACATAACTTAAGCCAATCATATATGTACGATATAGTATCGCGCATTGATTGGCAGACATATAAAAGATTTTTGGTTTGCCGTAGCACGAGAGCAGATATATAGAAATATAACAAATTTAAATAGTTAGCAAATGAACCATCGGTAGAGGTAAAATAGTGTATTGTATATAGTAAGCCTACAAAGAGATGTCTATGTGGTCTCGACTAAGGGTACTGTGGAGAGGTGTGCTGGCGTGTGGCGTCTAGCGATGCCAGCTAAGCGATTGCTGCAACCCCATAGTGCTGGTATATTTGCACCATTCTCGTTTCAATTCCGTCACTCTTTCGGGCCGCTTGTTCATCATCTAGGTTGTACTTTTTCGTGCTTTCTTGTTTTTTTTCGTCTCGTCTCGTCTTCTCTTTTTCTCACTCTTTAATTTTCTTGTTTTGTTTCTTTTTCGTCGTCTCGTTCATCACTTCTCCGTCGCTGTCAGGCCAACCTAAACTGTAAGTTGGGGTCGGTCATTGCGCTCTGAGGAGGCCGCCAGGGGGTTTTTCGTGAGTGCAGGCCGCCAGTCAGTTGCTGTGCCTGTGGCAAAATGATAGTGATTTGTGCGCGCGGCTGGGGGGCGGTGGGGGGGGGGTGGGTAAGGACAAGGGGCTGGTTACTGACAGCTATGCGGCCTAGACGGGCCGGCAATAATAGTGTACTAGAGGTAAGGCTGGTGCCACCGCACACCGTTGCTACTGCTGCTGCTGCTGCCGCCGCCGCGGCCGCTGTTACCGCACCGCTACCCACAGCGGAGAGAAGTCGAGAATTGATTGCAGTGCGCCTCCTCGGCCCAGCCAGCCCGAACAGAAGGGCAACTGTAACGTTGGCGGTGGTAATGCTTCTACAACTACTACTACTACTACCATGCTACGAGACAAGCGAGCGGTGTATGACCAACTGGCGCAGCACCGGGGCGGCCAGAGGTCAAAGAATGACGATCGGTCGCCGCCGCCGCCGCCGACGTTTCTCTTCCGTTGGCCCAGATCGGTGGGCGCGGAAAGAGGTGGGCGCAATAGACTGTGGGCTCCTTTGGGAAATGGGGGCGCCGGAGGAAGAGCGCCGGGACGCACCGATTCATCTAGAGAAATCCCCGGCGGCGGCGACGCCGTCATACTCATCATTATCATCATCATGATCATCATCATGGACCCCAGGGTCTCCTTAGGTAGACACATCTAGAGCAAAAGCTCTCGGAAGAAACCCGTGGGCGGGGGAGGGGGGTAAGTTCCATAAGCGGACATCAGACACCTATGTACAGATGCACACTCCTTCTCGTCGGCCAGGCTGTCGATGAAACTGTGTGTACTCATAGACGCACCGTTATACCGTTATTGTTACATCCGTGATTTGAAGTGGTTTCGGCCAGGCACCAACCACCCTTCGAAAATTCACACAGACACGCACGCACAACGTCTTAAAGCATTTACGTCTGAATGCAGTCTGACTCGGTCAGACATTAATGCACACACGTTTATCTATGTGCTGTAGTAATTTTTGCTAAGATAGCGTCTACACAGGTACGTGGACGTTTATATATATATATATATATATATATATATATTTAGACGTCTGGCGTTTTATGCCCCATACAAGTGACGCCTATTTGATGATATTAGTCTCAGTACACTAAGATATCGTATTGTTCAACAGGTAAGATAAAAATCACCCTGGACTTTAAGGCAAATATTCCTTGCCCAGCTGTCTATGTTTTTGTCAACGCCAACGGTAAACGCAACAATCCGTATTGGGTTTATGGTCGTATCTTAGACAGTGTATTTGAGGTAAAGGGTGAGGAACATTGTTCACAAATCACACCCAAGCGCCGCTGTGAACGCTACTACCTTTAATATCAGGGAGATAGGCGAAAAAGCTTCACATAAGCTTATCCTTAACGATTGCTTTGGATTTTCTTCGTCCTGAGACGAAATAACACTCGAAGGCACTAGCCCTTTCCACTCTCCATCTCCAAAGTGAGGTCATATATACAGCTCTTATAACAGCTCGACTCGGACTAGAAGCTGGAAGGGCTCACGTTCCTTTACTAACGCGAACGGCACCTATCACCGCAGTACACGTGTTGTTCCAGGAGTAAGCTTTCAAGAATATGACGTAATGGTGCCATAAATTTTTCATGATTACTTAAGCATATAAATATTGATTTTTACAAGCTCCGCATTATACAAATATTATGTAAAACAGATAGTATTCTAACTCAATATATATATATATATATATATATATATTATATATACATAGTCTAGGGGAAACGCCGCCGCTATCATCTGCTCTATGAATTAAAGAGTGGGGTTGAGCCTAGGCGGGTACACGTTTGGGTCCCTCAATTGTAGGAAAATACTAAAAAAAACATATATATATATATATATATATATATATATATATATATATATATATATATTATAACGGGTTATTAGCGTTATAATATGTTAAGGATTTATTGACATGACATAAACGGAAGAGCGTCTCATCAAGTAGCAAACTCATATCTATTGTGACGTTGGGATTGATGTCTGTACACCTATATACGCGTGCTTACTAAATATAATTTACTTTCTTTTCAGGTGAGTACCGGTTATTGTCCTGTTCGCAAGACGCTGAGCCATAATCATCCGCGGAAGAACGCGTGCGGAAGTATGCTGTGCTCGCTACAATAGTCTCTCGGAAATTTGATCGAAATGCTGCCCAAAGAGATCTATATATATATATATACTTATATATATATATATATATAGGAGGTAACCATTGTCTCCATATGATTGTAAATATTGTATATATATATATATACATATACATATATATAAGAGATAGCCATTGTCTCCTTATAAGCGTATATACCATAAATATATATATATATATATATATATATATATATATATATACCATGCTGTTGTTGTTTCTTCAAAAATGTTAGCCTACTTTTCTTGATCGATTTGTAGCGTTTACTGTTTTTAGGCTGGCAGTGCTGGATCATAGTCACAGATCACAGTCCACTGCTGCTATAAGTTGTGGGTGGGTTAACCGCGTTGCTGACTTATGAGTCGCGGACTTATGAAACACTCATTTCTGGCAGACGCGAGGCCCAGACCACGCAAATTGTGTCTAACGTGGCGCCAGCTTTCGTCAGCCGCTTCTTCTTCCCCCTTTTGTGCTCTTATCTATCTTCATATATCGGTTGGTTTGACTCAACTAGTTTTCTCGAAAAACGAAATATAATGTAATCAACCGGCCAACCGACGTCAAGCAGAACGGTCTCGGTACCAGGCTTTGATTACCACGAGTTCTCGTAGTCGTTAACCAAGCGCGTTTACTAACAGCTAGGACGACGACAGAAGACGCAGAAAAAGGACGACCTGCAAGGGATTTGCATAGCAGAGAAGAGAAAACACATTGCAGAGGGCCATTCGAAACGGGAGATCAGGCCGGCGTCTATTTTTGGAAGATTGTTGAAAAGGGCTGATGCAGCCCTGGTTAGACGAGAGAAGGCCGGGCTGTGCAGTGCGTTCAGTTTCGCACCGCGGACGATGCTGCACAGACGGTGGCAACGGAGGAGCGACACACATATATATATATATATATATATATATATAGTAGTTCGGGCCACCTCGGGCGGCATGACTTGTCGAGTCGCCTATAGAGATAATAAGCTATTATAAATTAAATGTTCCGTCATAAAATACGTTTTCCTCGTAATGGGTAGCATATTTTCTACGGGCACTACTCTACAGACGCATCCGCTATTAGTCGCCCAAGCTGTTTGTTGATCCACCAATCGGCATTGAGCAGTAAACAAGTACTTCACGCACGCAGTGAAGTTGCATTGTAGCGCCCAGAATTCGACGATGCAGAGCAGGCTTCAGTTGTTTCAGCATTGCTTGTTGTGCATCGAGCCAACTAATGTGTTCGCCACTAGCCACATCATCGGGTGGGTGTGGGCGCTGTGATGGCTCTCAGAGGGCTAGCACGGAACCACCTCTTACAATCGTTGATCGATGTTAGAATCGACGCGAGCCTGGTTGGGCTGTCCAACAAATATTCACAACAATGGCCGACTACGACGTTGCTTCCCTGTCGCTGCGAGTATCGAGCGCCGCAGAAATGCCGCACTCAACAAATGATTGCAGTCGATACAGTTTGTTGTCGATTTTCAACTGAAACGTTGTAACGTAATTTGTAGTCGTTAGAAATTACGACCCCGCCGGTCGTTGTTTTTCCGGATACGCATTTTAATTGAGTACGCTTATCTGGCGTCAGTGTTGTTCATCGGTTGCTTTATTACGAATATACTCAAACAATCACATGTGATTATTTCGGGGCTTGTTGCGCCGCCAACGCGGTCAGCTCGTGATCGGCTGGGTATTGCTGGCAGAGATTAAAAAAATTCGCGCTTTGCACACTTTTCACTGCAGGCTATGCCAGTAAGGCACGGCTCTTCTTTCAGTACGGCCAAGCGCTTCGTTTTCTAACGCCTTTTCTATCTTCCTTTCCTCGCCTTTCCTTGCTCTCGCTTCCGTTTCTTGTGCAAGTCCTTCTTCAAAAACTTTTTGGCTATTATCGAAAAGCTTGACTTCACAACTGTAACATTGTTTAACTTGTTGCAATAATATATATATATATATATATATATATATATATATATATATATATATTAGCGGCTCTTTGCGTACGTGAGCGCAGAAAATGCAATCAACTACCAATTGTGCGGACTCTAGCGACCACCCCTGTCTCTCTTTCGCTCTCTATGCAGATAGATGGCCGGCCTTCAAGAGACGACCGTAGGAGGCGCGCAGAAGACAGCCGGAAGCCATGATGTAGGAGGTCCAATATCTTTCTGTCTCTCAGTTGTTTTCATATATCTCCCTCACATACAAACACATTATTATCTCTCTCTCTCTCTCTCTCTCTCCCACGCACACACTCGTGCAGTATATCTCGCTTCTGCTCCTCTAGTCATTTGGTCGTATTTGTAGCTTTGTTTCGTGCCCTCGACAATCGCTTCGTCGTCGTCGTCGTCGCCGCCGCCGGCACAGCCACCGCCGCCTATCGCAGTCTCCATGTGTGCACTCTTTGTGACGTGCGTGCCAGTGAAACAGAGCGACCTGTACACCGGTCGAGCCACCTACCAAGAGCGTTTGCCCATTAGTCCAACGTTGCCTTCGTCATGATTGCCATTTAACTATTTCAGCGGCCGCTGGCAGCATTCCTTTATTATTATTATTATTATTATTATTATTACTACTACTACTACTTCTATTATGCGGCGTGGCCCTCTAGGCTGATGCCATGGTTGTCATCTACCAAAATGTCGCCGGTTCGATTCCCGATGTTGATCGAATTTTCTTTGAGCGATGCAAAGCGACCATGCCAGACCTCTAGGACTTGGGTTAAGAAAACCCTAGATATCTCAACGTGTCCGGCCCTGGGTGCATTCAAGGTATGCTGAACGGTGGCGATTTCGATCCCATAGGAGACGATAGATAATCTAGAATTAAGAATACGCAGCCTGACCATTCCGTCAGTCTCCCGTAGTGGTTACATTTTGAATACGTCTATGTTCGCCGCTTGCCGACGTGACGTAGTCCGAATCGGGACGTACAAGACCGTGGTACTGTCTTCTAGAGTATCCTCTAGAGCTAGGTGTTTATCGTTTCTCTGTTTTGGCGTGGCCTACCGCCCAACCTGGCGATTGCTATTCGTACTGTTGCCGTTTTTGTTGTTGCTATTGTAGCCGTTGTTGCTGATAGCACTGCTGATGAAGGTGGATAAATAGCATTTGGCACACGCGTACATAAACAGACAAAACACGTGCGAGATCTGCGTTGTGACACAACTAGGTTTGCTGAGAAGGGCGATATTTATAAGGTGATTGTATGAGAAGGACATCTTGTGTTGTGACACCACGTGTTTTGCTGAGAAGGTGGTATTGTGATTGCTACTAGCAGTCTTTCCGCAAAAGATTGTCCTTTGTTACACCCCCCCCCTTGCTTCTGCCCCTGCCCTAGTTGTACAAGCAGCTAGAAATAATAAAATCTATCACAGCAGTAAAAATCATCATTACGAAAACAACAACAACAACAACACTATTATAAACAACAGCAATATCATCAGCATTATCAACAGCTCTAGCTACGACATCAACGTATCATGGCTACATTTCTTCGCCGCCACTCTCGCTTGCTGCTTATTACGGGATGCCACCGCAGTATTCTCATCATAGACAAGAAGGCACCCTGCAATGCGTCCGGTGCAGCCGATAGGAAGTACTGTGTATTATTAATAGATCTACTTATAGTAAGAATCGAATGCTTGCTGTAGTATTAGTAGTGGCAGAGATCCTTTGAGCGGTGGTCATTCAGAGAATAGGCCATAAACTATACCACCGAGAGTCAGCGCCCGCGTGGCTGCCACATGGGACTCTTGGGGAAACCAAACTAGACCCCGCTAAGCATGGCCGATCCGTTAGAGGCCACATCTCTTTCTACGGATTCGCAAATTGAGTTAAACTTACGAAGATGGAAAACTAATCTTCGTGATAAGAATGTTTGCGGCTGTGTTGGTTATCGTAATACCTCGTATTGGTAGCGGTGGTGGTGTTTGTACAGCCTGTAACAGTAATGATATATATATATATATATATATAGTAGCAGTTATTACCGTGTCGACCTAGCGACGGTGTCAACGTGCATTATCTCGCAATTCTGTAAGGAGTGCTGAACGTAAGCTACAGTTGTGGCTTTGAGCGGCACGCGACTAACGGGGCTGCTTGGCCGAATTTAGGAAGAAATCCACCGTGACCGTCACGCCAGACGTCCGACCGATCTTCGTGCTCCCCAGCACAGGGTTAACTCCGGGACTTCACTCGGTGTATGTAAGCCACTCCCGGGGGCCACTCTGACACCGCTAAAGCGCCCGACGGGCCATTACGGAGTACCCAGGTTGCGAAGACTGCCAACTTAAAAGACAACTCTTGAGAAACGTAGGGCCGGGAAAATTAGCTAAAAACGAATTTGATTCTTACTTAAGCGAAGCAACTGTGAGCTTTTCTTGGCGCCCCATCAAGGCTTTTCTTAAAAAAGTGGAGGACAAGAGACGCAACCTCCCGCAATACCGTTGCAGAACAAATATGAGACGATGGTACGTCCTAAACCGGAAGGGCACGGGGCCTGGACGCCATCCCCTTCTCTGCAGCCATGCTACTGATAAACAAATATTCGGAAGCGGTGGCCGCTGAGGTGACAGAGATGTTCCGCCTAGGCTTGCTCTTGGAAGTCCGCAGACCTCGTTCTGATTCCGAAGGGCCCACCTTCTACCGCATGCCCGAGACCCTCCACACAATAAAATCCCTATTTCGTTACCGATAGTTTAGCAACCGTAACAAACTAGTAATTATAGCGTATCCGACGCTGAGCACAGCAGGCGCATTAGCACTTCTACTCGCCAGAAGGATCCTCTGAGGATCGTTGCGGCGAGTCCCCAGTGTTCTGGGGACCATCTACAGACGAAAGAGCGCCGCCGTAGAAAATCCTTGCACGCAAGAATGAAAGAGCGGCAGCGTAGCATCACCTTATTGCTGGAGGAGTGGGGTGGACTGTAAGATAGTGCTTTACGTACCAATCTCCGCACGTCCATACCAAATATTAAAGACTGGCTAGATCGACTTGGGGGACTTACGTCTCACACCACCCAGGTCCTGACGGGTTACGGGGATTTCCAATCACGTACGTCTACTTCGGCGACAAACTCGAGGACACCTTAGGAAACATGATGCTGAGGCGTGGGTAGAGAATGATGACCAGAATGGGTAAAGCAGCGCATTACTATTACATTTTCATAAAGCACAACACCCTCAACAACATAGGAAGCCTGCAAATTTTGCAGTTACTCCTCTACAGTCGTGGTAGTAGGAGTGACGTAACAACAGAAGTAACAAATGTTGTCGTTGTTATAGTAATGGCTTATAGTGTGCACCAATGGTTAGTAGTAATATGCATTTTACAGCAGTCATTGCAGTCGTTGCAATAGTGAAAGTAGTGGTTGTGGTTGTACTTGTTGCCGTTATTATTGTCGTTGTCATTTTATCTGCAGAATAACACCTGGCAGACAAACTGAGAAGGCTCCGAATGCAATTCGCTGTCATTCTCGGCTGGCCAGACGCAGGATGACCTAGCTGGACTGGAGCCTGCACTGACCTTCTGCTCTTGCCTTATTGCAGAACAGCTCGAAACGGGGGGACCTAGGAGGCCCATAGGAAGAAGTCGTGGTAGCGACAGTAGCCTAACAGAAGGGCCAGTGGTCTAGGGGTTGCGGGACCCTACGAACACGTTTGATACGGCCAGCCCGGTCGGCGTCGGCGCCATCATCAGCGCCCATCTAACGCCTCATCTGGCAGCTGGAGGCACTATAATTGCATACGATACAAGGCTATTTCCTGTACGATGAACGCACTTTGTGCCTCCCACTTCAGCTTGTTGTTCGCCTCTCCCTGCCACTATTGTAGGGTAGGTTGATCTTTGAGTCAGACTTCAAGAGGTATATATATATATATATATATATGCATAACATCTTTAATCGTGGAACTCGTCTGCTACATAAAATTGATTAAAAGACACGCTTGCTAAAACATCACCAACAGTCATCACGGTAATAACAGCACATGCACAATACTCGGTTCTGACCTCAGGGCCGGACTAGTCTCACTTAGGTAAGGGGATTCTTGTAGATTGTTATTAGATAGGTTTGCGTCGTTATTGGTCGGCCTCGTAGGTCCTTATTTACTGTGTCGTTGTCGAGATGCAGGTGTAGCAGGAACGTTGTTACTTCCTTCGGCCAGTGTGTAGCGAGTCACCCGGGCCAGTCAGAAATCAACGGAGATAGGGAGCGATAAGCTTGCGGCTTTCGTCATCTTGCTGGTACTGACGTGACTGCACTACACGCGTATGTACAGCGTGCGGAAAAGGAAGATGGGGAGAACACCGTTGACAGATTCTAGGGTCGTCTCTCAGCACGCATCCTCTTCGTCTGCTGCTGCTGCTGATCTCGCTCCCCTGCCGGCGACTGTTGTTGACGATCCTAACCATTCATCATGCAGAAGCACGTATACACACAGAAAGGAACAAACCATCATACAACCACGCTCCCTACTGAACGGCCATACATACAGAGAGATACGTACAGACGAGAAACTCATGCTCGCCCACACCCACTCATTTGCTCACTCACTCACTGACGTATGCGTTGAACATGTACACGAATTTCCTTGGCCCACTAAGGACATTAGAGCAAACGACGGCAGCGGCAACCAGCCGCGGCTTCGAGCGGGGTAATAGAATGAGTGGAGTTTGTCGTACGATGAGGCCTTAAATTTCAGTGTTGACGTGAGTGTGCCAGTCATATTACGTTACAGTTATTTGCGAAAAACGTCATTTTTTGGGAACGTTTGCGAAGGCGTCGGCAACGACAAGGTCATGTCGGCCTATTTAATAATAATAATAATAGTAATAATAATAAGATTGGGTTGGAACGTGTCGAAGGATCATGTTACAAACCTAGCAGCTAAGGTACTACTACCCACAAAAGCACTTTTAAGCCAAAGAAAAATAGGCTTAAATTAAATTACGGTAGAAGCGTGACACAGGGGAGAACGAACCAAACTGAGGGTGTACCGCAAAGCGGAGCGGGGCGGTGATCAACAACGAACACAGACGCTAGCTGCAAGGAGCTACATGCTAACGTGGCATTAGGTCCTCGACAGCGAGTAAAGTAGGCTATCGGAATTTACCTGGAAAATACTCACCCCATCCGCGTATTCAGATAGATAGGTAGATACTATAGGCCGTAGAATACTTTCGAAGGCCTGCCGAAAAATTCACAACTACACACATGACAGTACAGTGGACTGGGGGGAGGGGGAGGGGGGGGTGGAAATTTAAACCCTATATATTGGCAGCGCAGCCTGCAGCCGGCAATGGTTCATCACTGCCAGCAATATCTGGTTGAGATTTGTGGGATCGTACGTGCGACTCCCCAATGCCCCAACGCTAGTGCGGTTAGAGGTTTTGGTTAGGTCGAGTGTTTAAAGTAAGCGAAGAAGCCCTGCCGACTTTGGCAGAGTTTGTATATATATATATATATATATATATACCTACTAAAAAATCGGTTGCATCCGATAGACGATGACTGTAGGGCGGCTGGGCTATGAACTGGCTAGACTAGCTGAAAGGGGACAGCCGAATGAAGTGGGTCAACTAATGGCAGTGGTGCGACAAAAGATTGACTAGAGCATAGAGAGACAGAGATAGAGAGAGATATAGTGGGAGTAGAACGACAGCGTGGGGAATCGGACCCAGAATCGAGCATAGTACGTCGTAAAGCCTACCTGCGGTGTGTATGTCGGTGCTGACCGAGCAAAACTTTGGAAATGGAATGCCATTAGAAACTAACCCCACCGACTGTGGCTGATTGTAGATGTGGGTTAGTTACAAGTGCGCGTGGTGGGAATTGTTTGGCGTGGTGCTGGTGGTGGACGTGGGGGTGGACGTGGGGGTAGTCGTAGCGTCGGAAGCAGCAGCAGCGGTCGTATTCTGCAGTAGGCGTCGACAGTAATGCCCGCCGCTGACTGGCACAGCGGACTTCCATTTAGCCTGCTATTCGACGACGCGACGAGAGCGACTGTCTGACATCGCGGAGTTCCATTTAGCCTACTTTACAACATGGAACAGACAACCTCCTTCGTTGTCATTGCTACCCCCGCTCGTTCGACCAAGCTTCGGTCCGCCTGCTGGCCTACTTACCTAGTACGGGGCGACCGGTAGCGACAGTCGCTGTAATCGTCTGTCTGTCTGTCTTTCCGATATTGTCCTTCTTCTTCTTCTTCTGCTGGTTCGATTTTGCCGCCGCACCGCAGGCATCTTGCCCGACATCAGAAGCAGATGGTTGGTGCGCAACGCCGTTCATAGCCAGCCCACTCTGCCCTTTGCCGATATTCCGTCTATGCGGGATACGTCAAGAACGAGAGAGAGAGAGAGGAGTGAATAGCCTGTAAATACTGTCGTTGTATCGCTGCTTGTCCCGAAGCCCAGAATCTCACCCAAAGGCAAATCCCTCCCCATGGCTGTATATATATGTATATATATATATATATATATATATATATATATATATATATATATATCTGCCTTTGCAATGTAAGCCCGGCAGCACAGCGCTAGAGGGCCGTATGTGAAGGACAGGCATCACCCTATGATGCGCCCTGCCCCATACGGGTCCTTGTAGCTGAGTTCTACGGCATGTGGCGATGGCGACTTCTACTACCACTACTACTACTACTACTGGTATTACTTATGCTGCTCCAACTACTCCAACCACTACAAGACCAGTACTGTCCGGGCATTGGATCCCATTCGCTGAAACTGTAACCGAGCTTTGAAGACCCAATGGCCGAGTACTAACGCGTGGCAAACTCTACGCCCACTGGCTGGTCAATGTAGAAGCCAGTTGGCCAGTCAGTTGGGTAGCTATTAATTAGCAAATTAATTCCCGGCCGCAGAGAGAGAGCCCCTTCGTATCCTATCTCCGGGTGCGAGTTGAGGTTCGGTAAGTTGCGAACGTCGCTGTGGTGCAAGCTGCATAGTCTGAGCAGTTCGTTTCCGGCTCGGAATGGTCCACTGCCAGTTGTACTGCAATCGTCTGCGAGCCGCGGGAAGAGCGGAGGTTGTAGACTTTGAACATCTAAATGCGGGCCTACCTTTAACCTAAAACTAGCTTAGGTTATATATATATATTTTTTTATTTATTAAGAATACAGATGGAGCGACAATTATCTTCTAAGAACGTGTGCACTAGGAATATTACTCTATCTCGTATAGAGTGGGTTGGGACCACTTCAGCAGCGTGCCGCGGACGGATGCCGCGTTTCCGCGTTGGGATATATATATATATATATATATATATATATATATATATATATATATATGTGTATATATATATATATATATATATGTGTATATATATATATATATATATATATATATATGCAGTAACGCAAAGCGGTAGCCTTTTAATATTTAAATTAGGCCTGCCTTAAGAACTTATTAGGTTGTAAAATAAGTTTGCTATTACCAAAAAGTTTTATTTGAAGAAACAATAGTTACAACAGTGAATAATGTATCATCCGCTGCTGTGTATAACCTCTTTCCACCTCTCGACCGATTTGTTCAGTTCGTTACACCAGAAATCGCACGGTCTGGTGTCAAAGAATTTATTGAGCCAGTTTTTTAGATCTACTTCGTTGTCAAACGTAACTCCCCTCATATGATTCGACATGGAGTGAAAAATATGATAATCGGTTGGCGCAAGGTAAGTGAGTATTGTAGCAGTTGCCGTGAAACAGCAGCACGTTGCTGTGAAGCAGTATGGTTTGACCTTATCGATCGGGTCTTTTCAGTCGAATAGCCTCATTTACGCGGTGCAATTAGGCTATGTGGAGCTCCTTGTTAACCGTGGCGTTTTCTTTTGTATTTCTCAATGCAAGCCCTACTAAACGCAGATCATAGTTCTCCTCTGGTTGGAGATCCTGCTTCATTCTCGGCTTCGGCGGATCTCCTGGAGCCACCCTTTTTTGCTTTGCTTCATATTGACGTATAGGCACCATTTAATTCATCTCCCATGATGATGCGGTACAAAAAGGGTTGTTTCGTGTTCGCGTGTTGCTTGGGTGGCGGTCGAGATGTTGAGTCGCAATTTGAAACGCTTTTCTTTATTCGTGCTCGTGGGACGTTTTAAATTAAAACCAAATGATTGAACGTAGTTGGGGATGGCCATTGTGCTGCAGTCCATGTTTTTGCTCAATCTACAAGGTGTTTGGCGATCATCCTTCGTCAAAAGCGCCTTGAGACGTTCTTCGTCGAATTCAGAAGCTTCTGCTGTGCGGAAATTCGACTAGGTCAAAGTCGTCTTTTTTAAACTTCGCAAACCATCTTCGTGCTAAAGACTTGCCTAAGACATCTCCTCCGAATACGTCGCAAGTGTCCCGAGCGGCTTCAACAGCTTTTTGACTTTGATAAAAAACGAAGAAGAGCAGAAAATGTCGAATATGCTGCTTTTTGCATCCTGAGCATTTAATTTCTAAGTCTGACAAGAAAAAAATACTTAATTTTTTTAAATAATTAAATTACACAGCCTTGCAGAGCTCTTTCAAATACATCTAAACATTATGCCAAACAGCAAACCGTTGTAAATAAAACAAACAGAATATTTTTAACCTTATATATATTAATACATATATTCTTTAACCTTAAATATATATAAAAAAAATACGCTCTGACAACCACATTTTAGACGCTCGTAATGGGCTAAGTTGCCTGTGGCATAATGACGTCTAAGTGCAGACTAAGTTAATATATATGTATATATATAAATATGAACGTCTGCAAGATATAATTCCACTTAAAAATGCAATTCAATATATCATAATATATTCATATAAACCACTATATATATATATATATATATATATATATATATATATACATATAACTTTGACAGCCTTGAGATTTCTAAATCGTTCTCGCGTAGCGCATATTAACGGTTGAGAAAGTCGCTGCCAGCTGATCTAGGGTTCGGAGAAGGTTGGTTGAGAAGCTTTGCTACTCATCAATACTAAATCATTTCGAGATTGGAGAAGAGAGACCATTTTCTTTCAGTAGCTAGTTTGGCCAGAAGAGCACCTACGTACGCACCAGATACGTACAGCACGCCGTAACATCGCGCCGGATCGCTCTAGTTTGCTCTCTGCTCTCTTGTCTAGAGCCTGGTCGCCATATCACAGGAAACATAGGAAGAAAAATTTACTAACTGGAATACTAAGTGAAGAGCAAGGAATATGTGGAATAGGACGGCAACTACCGTGCTAGTAAATATTCGGCGGACGATCGAGTATGGTGCGGCGTGAATACGGGAACAGATAGTATGCGGATCCGTCAAATATTTGATTTGACGTCACGAACACGAACGACGTGCTCGTGCTTGATTGATACGCCGCTTGATCCGACGTGATTTCGGACTTTACCGAACTGGACTTACCCGGCAGCTTCCGTCGAGCAGCTTGAAGCAAATGAGTCGCGGAGCGCGGAGAGGCAGCCAACCGTCGGTAAACGAATTGACATGGCAGCAGGCGTGAGCTAGCTGGTGGCGGGTGATGGCGCACATGCACTCCTACACACGTATCGCGGTGCGTTCGTTACGTGTCTCTCAGTATGCGTAACGCGATACGACGAGGACTTAACGCGAATGCGTTACGTTGTGGCCACACACACAAATTTTTCTTCTTTTATTAGAGTTTGCGCAAGCGTCAATTCCGCGTCCACGAAGTTGGACGGCGACCAAACGGCCTCGGATCAGATCAGAACGGAGCCAGCTATAAACCGGTTGATGATGGCCTTTTACGGCTGCTTGGGCTTTCACGGACTATTCGTCACATGGCTGGCTGACTGATGCGGCTCGGAGACTTGAGCCTTAGAAAGCGTCCTTGTGTTTGCTTGCTCTCTTTTGCTCCCCCTCTCGCGCACACGCTTTCTATCTTTTTTATATATTTTGTTTTTCTGTCCTTCACAATTTGTTCTTTTTTGTCTCTCTATCTGCCCCTTCTTGCTGCGTTTATTGTTTTGTAGATAGTTTCGTTGTTACATAAACCTCTAGCCTACGCTCTGCCGGTACCGCTCGTGCCTAGCAAGAAAGCATGAGCATCGCTTTTAGCAGTGTCCAATTTTTCCCGGAGGAGATCAAAATGAGAAAATAAGGAAAAGAGGAGTGGATGCACATATATATATATATATATATATATATATATATATATACAGAGAGAGAGAGAGAAAAGGAGGAATATAACAGCAACTCTGTCAGGAAGGTCTTTGCCCCTATCACAGGCGAGTTGTTTTAGCTGTGCGGATGTGTAACACAATATACCAACTTTAAAAGCGTCTATAAACTAGATTTCAGCTGCCTCTTGTTCGTTCGCTATCTTGCTCTTTCCCTCTCTGTCTACCTTCTCTCTCTCTCTCTCTCTATCTATCTTTTGCGCGCTGTTCCGCCGTAGCTCGTTGTTAGGCAAGAGCCACGCTCGAAGATGGCGCTGACGTCGGAAGAGAAGACGTTGGAAGGATGGGCAGCGGCGGCGGCGGCGACGAAGGGAAAAGAGGCAAGAGACCGCCAAGCGAACGGGCGCATGCTGTAGGTTCATATCGTCAAAGTGCCGCTACGGGAGTTGGGCAAACTACGCCAATTATTCTAACCGTTTTACTGCGGCGTTGCTACAAAGAGCCGGATACGGGAAAGCCCAAAAACTGCAGCAGCAACAGCAACAACAACAACAACAACAAGAAAGGGAAACAACCCTGTCCAAAGAAGGAGAAAAAGGCAGCAACAGCGACAGGGAACGCTCGAGAATCAAAATAGGGCATGAGAGCACGGGTGATAGCGGTAGGAAGGGGGCGGGGGGGTGGAGGGATGCAGAAGACAACGTAACCAGCGGATGCAAGTTTCGACATGCGGCGGCATGCAGGAAAGACGTTCTGCCTCGACGTCAGTAGACTGAAGGCTGACAAAGCAGATGAAGGCTGGGCTGTGACCAGCTTTTTGTAGTTAGACTACGGTCTACCACGGCCGACAATAGCCAGCAAAGAAGTATGAGACGAGTTCGTGCCTATGGGTTACAATATATATATATATATATATATATATATATATATATATATATATATATATATATTATAAGTTTAGGCCGAATAGCAGATAATAACATACAGAGAAATCTGCCTATACTCGTTACACCTTGCGCAGGGCTCAAACTCAACTTTTTCTCGTTGGGTAGATAAGAATTTTAATCAATGATGCGCATTTAGAGGAAAAAGCGCTGTTGCCATGGAGATCAATTAGTAGGGTCTGCGCTTGACAACAGCGGGCTATTTACTGTTTTTAAAGCGCAATATGTTTGCTCACGACAGGTGTGTTACCGTAAGCATCGCTTTTTGCATCTGTTTGTAGCCTGTGGACTCCTGATAGGCTGGTGGTTGCCCAATATAGACGAACGCCATTTAGCTTTGCATGTTCGCCTCCTTCAAAGCAACCCTTGCTAAAATCTGATTCTATTCTTCGATCTTGTTAAAAAAAGTTGTCTTTCTTCGCAACACCGTAACCCTCATATTCGGCAATCCTTTTTCCAAGTAAAGTTTCGTCTCTTCGACGCATCGGGCCGAGGTAAGCATTTGCTTAAACCCCGTCGAACCGAAGAACCGCTTTGGACAGTCCTATAAAAACCGTGGTATTTCTAGCGAAGCTCACAAGCTGTTCACGTGCAAGTTTCGGCCACCACACCAAAACTGGCGGCATGGCAAAGCATTGTCGTGTCCGACTTCTTGGTGCCCGCCACCATACCTAACAGTAAATCGGCGTTTTTTTCTGCGCCTACTATTGTATTACTTTCTACCTGCTAGGTAGTGCAGAGATAGCACCCTAACCCTCCTAGCCGGGTGCAAACGGTTCGGTTTCGACAGCCGTGCTAGCGGAATGTGGAACGCAACGCGGTCCCAAGCCCGGGGGCGGCAACATGCCGGGGGCGCGTGAAGCACAACAAACGAAGCGCATTCGAAAGTCCTGAACTGGCAGCGATGGTACTGAAGACCTGCTGGCTGGCTGGCAGCAATGACGGCCGGTCGACGGCCATCTCTCGGCACAACTGCTGCATACATTGCCGCAGTGCTAACCGTACCTACCGGTGAGTGAGGGTTGGCTCCCCTCGTCCATTCCTCCCCAATGTTTATTTCGCCTTCACTACGTCTCTAGGCCTCCTCCTGCTCAAAATGTTCTGGCAATAAACAAACGTACGCTGTAAATTTAAACGCTGTACCACCGTGCCGCAGCTATTCCTGGGAGCGAAGCGGGGGGGGGGGGGGGGGAGGGGCTGGGTGAGATCGGCGCTACCTTGCTGTCCATTCTGTCTACCCACCTAGCGCACCGTAACGCCATCCCAACTGTACTTACCGGCGGCGGTAACCGCCCGACCAGCAGTCCGGCCCATTGAGTAAATGATGTAATCCTCTAGCTTGCATAGCCTTGAGTGGGTTCGATCGAACTCGTCGTTGCCTGCCTCACCCGCCTCTCGCGTCTTGCCTTCTTCGGTGGTTAAATTAGCACCTCATTGCAAATCTCTATTTGATTTATCGCCTGGCGAGGACGGCCCAACGACTTCGACGGTTGGACAAAAAACGCCTTGTTCCCTTTACCCGCTACAACGCGTGTGTATGCATGTGGCCATTCGTACGCCCACATTTGCGCCAGGCGACTCTCTTCTGTTCCCGCCTTGCTGCTCTTCCTTCTTACGCTCTTGTTTGTTTTGTTGGGGTTGCGGTGCCTGGGCTGCCATGTGGTTCTACCGCAGAGCAGATGAAGCCACGAAGAAGCTAGTAGGTTCTGACGCAACAATGTGGTCTTCAGCTCCTACAGCTCAAGTAGTAGTAGTAGTAGTAGTAGATCGACTCGGTCCTCAGTCGTTTGCTGCTGCTGTTGCCGCCAAGAAGCAGAAACCGAGACGAGCCGCTATTCACCCTTCCTTTCACTGCAAATCGAGAAGTTTATATTGGACAAAAACGTGCCCAGTCCTTTTTTTTATTATCAGCAGACACACGGTATGCGTACAGCGCTTGTCTAGCAAAGGACGTCAACAACAACAACAATAACAGCAGCCGCTGCACAAGCAGCCGCCTATACATCCAGGGTTGTTTTTTTTAAGTCTAAAGTTGCCAAAATCTTCTCGCAACAACGGATTGATTCAAGGTTCGGCCACTATTATTGTCGTTTGTGTTGTTATTGTCATTGTTATTGCTAATGTTGAAGGCACCGGGTTAGGTTTTAGAGTGTCGGCGATGAAGCCCAATGACGATAAGAGGTATTGGAACTCCCAACGGCAGTGTTTTTACTGCTTGCCTGGCTAGTTGATTATGCGTGTCCTGGTTGGTGATCGCTTTTGACGGCAAGTTGCTTTATGAGATCGAATAAATGTTGTAGCCGGTTGTAGGCACAGTTTGTGCTTTAGCTTCCCGGGATGTGTAGAGACGCGTAGAGGGCTGGGGGGGAGGAGGGGGGTAAAGGTTCGTACCGCCCGTAATAGCTAACGGCCACGTATTACTTGCTAGACAGGTAGCAGGGCCGCGTTCGACAGTCCACGACAGTCTTTCGAATACATTTTAACGAGGCTGAGACTAGGACGCCGGATAGCAGCTTTACCCATCGAATTTACGAGTGATGACGACAGCGAACGCCACGGCCCTTTTTCAAAACCTGCACACTCTTTGAGCAGTTCGCTTCATATTAGGTCTATCATCACCATCATTAACCGAGTGCGCCATACAACCCTCCAATATTCTATACATATACTACAAAAAGTAGAGAGAAGCTATGCAGAGAGAGAAAGAGAGAGATAGCGCGAGAGGGGTAGGGGAGAAAGAAAAGAGGTAACAGAGAGGAATTGAAGTGAAGGGGGATCGTTGAAGTCTGAGCTGCGGGATAATCGAAAATACGAGCGCTGCTACTTGTTTGTAATGCTGCAGCTGTTGTTGCTACTGCTACTGGTGCCGGCGCCATGCATACCGGCGTACCAGCTTACCTGAAATCTTTGCTACACGACGCCTCACTCTGCTTTGACTGTTACCTTCGCCGTAAGAGGTCTGGCATTGAAGTAGCCAGATTTGTAATAGTGTATATATATATATATATATAAATATATATATATATATATATATATATATATATTGGAGGGTTTGAGAGTAGCAGGACCCTACGGACAACGACCGGCGGCAACCGACCGGCGGTAGTCATTAACCGTGAATGAGCCGCAAGTCTTTCGAAACGAAGCAGCGCTTGATGTCGTCCTCGTGTTTCTGCCGATGCCGTCAATGCTGCCACTTCTGTTGGGGCTGCTGGGGCTGTCCAAACCTACTGCGGTCATCGATCAGGCTCTAAACGGAAGCCCCTCGCCATCCTTGATACTCTCTCATTCTACTCAGTAGGCAACACAAACTTTGGCAAAGATTCTTGCATATCGCAGTACCCAGTTGAGGCTACTCATACAGGAGCACACACACAGACATATATATATATATATACACATAACGCAAAAAAAAAAAAATATATATATATATATATATACAGAATACACAAAACAAAATATATATATACAAAAAAACAACGAAGTTTTAGTACGGCTCTTGGTAGCCTTGAGTGGGCACTGCAATATCCAAGCCACTTCGCGCGGGCGTTTGCGTTGCCTGTTGAATTTCGAATTTGAGAATTGATAGAACATTTGGTCGGCCAAGTGGCCGTTAGCAACAGCCTGTGTTTGGCGGGCTGTGATTTCACTGCTACAAATCTAACACGCCACCTCATTTTGCAGCGAACAAGCACCCATACATACCACCATCGATATCGCCGTCTGTGCAGCTACAGGCTTGCTGAGCGCACAGCAGGCCAGCATTGGCGCATGCGCCCACAGGCTCTTCCTGTCTCTCGCTTGTACATGCATTCCGCGAATTAGTCGGAAGCTTCTTCCATGAAGCATCAGTCAGTCAGTCAGCCAGTCCATCAGGGAGTCGTCACCCACCCAGTCAAACCACCCATCCACCAACCAACCAACCATGCGCTCTGCCACGAGGCAATTCCAAGCTACTAGATCATCACTTCTACCACCGCCACACCACCACCATCACCACTACTAACTACTACTATTACTACACCTATTACTACTATTACTACACCTATTACTACCATTACTACTACTACAACCACCACCACCACCATTTCCTCAATTAGCTAGCTAGCAATTCCCATTTGATCTAGTACCTAACTACTGCTGTGCTGCGCTAATCGAGAGCGGTAACTCGAAGGCAACTTTGGGCAACCCAGCCCCGGCCTGCTCCCTTCCGGATGGCCTGCCGTAACCTCGACCGACGTCCCCCGGTAGCTCTACGGTCGAGCGGGTGGTTGTTGTGTTGTGTTGACAGGCAACGAACGAGTCGTCGTTGCGGCTAACGATGAACTGTAAACACGATTGAATACCTAGCTACTTGTCGACGCCTTCTCGGTACCTTCTTTGCTGAGAGAGAGAGAGGAATTAAGAGGAGGCCTTCAAGTACTTCGACGTCAAACGCTCATATTATGATGAACAATTCATTATTTTGTTGGCTTGAAGGCGTGCTCAAGGGTATTTGGTGTTCCTAACGATTTGATGGCAGCATAGCACACAAGCATGATTCATGTTGTACGTATGTCCTATCTTTACTTAGGCTGTAACAATAGTGTAAGTCTGCATTTCCTTTTCCCATTGCTGCGTGACGCTGGGCACCATCGATTCGAAGCGATTTGAAAAACATTAACGACAGATCTCTGCAGAGAGGTTGCAAGTGCCGGTCCTTAGTTTAGGCGTAAGTATAACGATGCTATACGATCACTTTCATATCTGCAGCTTCACTCCGTAGACGTCGCAAGCACACCTGCACGCATTCAGCCCATCATCCGCTATTCTATATTGAAAAGCTTATACATTCAACGCACGCATTATATATATATATATATATATGTGTGAGAGTCGTATTTGTGTGAAGACTAAACGTAGAAGCATAAACAAGGAGCTAAAACGTATCAACAAGACTGATGAAGATCACTTGCGAGGATCGTCTGTGTGAACACAAAAAGTGTTCTTGTCTTCGTCGTTGTAGTTGTCGTGGTGGGCCGTTGTGTTACCATGGCCCACGCACCACCCATCTTCCGCTGGCTGTCCCTGTTGCTAGTCCGGGTGACTGATTCATACTCTCCCAATTGGCGTCGTGTACTTATTCTAATTAGTGGTCTGCGTGTGAGTGGCGCGACTACAACTGTTGTTTCTACGACTTCTACACAACCACCACCAGTACCACGGCAATGCGTACGAGAACGTCGGGTAGCTTATTCTCCTTTGTTCGCTCTCTATCTCTCTCTCCTTCTCTGCACCCCCGCCGTCCCCATGCTTTAGCGTGCGGCACTGTTGCTGGCTATACAACGGATACATTCGCTGCGGTGCAGGACAGGTTAGTGCAACGTGCTTGCTTGCTTGACTGCTGCTACTGCTGCTGCACGTACGTGCAATAGTTGTATGGTAGTAATAGTGGTGGGAATCTAGTAGTTGTAGTGGTAGTAGTACCAATCGAAATAGCAGCAACAGCAGCAGCAGCAGAAGAAGAAGTCACCGTCGCCTCGGTCTTCAGCCTCGGTCTTCAGCCTCGATCCGCAAGACAAGGAACGAAGGGGGAGGGAGAACACCGACCGCCGATTCTAGTAGCAGTAGAACGGGTGGAAGTAGTGATCGTAGTAGTAACCGTGTTGGCCTGGGCTTTCGGGAAAGAAAGGAGTTAGGGGCAGGTAAGAGGTAAGACGAAAAGAAAGGGGTGGGCAGTGGAACGAAGGGTTAAACAGGGGAATAGTAGCGCACCTCTACGCGCGCAGGGAAGACAATAAGTGAGGATACAAGGAATAACAGGAGATGCATCTAGGAACAGGAAAAGGCAACAACGAAAGAGAAGCAAATAACGAAAACATAGATAGAGAGGGACAGAGAGGGAGAGAAGGGGGAGAAAACAGAACGAGCAATGCCTCCAGGCATGCCCGACAAGGTGGGCAAAGATGTCGAGACAGATTGGCCCCGATTCACAAACGACTCACTGGCAGCGCCTTCTTCCGTTCTCCAGGTGGTCGGCGTTTGAGCGAAGCGAGTGAGGATCTATCTGTTGCTCGATTATTTACAAAGGACCAAACGGTTCAGGTCGCAGAATGTAACATGGGACGATGCCGACAGCAGACTTGGCAGAATAGGAAGAATAAGATGACAACGACAGCCGTGACTATTGCTACTACCACAACAACAGCAATAACAAAATCAACGACAACAATAACGACAACGACGACAACAACAACAATAGCGACAACAACAACAACAATAGCAACAACAACGTTGACATCTCAATCGCGAGGGGCACAGAACGCCCTCGCCAATATTTGGACGGTACTGGCGACGTAACCTTCTCGTCCGTTCAGCTTTTCTATCCTAAAACGCGCATCTGCCTATATCTCTCCGGGATGGTGCTCAGATATATAGAGACATGTAAGGGTATTTTCACTGAAGCTACCAAAAGGCACGTTGGCTCTGACCTCAGGTTAGCTCAGAATAACTCGAGTGTATGTAAAGAGTCAAACGTATCTCCTCTCCCTCTAACGTCTTAGCTGTGGCTTCCAACTCATATATATACCGCTTATAGGGTTAAAAAATCTGCATAGCCTATAAAGTGATAAAACGCGAACTAAATTCATAAGACGCTCAACACGGTCACGTATTTTTTGCTCTGTTTTGGGGGGTTTGTGTACCTATCCATCGTTGTCCATACCAAGAATGAACTTTTCAACTGTCCTTTTATCAACGAGAGATATATATATACATCTATATACAACACACTACACACAGGACTTAACAATCATCTTGAGTATATATATACTTAGAAAGTATATTTTTATATGTGATATATAGGTGTGTGCGCCGGTACAAAGCAAATGTAAAGAGTTATTCGGCGCCACTTGTAACCTTCTATACTCTATCGTGTGAGTGACTGCTTCGCCTAGATACATTTCCTAAACCACAGAAGTAGCGGCGTATTCAAAGAGAACTTACCTGAGAAAACTATCATACTATGTCATCATATCAAACATACTATGTGCTATGAAATCATCCAGTCACGTGCTATGGAAGTTGTCAGGTGCTTGACCGTATAGGCACGGCGTACAATCATTTACGTCAGCAGCAGCAGCAGCATCATCAACAACAACAACAGCTACGAGAGTAGCAGCACCAACACCAACAACAGCAACAACAACAACACTTTGCTGAAGGGAGGGGTAACTAACTAAAGAGATTCAGCTTCACTCGCAGTAGCAGCAACGGCGAAAGTCTACACTCTTTCGTCCTGAAAGTTGCAAATTATTCCCAGAGGACGCAGCATTTGCGACAGGGTCGCTGTCGCCCGGCGAGTGGATAGAACTAGATTGGCTGACGGCCCAGTTGCCGGCCCACTCAGTGGCCCACTCTCGTTTGGGTGGCTTCAAGTCAGCTCCGAAGCTGCCTTTTCTCCCTATTCGTCGTCGTCCTCTTTCTAGCTTCGTACGTACGCATGCAACGCCACAGCCACCACCGCTACCACACCGAAACGACACAACGGCACGCCTGAGCCGCGTGCCGCCCGCCGAAGCGCGGGCGAGCGGGCGGGCGGCCCGGGCAGTTTCGACCACACCGACTCACCAACCCATCCACAGGACGAGGAGAGCGAAAACGGGTAGAGGACGAAGAAGAAGAAAACGAAGCAGCAGCAGCATCAGCAGCCGAAGAAGATATCTCGGAGGAATTCGTTTATTCGTCTCTCTGTTCATTTATTCCTCCCCATCCATTCATTCATTCGGCTTGGGTCGTTTCCTAGTCTCCTCCTCTTTCTCTTCCTCCTCCTAGTTCCACCGACGATGGATGCGTGGATTTACCGGGTCGTCATTTAGCTATCTGTCTGTACGTAGGCAGTTCAGCACGCAGATAGATCAGCAAGCAGCCTGGGATCGACAACAACAACACAGCATTAGGAGCAACAGCATTTGCCCGCTGTTGGCCCGTTGTTGGGTTGGTGCCCGTGTGTGTCCCGATTCTTTGCTTTTGGTGGGTGGGCGCGTTTCGCGGTGGCAGATGTTGGAGTTGTGTAGCTAATGTATGAAAGTAGATAACACACGCACGACTGTATTGCGCTGTAGGTACAGGTAGGTAGGCCCACCACTCGCAGCCTCCTAACGTCATATGTAGCCACGAATGTTGCAACGTATACATATTACGTACGTCAGAATTCCTGCAAAATTCAGAGGGTGTCTGACTACCACAGATCACTCAAGTGGTGTCCAGCTCACGAACAGGTGCGGTTCGGCCTAGTAGGGGGCCTTTCGACAAACGAAAGCTGGACGCGCGTGAGCCGATCCCTCTCGCGTTCAGGGCTCCTGGTCAAGCCAACCTAACCGTGTAATCGTTGAAGGATATGCTGCACATGATGACAAACAGTAGCTGAAACGTGCAATAGCGCGCGTGCAAATCTGCACCCTAGGCAATCATTGCGCCCAGCCATATGCGCCGTAGTTATTACGGGGGCTTTCGAACAGGCCGGTATAACACCGAAGTATCAAGCATTTATATGTTTTGTAATAGGGTTGGATGGTATGAGATCATCTCTTTTTTATTGAGACATTTGCGCTCCCCGTTTTTTGTTTCGATCACGGTCGGTTTCTAGTCCACTCCAGCATTCACCTTGTCTAAATTTGGAACCATAAAAACCAATTTAAAAGTGGCCGGTCTAGGTATCGAACCCAGGCCTTCCGAATGCAAGGCAAAAGCTTTTGCCACTAAGCCATCTTACTCGGTAAATATTGCCGGTGACTCCCTTGACAAACACTGTAAGCCAGTTGCGCCGGTTGTTAATTATGAAATCAAACCAACTGAGGCATGTTAATATTCTAGTACTTGCAAACTAAATCCATTACCTTAATCATTGTGAAATACTAAGCTGCTTCATGCAGACTTTTAACTAAAAAAATTGCCTTGGCCTATATAATACACCGCACTCTGTACATACAACCTTTCTCCCTGCATCATTATGTGAAAGTAAAGGCTTTTAAATGTTTTAAAATGTCAAGTTTTTTCTATAGAATTCCTGTTCATCCGTCATAATGTATGTAGGATGCAGGAAAGCATGTGCAGGAGAAAACGGCGGCTCTTCAGTGTACTCTGCGCTGAAGTTTGATCATTGGTACTCGAGGATTCCTATGTGGATTCTGTCAAGGGTGGCTTCAAGTGTAATCTAGGAAAGTATATTGCTTCTACGAAAAATGCATTCCATGGGGTCTGGCAACCGGCTGAACTAAAAGGAACTTTCTGGATGTTTTAGAGGCGCGTAGAAACAAAAGTACTTCGAGTAATAAAAGTATGCAGCGACGTGCATAAGCTTTTTCTCGAGAAACAGGAAGTGGCTCTCCAAATCACGTGGCAATAAGAATATGTTACGCAACTTATATGTATATATATATATATATATATATAATATATATATATATATATATATATATATATATATATATATATATATATATATGTGTGTAGGGAGTACGATCATATTCGTTCCAAAGCGCTCTGGTGTTTAGAGCTAGTTTACCAGTAGTCAATTGTATTACGTACGAGGTACCTGTGTTAATAACGTGTGTTTTTATTGTATAAAGCATTTAAGCAAAGTATATTGAAAATAAACTATATATATATCACAATAAAAGCAATTTACGTTGTTTATTTTAACTGTAAGCTTACTTTATTAGTAATTATTGCCTCTTCGTGTCCTCCTAACGGCCACTATGCGACTTGGTACTTATCTGATTAACTCGTCAATGACTTGCTGTGCATTATTCCACTACTCGCGCGTAGCATTTACAAATATCGAAAACAGATATTATGTTCACTTTTACGTACCCAAATAGGGTGCATTTTAAATAAATATACAAAAACTAGAAAACGTTGCTGCAACGGAGTAATGGCTCTAACTTGGGGTTATAGCTCATGCCACACATGTTTGATGGGATTCAGGTCGGACGAACATGCTGGCTGCTCCATTAGGATAATTCTAGTTTCTGCGAGGTACCCTCAAACAAGTGCAGCGGTGTGGGACTGGCATTTTCCTACATGACGAAAAGAAAAAGTTATCCACGAGTCTAACTCTCCTGCCTGAGGACCCTGCATCCCACACCGTGATTCGAGCTGCCGCCGTGACTTCGCAAGGCAAGGTTGCGCAGACCGCACTTACAACTGTCTCACTTTAACTGAATTGCAGTAAGTCGGCAATCTTGCAAAACATTCGAAACAACAAAAGGAAACGGTCGTCCTGATTAGTTAGGTAGCTTGAGCCGGCCTTCCGACAGGAAGCTGTCCTATGAGTTGTTCCTGTTGGTAAACTCTGCAGACGGTGAATTGGTTCTCGCATTAAGGCTACAGAGCGTTGGTACATAGCTAATTGTTTTATGTTAAAAATGCCATTCCTCTTAACTAACGAAGAGATGTACGGGCACACTCGAAGACGACCAGTGGTATCAACCATGTTGGCTTTCGCAGGGAATTCTCAGTGCGTTACAGTTGGCACTCAGAGGTGGCTTTTGCAACGTCAGCTCGAGCCGGCAATAGCAGTTCCTCAGCAGCGACTCGGCAACCTCACTTGGCCAGTGACTGAAGCCCGACAAGCGTTGCCGTGCCGGTAACAACGTGGCGGGCGTCACTTGGCCGCCACATGCCTCACATATTGCACCTACCGCCACAAACACAGAGCTACACAAGCACCCCCCATCAGAGATAAATCTCTTTACGGCGGCCAGACACCTCCAACATGCATACAGGTACCAGTTGTATACAGATATCCTCGAGGCGCCAGTTGGTCGCGGTTGCGTTGCCATCGCAGCAACCCTGATCTATGTATCGCTCTCTTTCTCTCTGTCTCTTGACGACGTAACGTCGTCGGCTGACGTCTAGTCTAACTAGATATGTAGCACCTGTGGTGATACAGTTGCAAGCAGTCATGTCCGCTGCACCACCGGCAAGGGCGGCACCGGCAGGGGCAGCAACAGCAACTAGAGACGCAGCAGCAGCAACAGCCGCAGCGAGTGGTTTGCTTGATGGTGGTTGTGGTACCCTCTCTCCGCCCCCCACATTACCCCATGCTCTTTCGGGGGTCTGGAGGGGCACCTAAGTACATATGCGTAAAGCAAATATACAGAGCGCTTGCGAATGCTGCTGGTTCATAGACAGGCCACACACATACAGGGTCGCAACCACAACCAGCTCGCTTACTCGCAAGTGCCGCCTGTTCTGTGCACTGCCTAAATGTTGCGCGCGCCTTCCGAACAGGTGAGTGCTGCTGGGAATGTACTACGTGCTGGCAAGTACAACGACGCCGATAGCACTTTACCCCCCTCCTCCGCGCCCCCCAGTCAGCTCTTCCTAAATGCCGGCGTTTTTCTCGAGGAGGAGGGAGGAGAAGGAGACGAAGGAGCCTTGGAAACCGCCCCTCTTTACAGTCCTATGCGGCGTCGCTGTCGTCGACGTCGCGGGGTACTGCAATACCAGTAGCACCTGCATTCGTGCCGAGCTAGCTCCCACGAACGGCAAGAAAGAAGCACGGGGGGCAAGACTGCGCGAGGTGGGAGGCGGGCGGGGGGGGGGGAGAAGACATGGGGAAACGCTAAGTAACGTGGTCCAACTTTTTACGATTACTCTTTTCTGCACTCGCACCTTCCTACCACACTGCTACTGCGGCGGACACCAACGAGCGGCGGGTCCCAACTAACAACTCATCCTCTGCTGCTCCTTTATCCTTCCTAACCTAGGACTAGGCATGGCCTAGTCTACCCTTTCCGTGTCCAGGCAAAAGAGCTGGTTTGAGGTCTGGTGCGTGCCAGCAACGTCTCCTTTTTTCTCCCAACCCCTTTTGGACCTCCCTACCTGGGCGCACCATTGGGCCGTACCCATTCAGCCGTTCTACTATCTATTTTCCTTCTACAAGCGGATTCCCGCGAACACAAGAGGGCCTGGCACCCCCTACAGACACAGTCACACGTAAATATCGACACACACACACAAGTAAACTTAGACACACATAGATATATAGATAACCGAGAGCGTCTGCTTGTTCACATACCATCCAGCATGTGTGCGTCACATACAAGCACGCTGAGCGCACCTAGGCTCCTTCTGCGCTTTAATTGCAAAGCTTCCACGGCTGGGCGGGTACCTCTCGTACTGACTGTTATCATTGTTGTTGTCGTTGTTGTTTTCATCGTCGTCATCGCTGCTGTGGTTCTGGCCGCCGTCGCCTCTAACCGCATCGACGCCGTCGGGAGAGAATTTTGCGCTTCGCCATGCGAAAATGCAACTGGAGAGGGTAACCGCAAAGAGTCGCGTACTTACAACAGTCGGTCACGCAATGAACAGGTTTATGGTGCCGGTCGGTACATTTCGCGGTATCGCTCGCTTGTGTCCCACTTTACATCATTATCAGACATGCCCTCATATTCCGTCCGCCGATATACTTATATATACATATCATAATAAAAGATGTACTACTAGACACAATTCATTTGGTTATTTGTCGAAACGCTTCTTGACGGGTTTTTCACAATGCTGCATCCAAACGTTGCAAAGCAGTTATTGATCTGCTTTCCCGGATTTCCTCCAAGGCCCCGGAAACACACCCCTAATTGCTATGACGCGTCCTTGCTAGACACTTACGGCGAAGAGCCATATGAAACGAAGTCTAGGCTATTGAGTGCGGCAGCGTAATTGACCCAGTGCGTGCGAGACAGGTTTTTGCTGTAAACTTTGGAACCGTGTATGTGCAAGCCAGGGCGTGGCCGTAAGAGAACAAAGACGCAATAGTAGTCTATGCTTGAGCAGATATTAGCTGTGCGCGTTAGCATAGTCCCTACATGGAATCCGGCCAGTTCAGAATGACTGCCTCCGCTGTAAACACATTGCTGTACATCTATGTTCACGATAAAGCAGACGGGCGTTCTTCTCGATTTTTGATAAGTCAATATGAAATCGGGAATATATATATATATATATATATATATATATATATAATACAATCATGTCGTTGTCGCCATTTAAATTCTACGATACCTAATTCGGTAAGCACTTGAGCGTCCACAGCTCATTGTAGGTTTAAGCATATCTCCCATATTGCTTTAGCTTGTCGGTCGGCTAAGCCGTCGCCTGGGCAGGAGTCGCTGTGAGGCAATGCATAACAGATTTACTAGTTTCAACTGAACCTATTTGGGGCATTACTTCGATAATGGCAAGTTCTCTTGCAAACGGGCACTTTTATGCACAACATCACGGACAGCCGGTACTTGACGCTACTTGGGTATATGCAGTTACCTTACGTACACGCATACGACTTGTAGGAACGGAAAATAAATGTCCAAGTTCCGTTTGACATCTTGCTCTTTAGTTTTTGCTGTAATCTTTTCTCTCTCTTTTGTTTCATTTACTAATTGCAAAAGGCAGCAACCTTTCCTCGAAGCATACGATTGCACACTGTTCATTAGACGGATCCGTATGTGGCCACTTGATTCGGCCGATATTTAGCAAGCATTGTAGCTAGGAACGCGTCTCGTAGTAAATTCTTGACAACTTAGAAGGGATAGATGAAGCACAATGGACGAGACCAAAGAATGGAAGAGTATGAGTTAGACGTTTCAGTTTTCTGTTTCTTTTTTTGCTGCATCGACTTATAGATAGGTCGCATAATTTTGCGATGTCGTCGGTACACGATGACGCTGCAGGGCTGACTACCGCCGATTGGGATAAAAGGTAGTTGGCTATTTGCTTTTTGCTTCAATGTTGTACATCGGGCAGGGAGCACTGGAATCGTATCAGTTTGCGAGAGCTGTACAATCAGTCACTGCACGCCCATCGCATGCTTCTGCGCCTACCAGCATCAAATCACCAGGATGAACGACTCTGAGCGGCCGTCATAGGAAATACGCAGCTTGCTCTGATGGCTGGCGCAAAGCTTCGTCGCCCTGTTTAATGCTCGCCTCTCTTGCGGCAGGTGGCTTTACCGACGTATTACCCACATGCATGTACTTGTATATATATATATATATAGTGCATACCATACATGGATGGATGTATAATTCGATTGACATGTTAACCTGAATACACATGCCATTTTTTTTATAACAGGGACGCGCTGTTATTGAGTTATCTAGAGTTTCCCCCAAAAGTCCTTGTGACAGCATGATCGCTGACTTTTAGCGGTATGGATGAATGAGCTGATTGTCATCTATTTTCAATGAGCATTGCTCATGAAAGAAAATTCGCTCAACAACAGAAATCCAACTGGCGACACCCTGGTAGATGTCAACCATAACCTAGCACACCAGCCACTTAGACCACGTAGCCATATATATATATATATATATATATATAAAGTAGTTGTAGGTGGGTAGTAGGCGTCGAGCCCGGTAGGCGTGGTGGCATGCGTCTGCGCCTCGCAACCGGAAGGAGACACATAGGTGCGCGGGTTCGAGCCCTACCGTTGCCACATTTGTAGGAGGCCTGGGTTCGAGACCCAGACCGGCCACTCCTAAATTGGTTTGCATGGTTTCCAATTTAAACAAGGTGAACGCCCGAGTGGATTAAAAACCGATCATGATCGAAAACAAACGGGGAGCACAGATGTCTCAATAAAAAGAGATGGTGCATTAACATCCACCCCCCATAAAAAAAACAATGTGGAAAACAGTTTTGTGGACGCTAATTCTTGGCTGTAGGTCAGCCTGAAAACTTTACTTTCTTAGGTGGGTAGTAGGCCAGTCTTTGCCTGTTCAGCACAGACTTTACTTTTTTTCTGTATTCCTAGATATGTGCCTAGATTATGCGAAACGGGCCAAACGTTACAGGACGCGACTGAGTAATCGCCGCAAATGCGAATGGGCCACTACAGCCAAAACAAAAAGACCGATTGTCAGCCGGGTCGCGGCTTGTGAGCGCTTCCATATGCATATGGTACGGACGGAGACAATTTGGTCTCCGTCTTCCGTTTAGTTGGTTTTGTTCCGTGTCGCTTACGGTGTCGATACGCACCCGATACAAACTGATGAAGCACAGCGAACAGCGCAACTAATCCACGAACCCAACTTAGTCCCACGCCTTAGCTGAAGAAATCAGCTCGCTAACCAGTGTGCACAGTATGACCGTGACGGCAACGCCGATGACGGCCGCCTCGAGCTTGAGAGGTTAATCTAAGAGAAACCGTGCGAGAGGCAGCGGGCAGAGAGGAATAGCGAAAGAAACCGAGAAGGGCGTCATTCGTTTCCATCAACGCTGAACTGGGCAGCAGTACATGTCGCACTACTGCTGTACTGACGGCTTGTTGTTGTTGTTGGTATTCCTGTTGTTGCTGTTGATGTTGTCGTCGTCGTTGTTGTTGTTGTTGTAGCGGCCACTGTTAATCCGGACCGATTCATCGGGTGGCTGACCGGCCGGTACTTTCGGTCTCGCAGTTGAGGTTGCCCATGCGACCGCGTATCATCAGTTAACTGCTGCTTTTGCTGCTTCTGCTGCTGCTGGCGGAGCCCGCTGGTCGTTGGCGGTAGGTGGGTGCGGGCAACGATGCGTGACGTTGCTCGTCAGCCGTAAGGTCTTCGTCATCGTCGACTGCTCCTCAACATACACGTGTGGCGGCACTAGCATTACCACCCCTCGAGAGCTCACCCTGACTCCTTATTCCTCCTTCCTCCCTCCCTCCCTGTCTTCTCCGCACTTCCTCCCGCCCTCTCAACCGCCGCGATGGTGATGGGTGCCCACCACCTACCCCCACCGCGGTCAAGAGACCCAGTTCCCAATGGCCAGGAACTGGCTGATCGTGCGCCCTTCCGTCCCTCACATTTGCCCACCTTACCACGCCATTCTAGTGGGCCGGCTGGCACCACGTGCTCTCTGTCTCCCTCTCCCTTTCTCACTCTGCCCCTCTTTCTCTCACTCTCTCTTGCTCTCGCGCTGCTCACATATACAAACAATCCACATTCAGGTACACGACTACGTACACTAACCCCAACCCACGGACTGACTCTGACTAACGGCCAGCGAGAGAAGACACACACACACAGCCAGCCACGCGCAAACAACTGCTACTATATATTAATACTACTACTACACCCGCCACTAGCACTAATGCTGCGGTTGCTGCTGCTGCTGCTGCTGCACGAAACGACAACCACAATGTCGTCATTTGATCAAGATTAATCATCCGCTGCAGCCAAGCAGCCGGTTTCTTTCTTTGTTCGACAACGACAACGCAGCTTGCAAGCAATGTGAATGATGGCAATGGCGATGACGATGACGACGACGACACCAGGTTAGTTAGTTAGTCAGTCAGTCAGCCGGTCACTCATTCATGCCCTGGCTTGCTTTGGCAGCTTTTGGTGTTTGTCCACACCGACTACACGCTCCTCATCTGAGTACGCCCATTTGTGTATATGTACACCATGCCTTACGCTTGGCCACCGTCCGTGATCGACGGGAGCCACGCAGAGGCCAGGCCTGGGCCCCTAATTGTTCTAGCTGTACCTCATCGGGGTACATTGGGGTGTCGTGGCCATAGTCGCTGTAGATGCCGGTATTGTCGTTTTTTGCTGCTGCTGCTTTTGTTGTTGTTGCTATTGTTATTGTTTCTGCTATTGCTGTTGTTGTTGCCCTTGTCTTTCCTACCGTTTCTGTTGTTGTTGCCGTTGGTTCTTGTTGTCAGTAACGTCACTAGCAGTTCCAGCGGCGGCGGCGGCAGCAACAGCAGCCATAAGAGCATTTGTTTTGTACGGCGGCTTACAAAATTATCGTCAAACTTCTGCTGTGCGTAGTGGCCGCAGCTGGTGACAGTGCGTTGCCGGCCGTCTTGGTCAAGGTGTCGACCGGCCAACGTTATGGTATGGCCACCCAGCATACGCGTTTCCGTAGTATCTAGTCAGATAACAGAAGTACTAGTAGTTATAACTGTAGTAGTTGCAGCAGCATTCGTAAGCCGTTGGACGACAGATCTTGCGCAGTCTTGATTCGACCCGCGCAAAAGGAAACCGGGCAAAACAAGAAGGCGTAAACAAGCATGGGAAGAGGCTAGACATTAATATAGGTGTCGCCCGCTACTTCTGGTTACTTTTGACAGACGAATAAATACCGTGCCCACCCCTTCCTCGTGCTATACCCATCGCTTCTGCCGGTGCAGTTGGAAGCTGCGGCTGCGTGTGCTGCTCACCTCAGCGTCAATGGGCTCGTCGCGCCCTTCGAGTGGTTAGGTTAACGAGTTCTTATGTTTGCTATGCACTCGCTCAGTAATCGCTGCTTCGGGGGCGACCACGAAACCGCAATATGCTCGTTATGTGTCCCACCTATGTCTCTACTTAAGGCAGTGCGGGAGGAGGAATAGGAAGCGAAGCGAGCAAGATGTCGGCACACGCACGCGGGAGATAGCTGCGCAATGTATGTGCGTGTAAGGAAAGTGCCTATGCTTTGGTAACGTGCGTCGAGGTGGCGGTCGCAGTTAAAGTTGAGGGCAGCTGTCGCAGCACGCTCTTCCGCCAGCATTCTAAATTCTTTCCAATCAACCATGGTCAGGCTCTCACAAATGTGTGATTGTATGCCCCCCCCCCCCCCTCCAGAACTGCCTCTTTGGCATGTACTTCAGAGGGCCAGGGCAAGAGTTTTGTTTGAATTTAGCTTTTATTGAAGTTCCCAGACAATTTGTTCCAGGGCTCATTGAGTATTACCCTTGTTTGGCCTTTATGTGAAAGCGTATTTGTTCAGAAATGTTTCACTTTTGTATAGGCTTTTTAAAAAATTCTTGTGACAGTGCGGAATGACTGCAAAATGACCACTTTGACAGCATGACAAACTCCCAGTCTACTAATTTTATACGACTGACTTGCAAAAGGGAGCGGTGCGAAGGCGATACGGTGTATAGGTGGTGTCCCAATTTGCAGCTAGGCTTTTTTGGATACGTACATGTTGAACATAAGGAATTACATTGTACTGGTCTTACGCACATCCGTACACCTAGCATTGCATTAGGAAATCTATCTTGTATTCCGGCTACTGCTTCTGTGACGCGGCGGTGGCCAGGCACGAACGGCAACACGAACAGACAAGTGTCCGAACTAAACCAGCTCTTCGATGTTGTGCTCTTCCCGCCCAGATCATCGATCGGCCAAGACGCCTCCCAAAGGAGGCGACCGATGTTTTCCCTTCCGTCCCTCGACAAGCTTTAGCCAAAGGCATGCGTGAGGAAGAGCGAGAGGAAGCAGACGCGCAATTCTATGCACTATGTTACCGTCATTGTCATTGTCGTCGACGTCGTCGTCGTCTCGGTCTGTATCGAACGCCACCAGCAGAAGCACGAATTGAGTTTGTGTTCTTTAGCTGAGCTAGTTAGCTTCGCCAAAGACAGGCCTCGTCAACAAGAAGTCAACAGGAAGCCCAGGCGGAGCCGTGCAGGAACGGAAGACAAGGGGAGGAACGAGAGACGAGGACAGAAGGTTGTAGGTGACATCGGGAATCAGTGTATTTATTACAAGTCTTCTTCGCTTCTCCTGGTTTGCCCTTCTGCTACTACTTCGTCTTTTCTGCCTGCACGTGCTTGACCTCCTAGACTTCTAAACCTCCTAGCCTGGGCACTGATGTCGGGCCAGCCTGCGACAGAGACCCAAGATGGCGCGGCATTTCGTACAACGGGAACCCAAACGAACGAGACTAGCCAGTTGACAGCCAGCTTGCCATAGGGTGGGTCAGCGGAAGCGACGTTTATCATTAACTTCCGGCACGGCAACGCAGCGAACAATGCACGACTGAACGCTAGGGGATTCAGGGGACGCTGAGACAGCAGTACCAAGACGGGGGGGGGGGGGTTTGCTGAGGTCCGAGCGGAGACACCGCCGCGACAAGCCGCCGGCCAGCTCCCAAACCGCTTCCAGCGCACATGGGCTTGCCACGCAAGCATGTCGGCGCGCACCAACACCTATGGACTGCTGATGCGCAACAGCAGCAGCATAAACTTTATTTGAGGTCGCAAAAAATAAGTGAAAGCAACTGCGGCTGCTGGTTAACCCTAACTTTATCTCTCTCTCTGCGTCCCTCCATTCTCTGTCTCGCTCTCTCTCTCACCCTCTCTGCGTTGCTGCAACGTGTTGTGTTTCGTTGAACTAACTGACCGTCCAACTGAGGCCGAAGTTGTCGCGCATGTTAGACTAAAGCTGCCAAATAGACGCGAAGAAGCGCCCCTTTGGCGGCCTTGATCCGGGTGGGCGACCTTGATATGGCGACCTTGACATGGCGACCCTAAGGCTCAGTTCTCTCGTGGCGCACCAAAATCCATGCACCCGTTTCGATTGCCCTTCTTCGAAACAAACGAGTGTTTTCCGTGTGGTTTCTTCCTATTTCTCTAACTTTTTACTTTATCGTGTCATGTTTGTTTGCACTTGCAATGAAACGTATACAAAAGCTATTACTGGGCTGCCAATTTGGTATTGTAAACACGCGCCTCTAATAGACTTACTTGCGATCGACTCTGGAAGTTTTGCAGGTGTTCCCCTGTGAGTTGTTTGCGTAATTTTGCTTGTCGGCTTGCCTCTGTAGCTGACCGCGCATACATAGATACAGGTTTTTGCTCATTTCTCGAATTGTATTGATACCTACTTTTTCATATACTACTGTGCATACCACTGGGCGCTGTAGTAATCGTGTGGTTCCTCCTATCGAGCTTTTCTACATTATTCTCCGTACTGATGTGGGCTATTCGCCGAGTTTGCTCTACGGCGTGGTATGCCTGCTATATGAATCTGAGTGGCATTACTACTACTGCTGCTAGCAAATGGTTTGCCACTATACCGCGGAGAACCATGATCGGAACGTAATGCGCAGTTGAGTAAAAATAGCTGGTGAACCGTAGACAATGAACGCCGTGTAGGTTAGTAAACGGCTTCAAATGCACGCGCTGATTGCAAACGCCAAAGCAAAGAAAACATCTAAGCAAGACTGTGAAAACACAGAAGATTCAGCGGATGTGTCTATTCTTAAGCGTGTAGCAGGAACAGATTCTTCCTGAGGCCACTATTTTGCGTGTTCATTAATATATATATATATATATATATATGTATATATATATATATATATATATATATATATATATATATATGTATATATATATATATGTGTGTGCACATATATACACAGTAGAGAAGGATCGGCGTGCGAGGTTTCTTCTCTGGTGCCAACATGCAACGCCCCGTGCCCGAATCGTAGGCCTTGTGAGGATATTTGATTAGCCACCAAGCTGCAGGCCGATGAAGGCATGTATAGACACTCATATATTCATACATACGCACATACATATCCGCACAGATAGATACGTACGCCCCTACGGCTGACGACGACGACGACGACGTGTTTGGTTCTGCAACTGAGCCGAATCATTGGGGAGAGGCATAATTTATGAACGTGACCTTAATGCATGCATCTATCAATGTCTCTTTCTCGCAATTAGCCTCGGTCTAGCAATCCTTACATAGCGCGTCGTAGAAAAGACGAAGGACGAAGATACGCTGAAAGGGCGGCAGACGTGGCGGGTGAAAAGTGGGGACGAAAGGGTGAATGATGTCGAAATGATGATGATGATTATGACGATGATGTAGAAAGGCGATGAAGATGATGACTCGGTCGAGAAGGCACAGCTCCGGATCATCGGTCGTGGAGTCAGCTTGAGCTATACGCCAAGACCTTGAGAAACGAACGCAAACGAAGAGAGAGTAAGATAAAAAAAATAGGCGAGGGAGAGAGAGAGAGAATGGAAATGTATCGAATATCTATGTAGAAAAGTGCATAATACTGTAGGAAAGTGGGAAGAAGATTGGGTGCCGCACGTATATTGAGGAAAGAGACCAAGATAGAGACACGTAGGCAGATGAGTAGAGACAGAAAATTATATATATATATATATATATATATATATATTCATATATATGGAGAGAGAGAGAGAGAGAAACGAGGAGACCAGGCGTTGCGCCTCATGCACAGTCAACCTACGGCATGGTTGAGAAGCGGGCGTTTGGCTACGCCGGCAGCAGATTGCTGACTTGGTGGTTCGCCTTCTGAACGCGCCTTCACTCGTTCATTTGCTCCTGTCGCACGATCGGTCGGTCGGCCGGCCGGTTGGTCGGCGACGGTCTCCAGCCATGGGGGTTGGTGGTGATGGTGGTGGAGGTGTGGTGACGAGCCGGCCCCGTCTCCCCACACACTCACTGCGGCCGCCGAGGGGGGCATCTTGGACGACAGGAAGGACGAGGAGACGCCGCAGCATGAGAAGAACGAGACGACGACGCCGCCGCCGCCGTCAACAGCGGCGACGACGACAGCGGCGACGAATGCAGAGGCAACGCTTCAGGCAGGGCGTAATTCGGCCAGCCGCCGGACAGGGGAGAAGGGGGGGGGGGCGAGCCAGGCAAGAGTGGCTAGTTGGCCACCCCTGTCGCCTTATAAGAGCCCGACTCCTGCCCCACCGCTAGCGCAAACAGCACAGCTTGCGTTCCGGGTTGGGGTGGGCGGGGGGTGGGCCCGGCTGATGTGCTGGCTAAGACCCCTCGGGCCCTGCCCTATACTATGGTACATCTACGTGTGTCTAATAATGCCTAAGGTCGACAACTCCTCTCGCTGCTTCTGCTGCTGTCGTAACTACTGTTGCTGCTGTTCTATCGCAGCCGGAGCAGCAGCAGCAGACAGAACTCTGCGCTCGCAGTGACGTTGCCGCTACGCTATGTCGCTTGTTGCTAAAATGAAAACTTGCCTCCTCCTGCCCGTCATACAGATTCGAACCTGCGTGCTGCACGCACGCTGACTTGCTTGTCTTGTCTTACTTATCTTATTGCAATATATATAAATATATATATATATATATATATATATATATATATATATATATATATATAAATATATATATATATATATATATTTATACATATATGTATATATATATATATATATATATATACATTTCATATATATCAGTGGCCGCTACCGCCGCATGAATGTGGTTAGGATAATACGGCTCTTGTCGACGAGTAGCGACAGGAGGAGCACATCGTAGTGCTTCTATGATGACGTGCGTGACACGTTCGTGTGTTCATGTCTGTATTACTTTTAATATTATTATTATTATTATTGTAATTCTTATTCAGAGGTACGCCGGCGCTGAACAGCTCGGTATTACCTGGAGAGAAGACACCAGCTGCCATGTCAGTGCGCTGGCTGAAGAGTTTGGCCACGCGGCTGGCTATTCGCGCTATCACCGGTGAGTTATTGTTGGTGCTGCGGTTGATTTTGTTGCCGTTGCGGTTGTTGTTGTTGTTGTTGTTGGCGTCGTCGTTATTTCCGTTGTTGTTGTTGTTGGCGTTAATTGTTGTTGTTGTTGTTGTTGTTGTTGTTGTTGCGGTGGCGAATCGACGGCGTAACATGTGTTCCACGCCTGTTGTTGGTGTCGTTTCTGTGTCTTCTTCTTCTTCTTCGAGAGAGAGAGATGCGCGCCATGTACAGCGGAGACAGACGTGGCGCATTGGTAGCAGCCTACAGCAGTACAGGCAACGAGAGATGCTCCAAAGAGATGCAGGAAATGCAAAACAAGGAGGTGACGATATTGGTGATGGTTGCTGGCAGGGCTGCAGTGAAGCGCTGTCGGAACAGACGACAACGACATTCACCACAACACCACCACCAACAACAACAACAACAACAACAACAACACAAGGACACACCACAAGACCGCGGCTGGAGAACTACCAAAGGATGGCATTTCTGGCGCCCCTTTGCTCAAAAAGAGGAGTGAAATATCGGCAAAAGAGAACACGCCTAGCGGAAAAGCATAACGTAAAGAAAATAAGCACTGAAAAACAAACGAACCAGAAGAAAGAGAGAGAAAAAGAAAGAAAGATACACAGGGGCCGGGGGGGGGGGCGTGGGGCTTGGGGTAAACTAACCATAGCCCTCTAAATGTTGCCCTTCAAATCCAACAGTTTTTCTCTCATGGACCAGGATTGCTGGCCGAGAGGAGCCAGCCGCGTTCGACTAGAGCCGCGCGCCGCAGTCGAGCGATCAGAGCTGAATCTGCTCCTGCTGGAATCTGCCGCCCGCTACGGGTACCGCCGTGGCTGTGGCAGCGGTTGTGGCAGAGAAGAAGCTGGGTAGTACGAAATAAGCGAGAGTTCGACACCAAATCGACAGGCTGTCAAAAGCTCGAGAGACACTCGAAGAGAAGTGTCAACGGATTTCACCCAACGTGAAAACGTCCTCCTTCCATCTCGCTGCTGCTGCTGCCTGGTCGGCTCCACGACCACGAGCGAGGGCGGAAGACAATTCAAAACGACGACGACGACGACGTACCGCGACCGTAAGAGCAAACTCGGACGCGCTCAGACAATCGATCGAGCGCGAAGAAGGCAAAGCGACGCCTGCGGCTGATGCCCAAGGCCCGAGGCCAGACGATAGCAGCTCTCAAACTCAGCGAAATAAGCGGCGGCGAATATCGGTGGGGTAGCCGGCTTGCCTGCTTGTCTTCTGCCTGTCTGTACACGTCTCGCAAGTATCAACGGCGTTTCAACGGCCGCCCGCGCGGTCGGCCAGTCCGTCAGTCAGTCAGTCAGCCAGCCATTCGTTATTGTTGTGGCCTTCTGTGGCCTTTTGTGTCCTGTTGTCCTTAGCCGTGTAGCCCAGCCCAGCCCAGGCCAGGCTGAGGCCAGGAGAGGCGGTGCTGCCAGAGAAGCCAGGCGTCCGGGGGCCAACAACACCAGACAAATAGGGGCCATTATCACTGACTGACAGCCGGCGCTGGCGCGCACGCTGACTCTCTGTCGAATTGTGTTCGCATCCATCTCATACTACTATCGCTGCTGTGACGACTGTTTAGTCAAACCTGACAACTGTAACGAAAGACAGGACGACAGCACTGCTTTTTGAGCGAAAGAAGACTTCAATTCGCCTGAGGCACTCACTCACTGAACTACTGCAGCAACCACTCACTTCAAATAAGCATACAGCAGCGTCCTTTGCGCGTGGGAAGGTCTCTCTCTCTCTCTTTCTCTATCTATCTCTCTTTCTTTCTTTCTTTCTTTCTCTCTCTCTTTCTCTATCTATCTCTCTCTCTCTTTCTTGATATGTGTCATATCAGCAGATAGCCCTACATATTACTGGCTGCTGAGGGCACAGGGCATGGGGTGGACGAGGAAATATGGCCCGAACTGTGCACACAATGCAAATTGTATTTCAACTACTACTGCTGTTGCTGCCGCTGCTGCTGCTGCTGTAGTACTTTGAAAACGTGTTTGTCTTATTGTCATTCTGTCAAAAAGCATCGTTGTGCCAGCCACACCACATGAGATGGTCACGTCCCTGACCGACCGACCGACCAACCAACCAACCGACTGCAGAGTTTGTGGATGTACTCTGAATACTAACACCGCACGATGTTAGGAACGCGAACGCCGCGCCCCCTGTCTTGTGCGGTCCTCGTGTTGCCGAACAAAGGGATACGTTTGCTGCTGCATCCTATACCATTCAGAGTGACCTCTTGTGTGCACTCACGGCCGTGCGGAGCGCTGTGACAAGCCACAGGTGTGGGTGTGCCGGGGCTGCGTGTGCCACGTGTGTTCGTGTAAGGCTTCTGCGTGCTGCACGATTGCACCCTTAGTCCTGCAGGACAAACAGGCCACGTTTACAAGGTGTCTTTGCCTCGAACGGGGAACGGGAAACAGGACGACACACCCTTTACGCACACAAACAAGCGTGGCGTTTTCGTTGCCGCTTCTTCGCCGTACAAGCTGGTCACGGTTGCAAGCGTGTTGTTCGGGGCACGGGGCACTGCCCCAACTCCGGCCTGTTTGCTCGCCTCTCTCTTCCTCGCGTGCCCCAGCCTCTCTCTCTCTCTCCCTCTTTCGTTCTCTCTCTCCCTCTCTCTCTCTCTTTTACTCTCAGTTTGTATCCCGATACGACAACACGTTTACGCGGCGTGACCCCCCCCCCCCATCATTCCCAGTTTATGAAGGACCGGCCTCGTTTCTCATAAAAAGTTGATATAAACGACGAGGCTGGCCTCACCTTTGATAGCCCGTGACTAAGAAGGCGCCGTTTTGGCCTTTAGCCGAAGTCTACTTCATCGCTTTATTGTCAGGCCGTCCGATGAAGATGGCTCATAGGCGTTAGATAGTCACTTTTACTTTCCAGATGATGTGTTCTTGCTAGCTTGGCGCACGTTGTTTTGCACCTACAGAGGGTCGTGTCTGTGGTCGAAACAAGCATGGTTTTCGTTGAATGCAGCCATTCTGCTAGCTCGAGACGCTGATACTAATCTGGTTAGCAAGTAACTAGTTGACACTGCGGTATCATGCGATATGTTGTTGCGTCTAATATATTTGCACATTCATATATATATATATATATATATATATGCATACGATTTTAATTATACAAATGGCTACTTGAGAAACTGCGTTACCTTACAAGCGTCTTTGTTTTTATAATATTGGCAAACCTACGTTAACAATTTCAACTCAGGCGGTATATAGAATAGGGTCGGTTAGATGATGCTACTGTTTGGGAGTTTGTTAGATTGTGCCATTGTTCTACATGGATGGTTAGACTGTACCACTGTTTGAGGCGCGTTTATATAAGTATTACTAGTGTACCACTGGCTTTAGTACCACAGGCTATATATGTGTAGCTTGTTGTTCCGCAATTTTCTCTATTTTCCGTTGAACCACAGAAAAATAAATGTTGCATTCAAACAACGAACTTGACGCGCAGGTTCGCCGCGTTCCGAAAACATTCTGCTCCCTTTACCTGCTCTCGTCGTCGTAAGCAATTCGTACGAGCAGACTTATCGTATCACCTGTAGGAATTAGACCGAAAAAAAGGGCGTATGCCTGTCTCCACTGCTGTGGCAGCACGGTTTTTGTTTGTTGCTGCTTTTTACCAGCCTGAATTAGGAGAGGATCGGAAGAGTTCCTCCTACTCAAGTGCAGCAAACAACAACTCTGTCTGGGTGAATGACTCGGGCAGTGTTAAAATGTTAGTGGGTGGAGCTGATGACGGGTGGAGCTGAGTGAACTCTCGCGTTATTACGACGTATGACAAACTTGAGGGACCCTATGGAGCACAACAAGCTTGCAAGGCTTGCTCTTTCTACGTTATTACTATTTCGTTCAGTCGTCAGTGGGGTGATAAAGTTGCCACCATAAATGTTTCGGAGTAACTCAAGTTAGCAAATAATTTAGGACACATCTAGTAGTTACTCTATTGAAACCATGTATATATATACGTACATATATATATATATATATATATATATATATATATATATATATATATATATATATACATACATATGTATATATATATATATATATACATACATATGTACATGTATGTATATATATATATATGCATATGTACATATACACCAGTTATACTTAGTTGAAACGAGTCTTCTCTTGGCCCTGTATCACAAGGTTGCCACATTATAAGGTATGTGTTTATTTTATCGATTGCACTCTATAGCTGCACAAACCGTTGTACATGTCAGGTCATGAGTCGCTTGGTAAGCACTACTCTGCCCTACTGGGATCCTACGTACCTTATTAATGCTGAAATCATGACATTACAGCTTTTAATAGTCACACTACTTTTACACATTTTTAGAAAGCATGAAATTGATTAGCAATTGCGTGCGAGCTCAAATTAGCTGGCCATGCCGACGAAAGGAGCAGGTTATTAGGGATAAATAACTCCACTTCCTCAGAGAATTGTATTGGCGCTAGCTTGCTACAAGAGTGATTTGACTTCTACGATACATTCCATGTCACATAAGCAATACCGACGCATTTCTGCTCACATTAGTCTAGGATAGTCTAGCATTATTATTATTATTATTATTATTATTATTATTATTATTATTATTATTATTATTATTATATATTATTATTATTATTACTATTATTATTATTATTATTATTATTATTATACCGTGATTAGTTTTTTAACAGCGGCGGTTATTTAAACAAACAAAAACATACCGCTGACGTTATGTAGCAACAATGTGTGTGGGCATTGCGTTGTTGTTTTCGCTGTTGTTGCTGTTGTTGCCGCTGCTGTTGTTGTTATTGTGGTTGTGTGTTGAATGCAATTTCAACCCGCGCTGGTTCTGATGCTGGTGTGACAGACTATGATAATGTTGATAGTGATGATGATGTTGATAATGATGATGATGTTGATGTTGATGATGATTCAAGACGCCACGACAGGTCGGCAACGATACAGGACGTGTCAGACGTATCGAGAAGATGGCTCGCAGGGCAAAGACGTCCGAACAACACTATTTGCTGTGGCAGCTCGAGCAGCAGCAGACGCAGCGTCAGCGGCAGAAACAGGAACAAGCAGCCGTTATTGCTGCTGCTGCTGCCGCTGCTGCTGTCACAGTGGCTGCTGTTATCACGTCTCTTTATGACAGGCCGAAGAATTCGGTCGGACGTGACTTCCTAAAGCAATACGAAATCTCAAGGCGCCGCGGCGACGACAACTGTCAGACCAGATTGGCGGGTGGCGGCGCTGTCGTTGTGCTGTAAATGCTCCGAAGAGGCGCTCCAACCGGCGCTATGCCACGCTACGATTGAGGCTCATGGCGCTCGTGCGATAGGACGAGGCGGGGGCATAACAATATAAAGGGTCCGGGATATGGGCTGGCTATATGGATATGGGAGGGCGCGGGATACGGGGATGGATTGAGGTAGACAGTCAGCGAGTGCGGGATAGAACAAGAGAATGATGAGTGAGTGAGGAGGGCTTCTTTAGTCCTTCGTGTCCCGTAGAAGCGCAAGAAGCAGTGAGGAGAAAGAGAGCCAAAGAGCCAAAAAACAAAAGACAGCAGCAGCAGCAGTATAGTCTGAGATAGGGAGAAAGTGAACAAGAGGTTTTACGTACTGTGTAGTTGCTATCATCGTTTATTAGCTATTTAGCTGGCCGGTCGTAGGCTGTGAGTCAAATAATGCATACCGCGCTTGACAACGTGGGAACAGCTGAAGCGGTTTCATTCGTTCTGCTCTCGAGAAGGCGACGTGTCAGTGAACTACTGTACACGTTACCCCTTATGCACGTACTTCTGCGAGCAGCCATCGTGTTGTTGTCGTCGTGGTCGATAGGGACTGATCAACAACGGCAACAACAAGTACAACAACAACAACAATTGACGAGTCGAAGAGAATGGAAGCTGCTTAGCGAGCTGATCGGTCGCGACTTGGTATAGCACGGCTGTGCGTGGGTCGTTCAGCGTAGCGACCCTATTGCCCTTTAGCCTGTCTGTGTGCCTGCAAAGGGCCGGTGGATCGATGGGGGCAGCGTAATCGAATGGGCAAATCGACGTATCCGTCCACCTCGTCGAGGCCGTCTTGGTAGGAATAGTGATCTTCGAGTAGCAGTAGTAGTATTAATCTCGAGTAATAAATATCCCGGATACTGTTGCAATTGTACAAGAGAGAACGTATGTCGTTCGGTATTAGGATATCCTAGCAACGAGCTGGAGGGCGGGCGGCCGTCTCGTTGCAAGACGGGCCGCATGTAGGACAAAGACAAACAGGCATAGCCTCACATGCACGACGTACGCACAAGGACCTCAGATAGCCTCCGGTGGCCTGGGAGGTGCACGGAGGCGCGCTACTCCGCGCACAGCATGCCCGTTCGACCGCCGGCTGGCCCGACTTCATTCGGGTAGTGGTGCAATTTAATGAGGCTCCAGGATAAGATAGATCCCGCTTGGCGTCGTCGTCGTTGTCGTTGTTGTTGTTGTTGTTCGGAGGGTCCGGTTGCTGCTGTACTGCAAGTTCTATGAGTCATTTCACAACAAAACGCTCGCTGGTCTTCGTCGGTTGGTAGCGCGGCTCAACTGAGCTGCTCTCTGATCCAGTAATAATACACCGATTACTTAGCTGACGACGCTGTGGCCCGCTATTACCCCCGCACCCCCGATGATGCCACCCCGCCATAGATAGGTAGCCCCCAGCTGATATCCATCGTGTCGGTGTTGTTGTCGTCCAGAGGCAGCCTACATAGGCGCAATGATGGATGCAAGGATGAGGATTTAAGGCAAACTCTACGGATGCATCTAGATAGCTGAACATACGCTCACGCGTTTTCCGTTTGTTTGCTTGTTTCTTTGTTCACTTGCTCAGCCGCCCTCAATAGGATACTAATGCCTCCATTCTACTGCTAGTTCTCGTGCCCGTATTTATCTTCCTTACGGAGCGCTGCAAGGTTGCCTCTTCCCTTAGAGACCTCTCGCAACAATGACAACGACATGATGTCGTTGTGTGTTTGTGTCTCTCCAGATTCGTGTAAGCACGAAGCTTGCAGCTGCTATTGAGAAAACAGGTACCTTTGTGCCGACGAAGACGTCAGTACAAAGGTACCTGCTAGTAGTCAATTGGTATTGCTAGTACTCTTGATGAATAATAACAATCATTGATTAGCTAGTGGGCCTGTAAAAAAGATAAACCTTGGTCTACTTGCGTACTACTATCTGCAAAGTATTTGCAGGTTCTACCGAACGCCACTTTACTCCCTTGTGGCCCCAACTTGAATAATTATAGGCAATATTGCATCAAAATTGCAATATATACTAGCTCACATGTACGCATGCTAGCGTTCAGCAAAGGCAGTCTAGCCATAAGCAAAATATCAAAAAACCTCAGTGTCAGGCGTTACCTTAGCAATTACTATAGGTGACATGAATAGGTTCAACTCTTTTTTTCCTGCTCTATTAGGTATTTTTCTATCAAAAACATTGTAAAATAGGCGTTCTGGAACTAGACTAACTAGAACCGCCACGATTCTAGTTGCTTGGGCGAATTCCCTGTAGGAACACCTAAGTGCCACTTCTCACACTGCAATTAAGCTTAGATCAGAGGAAGTTCAGACAGAAACTGGAGTAAGATGCTTTTGAGGCTGCGAACGTTCTAGAAACATATACGTTTTACTTGTATACATTTATTACGAACTATCAGGCATTGATTAAAAAGAATGTCCTGATTTTTAATTTCAATGTGCAGCTCGGTCATCCGAAACGCTATTTCCGCTTGTCAGTGCCGAAGCGGTCCAATGTGGTCAGCTACCCAAGTCGAGCACATAAAAGTTGTCCGTGAGTAACCCTGACTATGTGTCGTAGTGCGACTATAACACACTCTGTGTTATAGAGGTCTTGTGCAAAGGTGACCTAGTAACTAATGTATTTATTTTTTTGTGTTCGTATTTTCAGGTGAGTTTCAAGCTGCAGCCTGTCTGGAAATGACACGGATGGCAACAAAGGTTATTTGCCAAAATATATACAATACATATAAATTGTTGATTCAGGTACACAACATTCTGCCATCATGGCTACTGGATTCGTAGGCCTATGTGCCCAGGCCATGTATTCTTCTAGTTTTACCTTTTTTCCGTAAATGTATTCCAAGGAACAGTGCATTAAATTTGTCGAGTGGCAGCCTATTACCACCGCTAGCGGATCATCTTGCCGTTCTATTAAATTTAACCTCCAGTCTATAGTGAAAATGCAGCAACTGTGTTCACGTTTGCCGACTATTGTCGATATGGGGGTTTCTCTTACGTGCAGTAAAACTGCTGTCAAAATAAGATGTATACTACATTTGCAATGATGCGTTGGCGCTTACACCTTGCAATATTGAAGACATTCGGCATAGACCAGTTACGTTTTGGGTGATTTCATCACGTGTATTTCACGTCTCTAGAGATACATATGAGTTTGAAGTGCATTTAGCTTGTACTTGATTAGTTTCTTATATGTATGTATATATATATATATATATATATATATATATATATATATATATATATATATATATATATATATATATATATATATATATATATATATATATATATATGTATATATATATATATATATATATATATATATATATGTATATATATATATATATATATATATGTAGTTCAGTTTTTATTAAGAAAGTAAGTGGAGCGACAATTGTCTCCTGGGAACGTGTGCACGGGAAATATTACTCCATCTCGTGAAGAATGGGCTGGGACCACTTCAACAGCGTGCCCCGGACTGATGCCGCATACCCGTGTTGGACGTCGAGATCGAGGCGCTGTCTCAGATAAGCTGCAGATCTCTTATCTCCGGTAGCGAGGTTCAGCTGCTCACCGATCCTGTGGAGAAACTTGCAAGTGACGTTACCTGGGCCGTCCAAGGTCTCGAACGCTAGTGGTTGGAATTCTTGTGGGTAGACTATTGATGCGTATTTCGCGAGCTTCCTTGTCTCGGCTAGGTTACAAGCGTAACCTGCTGAGGCCGCCCCGCCACCGATTACCCACCACCGATCACCCACCACCGACTTGATTAGTTAACACAACGACTGTAGACGCACAGCTTTCTTAATAATGATAATAATAACCATGTCTTACAAACGTTGGTAGGGGCGTTTAACAAAGCGAAAATGTTTAGAAAATACGCCAGCGATGCTGTTACCCTCATTGCGTCTAGTTAGCTTGGTGCGTCCAATCACCTCCGGCATTAATCATGCCTATCAGAGCGAATGGTAGCATTTCTGCGAGTAATAGATATGCTAGAGGAGGTTTTCCCTTGTTTTGCAGTTAGCACTGTCTTGACCGCTATCGACAGCAAGGCGGCCGCGGCCACCACCAGGCAGAGACGATGAGTCGCTTCAATTGCCTTCCCCTAAGGCTATGAGCTGGCTGCTTGCTTGCCTGCATGCCGAAGACGCTGTACGTGGATACTCGATCTATGTACATATATGTGTGTGTCCACTGTGCGTCTCTTCGCTGGCTCTATTAACATGGTAATGGGTTTCCCGGTAGCCCACCCGGTGCTACACACGACTACACAGGAGAAAGATGAGGAGGAGAAGAAGGAGGAAAACAACGAGAGAGAGAAAAAGAGGAGAGAAGAAGAAGACGAACATCTTGGTCAAGAAATTTTCTAATCAAAATGCGATATGCCCCTATAGATAATGAAAGTCTGCGGGTGATCCACCGGGCTTAATGGCATGAATGGTGGTGCCTCCTGAGACACGAATCTCGACGTTCCCGGCAAAGTCCCTTCTGGCTGCCCGTCATAGCTATCGTCATAGCTGATGCCGGAGCGAGCAAATTTCTGCTGTTGCAAGTGTCTGCCACTGCGCTGGGGTCATCTCGAGCAGCGGGTCGACGAGCAACAAAATACGAAAAAAAGAGGACCAAAGGACAAGGCCATTAGACACAGAGGTCCTTTGGGAAGGCAAGCCCTCCTCATCTCGATGGAGCGCGACCGCGAAGGAGCAACAGAGGCAAATGTGAACATTTGTTTCATATATCTCATTTTCTACGTTCCTCATTTTTGCGCGTGTTAATGCCGTTGCACTGCCGCTACGAAATCGTAGGATATATATATATATATATATATATATATATATATATATATATATATATATATAATATATATATATATATATATATATATATATATATATATATATATATATATATATATATATATATATATATATATATATATATTTATATATATATATATATATATATATATACGGCTCTATTGCTTAGGTTGACACTATATAGCTAGCTTTTAGAATGAGCAGTGAGCTGAGCGCAGGCTACGTCAAAAACCTGCATTCATATGTAAATATAGGTTTCGGCAACGCATATTTATACATGGATGAAATCGCGTAAATCGCATTTAAAAACGGTTCTTCTTTTGTGCAAAAAAAAAATGCAACCAAGGGAGACGCGGAGCAGGGGAGAAGAAGAAGGTAGAGCAGGGAAGCTAGCCACTACATGGTCACGTAACACTTAGGTGCTCTAGAGGAGCGGGGTAACGATATATGTAGGGTGTATACATTTGCAAGGGATGCATCTCTCTGAGTAGACATTTCCACCGAACTATTGACACAACGCTTGTCGACGATCACAAGAACGTCCAATACCGAGATCATCATTAGGGCGATTTCGATCGCAGGCCGTTGATATACTAAATCAGAGTTCGCTACACATAGCAATTCTCCGATTTAGATGCTTATTCTAGCCAATCAACAACCATGCTATGCCCGTGCCGCTGAGCGGATTTGACACGGTTCCCCAGATAAAAACGATTGTCGTGATACCGCTATCCCATCTAAAAATTAACTTGAGTCGGGATCAAGTGATATACGCTTGGATGATGTGCGATAATTAGAAGATGCGGACCACTACCGTCTAAGCCCTCCCTTGGCTCCGCCTGCCTTGGACAGGAGGGCTCTGAATAGTTGATGTTAGCCGCGGGCCACTTCCAAGCCAAGCGGACGTGTGCATGGCACTGGACAAGGAAAAGTTCATCGCAGTTCCAGAATGGAAAATAGGGAGAACCGCTGTACTTGCACATCTCTGGAGAGCGGAGCTGCTCCTAGCATTCGTGGAAGTCAGCTAGACGGCAGATTATGGCCAGACACTCAAACAAACACGGTAATATAAAGTGCGCGTACTCAAGAAAAATAAAAAGGACAACAAAAGTATATATATATATATATATATATATATATATATATAATATATATATATACATCGGGTAGTCAGCCGTATATGCTTAAAGGATTTAGCGAACACGCCTTAGCTATATATCTTTTAGTCCCTAAGTAGAGCTGCCATATTAGGCGACATATTGTCGGAATCGTGCCTTTTTAAAAGTCGGTTATCAACAGAGACATCTTATTAGTTTTGGATCAGAATTGTTCAACCTTAAAGGCAGTCTTTAAAATTAGCGAGTTTACCAATTTTATTCCAACAGTACTTTCGATTGTTAGTTATCTTGCGGTGGCTAATTAAACTTGCATGCGGCCTTGCGTTGTTTTGACGGAAGATAACGCCCTTTCTATTTTTAGGACTGTGTCTGTTTAAAAGACGACAAAACAAAGCTGATCACAGTGAATATATGTGTTAACCGTTTAGCCGCCTACAAAAATGCCTATCCTGCCGAACTCCTGCGCTAATGGGTTAGTCCCTTTGGCGTCTTCTGGCGCACCAGAATCCCCCAAGTTTCACATTATCGTAAAATTTAAATGTTTCGCTATATGTAACAATTCACAAGGAATTCATTATGTCTGGCAGGTCATGAGGCACGTTGCCTTTTATTTTGACACAAAATCAAGGGCGTGAAGGCGGGCGACGATGATTGTATGACACACGTCGAAGTCCATACGAGCCAACTGTTACATGAAGCCTTTAAAATGCCGTCTTCGCCGAATACGCTCCAAATATTTTAGACAGTTTCCGTAGAAGTAAGGCCTTTTTGAATATCTACAAAATTGCCGCCCGTAACGTAAATTCTTCGCTGTTCGTTTCGACAGAAGTCATATAGAAAAAAAAACAACAAATGACCTCACTCTCGATGATTCCGTAGTATTTTGCGTTCACATGAGTAGCTTTACGTCTGCCTGCAAACAAAGCAGACTTCTCAGAAACGTGCCGGACACTTCAAAAACATATCTAAAAACTAAATTCGAATCTATATTTATACATATTTGGAAAATACACAAACATTATGTAAACATGTTGTCTCTGAAGCTTGTTATTAGTTGCTTAGTACCGTATGAAAGGGCGGATTTTAAGATATGTTTACGTATGCCTGTGAATGTACCCTACTCGTATATCGCACAGCCAGGAAGCAACATTTACACAAAATCTGATACGTAAGCACTCTAGATGTGCTACCTAGTTAGAGTTATATGGAAGGGCTAGTATGTATGACAAAATGTCTTCTGTTGTATAACAAATATGAGCAACGCACGGTCCGGGACACGACTTCGGAATACCGATCAATAAGAATGACGACGTCAAGCACCACGTGAGTGGAGGTCTACGTGGGGTGGGTATATATTCATGCCTCGTTGCTGGAATCGCAATAAAAATGGTTTTGTTCATGTCGAAACGTTGTGATGAAATTGCACCGTCGCGCAAACGTACCCTCTATTGATAGAAGGGAAGAGAGATAAGCATGCAATCAAAGCACACAGACTGTACCGTCGCTGTTCCTAGCTGGTGATCCCGTCCGTCGTTGTCTCGTTAAACGAGGGCTGGGAATTGAATTGGCAGCTGAGAGAATGATAGCTCTCCACGGAACTAACCGGCTCGTAGAGAACGGTGGGCTGTCCAAGTGTCTCTAGGGCAGACGCGGTCTGTCTGTCTGGCAAATTGCGACGCTACGCTTCTGTGCGGGTTGAACGCGCTTTCGATCTTTGTTGACAAAAAAGGGCCCGCCGACCCGTCTATTCCAATTAGACACTTAGAGTTACGTTAGGGCGCTCTCATTGTTTACGGAGAGCATGGGACATCTCGTAACAAAGTTGGAGCTTTGGCATATAAATTGTTCACCCGCTCTTTCTTACTTGTTCTTTCATATTCAGTGTTATCTATTTAGTTTTTTCCCAGTTTTTTGTTTGGTACTTAGTTGAACATGAGTTAAGTATTCAATGGTGATATAATATATATATATATATATATATATATATATATATATAAATTTTCTTTTTTCATATTCAGTGTTATCTATTTATTAATATATATATATATATATATATATATATATATTATAAAAAGAGTACGTGGCTGCACTATGCCGACCCTGTTGCGACTATTCGCATACGACAGAAATAAAGGACGACCACACGAAGCCGAGACCGGAACGTCTGGGGAGCCATCGATGCTTATGGAATGTGCTGCATCTTCCACCTTGGATCAGGAGTGCTTCTGCGTGCCCAATTCCCTCGACTGCGGTGTCATCATATGCAGTTCGGGGAGCATCACAGAACCAGCGGGAGGAGGTATCTGCCCTGCTAGGCCGGGGCTAGCAGCAAACATTTCCGGGGTTCGACTCCGGGAGCGACTGAGCGACTGCAGAGGACGCTGGCTGGAAAGGGAAAATCATGCATCGGCTGTTTCGAAAGGCTGGTGGCTCCTCTGTCACAGCTGGGTCTGATGAGATATATATTGCATTGCTCTTCATACAACCGACCAGCCGACCGCGCGCAGCTTCGGTCTCTGCGCTTTGAGTTCTCACGCACCGTCTCTCTCTCTCTCTCCTGCTCTTTCCCTTTATCTCGTATCTACCCTCCTACCCGCCTCACTCGCGGCTTTCTGTGCTTCTGTTGTTGAAGAACCGTCCTTATTCCGTGCGCCTCCTTATTGTCCCGTCAAATAGAGAGCATGCCAGGGAAAGACAATAAAATTATGTCTCCTTGCGCGACACATGGTGGCTTCCTAGACTAGGCTCTCAGCATTGCCTTGACTATTGCGTCTTTGTCGTCTGCGCGCCCACCCCTTGATCCGACTCGCCCAATACAATCCATTTTAAAGAAAAATCCTAAACAAAACAGATAAGCATGTACGCCTCGTCAAAATGTATGAAACTCAACTATACATTAGTTTTTACATGTATATATATATATATATATATATATATATATATATATATATATATATATATATATATATATATATATATATATACAGGGTCCTCCAGAATTCGCCCAACCAACTTTACTAGCACAACTTCAGCTAGGTCTAGGACAACTCGACGAAAATTTTTTTTCCTGATGGAACGAGGGGCGCAAACGTTTTTTTTGGACCGAAGTTACCAAAACAGTTTATATCGAGTTTTTTATCCTGACATATCTTCACTCAATCTGCGATTGCGAGAGTACTAGTCATTCTGTTAACGAGCCAAGCATACCGGCGTGTTTGGAAAAAAAAGTTGGCATCTGGTGAATTGCATTCTACGTTAGCAGAGCCAATGTTGTATTAAAAATAATTCTCAAGAAATGAAACTACTTGCAATTCGTATTATTGTATTATTTCTTCACGCTCAAATACTAATTTCTTAGAAGACATTCCCCCTCGTTCTACTGGAAAAAAACATTTTGCCGAGTTGTACTATAGCTCAAGTTTGTTGGGCGAATATATATATAAGCACACTCGTCTTTAGGCTGTGTCATCCGTGAGTCCAACGTTTGTAGTGAAATGAGTCCCTCTCTACAGGCGGCGTAACTACCGCAAACATTGGCAAGGATGCTTCTTCGTAATGTCACTGTTGTGTCATGGTTATGCTATCTATATATATATATATATATATATATATATATATATATATATATATATATATATATATATATATATATATATATATATATATATATATATATATATAATATCCTATCAACCAAGCTCGGCGGCATAATAATTATAGCAACCACAATGCTTGCGTCCGACGGCCGCAAGCATTGTGGTTGCTATAATTATTATTAGTTAATATGGTGACACTTGCAATGCTTGAGCGGAAGGATGTGTCCTCCGCGGCTTGGTGGTGAGGCCAATGTTTTGGAGACTCCGACGTTGTCCAACACAGTTTAATGCATTATGCATGAAGTCGTTATCAAGTTCTCAGTGGACGATTGCATATAGCGGCAAGGCTAGCACTTAGCATACAGCTGACACGCCAATGTGTAAATAAAACATGCATTTAGGGATTATTATCATTCATTTTAAGGCCCGGCACGCCTGCTACACTCCTATAGAGAGCAGGTGTCTACATGAAGTGAAGTGAATAATTTGTTTTTTCTTATAAGAAATTATATATCTTTTTGTCACCATTTATCTTAATATGCAGCCTCTAGCCGCTCTGTCGCTGTGTCTCGTACTAGCCGAGGAAGAGAGAGATCACGACATGGCTGTAACAAAGAGGTCGGCATTCCCGGGTTGTGCTGTTGTTAATCTCTCTCTCCATCGGTGACCCGTGAGAGCCAACGTTGAACGTTGATTGATATATAAGTATAAACGTGCATATAGTGTAGTTGCTCGTGTTCACTACACAAGCTGTCTGTTGATTATGCGTTCAACATTTCCTAGAAACACACGACGATCTTGCATCAGTGTATAGTAGTGAAACTTGCTTAGATTTGCCCCATAATGTTCCAATGAGTTTATCACTCTACAAACTTACACACGATATACATATATATATATATATATATATATATATATATAAGTTCCTTCAATAGGAATTAAATCAAGGAGCTCTCTTCATTTCGTTGAATTGTCGTCGGAGAGGCTAGCGGCCATCGCAGTCAACGGCGTCTAAATAGCGGCCCGTAGAATATAGAATGAGGAGGACAAACGCGGGTGTTTCGGGGCCGGCTGCCGTCTTTTTGCAGGGAGAAAAAAACGATAAGAAAGCAGCCGCAGCGACAGCACCGGCGCAGTTGCCGGCAGCCAATGCGCCTAACATCGCCTGCTTCTTCATTGGTAAATGTAGAAAATCGCCGCGGGGCTCCGGCTGGTCTGGTGACGGCGGCCGAGAATTCGCCGCGTTCGTTCGAGGTCATCGCCGTCGTCGTCTTCCATGACTTCTTCCATTAAAGACGGTTGGCTATAGAGGAGAACCAGTGGTAGTGGTCGTTGTAGTAGTGTCCGTAGTAGTAGTAGTAGTAGCTCTCGCGCGTCTTCCTCCAATTTTCCAGCGGGCCTGGGCCCGACGCTCGCTGTCGGCGTTACCGTCATGAAGGAGGCACTCGGCGGTAGTCCCGACCGGTTTCTGCTATGCGTTTCTCCACTGTCCTCCGCTGTCCTCTATTCGAGTCGTTCAAGCGGGCGGCAAGTCAGTCTTCCTCAACCTCAACCTTGCTCTTTTCTTTCCTTTCTCCTTCCCCCTTCTCGCTCCCTCTCTCGCTCTCGCCTTCTCTCTTTACACACTTGCCTGTTTTCTTCGTACGGCTGCGCCTCGCTCTCATGTGAATGAAGCAGCAGGGCTATGTATAGGCGTTGGTTGCTAAAATCGAGCGATTCCCCAGAGCTGCTGGGGACGCAAATCGGTCGCCCCTGGTTCCCGGGCGAGCGTCGACGTCTCCTTCTTCTCTTAAGCTGTTGTCTCCATTCAAAACGGCGTTTCACGCTGATTTTTACCATCTCTAGACTTATCTACGCGCACACAAGCGAGTATGTGTTATCTATCTACCTATTTGCCTTCCATGTTTTCGCTTGCCGTTAACTGCAGTCTTCTCCCCCTCGTACGCTGTACACCAGTGTCTTATACATATATCGTGGCCCTCTGAAGCCGAATAAACAACGCGGTATCTACAAGTAAATTGTATCGGACCTGCATAGATAGATATATGCATCTCCAGATTGTCGAATTCACGTGGTACCGATATGACTCTAAATCTAGCCTTCCCTTCTGGCAGTGTCGTTTATTCGATTGGTTTATTTAGGACAAAGAACGACCTAGAATGAGATGTAAGCTTTATCATGCAAGTAGAGATTGGGGCATTTATATTGGTATAAAAACAAATGTAGAATATTTACTTACCGTTTCACAACCTGTTTATAATGCCACTACTGGCTATCAAAGGTATCACCTTAAATAAGACAGTGTCCGACCTTAGTCAAACAGGATTCACCGTAAAAACTGCTACAATTACCCAAACAGGCATAATGTGGATGCGTCTAATAAGTTATATATAAATATATATATATATATATATATATATATATATATATATATATATATATATATATATATATTGCACCATTACACACAAACAGGGTATAGAGTGTGCGAATGCCATTATTTTCAAGCTGGAGTTTATTAACGGAACTGCAATTTTAAAGTCATTAAGTTCTGGTAAAAACGTCGCATTATGTCATGTGCATTGCTCTATTAGAACGCTTACAAAATGCTAAAGTTTAGGTGTAGATATTATGTAGGTCTGTACGCCACTTCTGTTGTTGCTACGGCCTCAATTTGGACCTAGAAAACTGGGCGAGCTCATTAGCACCGGTTCAATTTCGTTTGACCGTTTGGAGCCTCTGCATTATTATTACCTTTACAGGAGTGCGTCGCTGTCACCTTTGTTGACATGCGGTACCGCTGTGGGACTTGCAGAAACCACAAAGAAGCTTGGCGTGCTGCCGCGATACTTAAGGACGTATCAAATGCCGTCTCCGCGTCTTGGGCACGCTTCATAAAACAACAACAGCAACATTAGTAGCAGCAGCAATATGGGCACTGATAGAGGCAGTGTGGCAGCTTCCTTGAAGCGCAGTTTTCGTTCGGTCCAGAAACACAGAGGGCCACTCGAATATCCAGCATAACGGTTTGCTTTCTTTCCCCATGAGCAAGCGCGGTGCGTATAGCCTTTCTCGACCAGCCGAGTCTCGGTTTGCTCGATATATGCAAGTTATTTTTGTCGCACGTGCATGTATGCATATAAATATAAATATAAATATATATATATATATATATATATATATATATATATAGATAGATAGAACAGGAAGACGGAAAAAGTCGACCCTTTGGATGCGCATGGTCCTGTTGCGCGAAGCTTATAATGGAGAAAATAGTAATAGGTTAATCATAGACGAGATTAATTGCCACCCAGGCGGACACGCCTTACATAACGTGAACGGCTCGAAGACCCGCAACAGCTGTAATTTTAATTCACCATTTTCTCCACTTTACCAAGTATAGATTTATAGACAGGTCAACTATCTGTTGTCTTCTGCATAGCGCTGTTTACCGCTCCAGCGGGAGACATAACGGAGTGAGTACTTTGTGAGTGCCATGGTATTATTTAACGCATTGTTGCCAGCAATACCGGCAAATGCACACACAATAGTCATCATGGTATTAAGTATCCAAGTGCACTGAGTAAGAGCAGTGAGAGTGCAATATACACATGACGTCTGTGGCAAGCGACCGTCCCCAAGGGGGCATAACTACAAGATCTCTATATCCCCATGTTTCTATTTTGCATGTTATATATGTATATATGCATGAATTGACGCGGTCCGGCTTTGTAGTCAAAGGCCAGCTACACTCCATAATAGGGAGGCGCTCTGACTGTAAGTAAATTACGCGGCATTGCGCCCTGATTGAAAGGCGCAAAACTCGCCTTATGTAGAGAGCAAATCACTGCTAGGATGATTCAACATCTTGTCCAGGCGACACATCAGCTTTGCACGAGCCTTAACGATGTAGAATGTAACCGGGTCGTCGCAGCTACAGTGTATCGACGGACACGCTCCCCACCTCCCTGTAGATGTTACTCGTTTAGTAATGGTGTACGGCACATATATATATAAATATATATATATATATATATATATATATATATATATATATATATATATATATATTGTTGTGGCACCGTCTTCTCCGGATGGCAAATTTATTTAAACTCAGGAGCGCGCGCAGAAGAACCAAGTCGTGCATTTGGTCACCCATCCCTCACTGGGGCCGTCTGTCTACCTGTCTAACAGCCATTGACGGGCTGGTTGATTCGTGCGGAGCGGACCTGCGTCATTTGGCGACCTGCGTTGGCCTGGTTCAAAATTTCGCTGTCTCGATTTTCCTCCCCTGTTTCCCACCAACCTCCATCCCTATCTGCCGGTCTCCTACACCTATTGGCTCGTTAGCCAGTAGGCAGGCTATCTATATAGCCGGCTGCACCCCTACCAAACCGATGTGGTCATTGCGTGGACTGCCAGCTGGAGCCGAGCGGTGCGAGTCTACGGGAAACCGTAGCGACGACACGCTACTACAGCTACCACCAAAACGGCATACTACGCCCCGTCTTTCCAATCGGCCGGCCACCTGTTTGCTGACCTTCCGATACTGCCGGCCGCGAGCGACTTTAAAGCGAGCCAATTGGTCACTGTACCCTTTCGTTGGCTGTCCCTGCTGTCCCGCTGTCGTAGCGGTTGCAGCTAGCTTCGGTCTGCTGCCAAGTCTCCAACCCGTGATGCGCACCCCCTCATTTCACCCCACTGCTGCTGCTGCTACTACTGCTGTTGCTGCTGCCCCTTCGCTATCATTACTACCGACGTTGCTGGTTTGGCTGTCTGCCCGCCCTCCTCAGCGCACCCCCCTCGCTGGTTCTCGGCATCCACGATGGCAACACTCGAAGCCCCCGTCGTTATTGTGTTAAACGGCCATTGGACACCGCCGCCGCGTCCACCGCCACCATGAACACATTCGTCGTAACGCCGACAGTGCCAATGGAGGCAGTACTAGGCTGCAGTGACCAGCTTCATCGTCATCATCATCATCATATTCTTCGTGACACATCATGGAACTTATACATCTGTTCCGTATTGTTCCTTTCCTTTACTTCTGCTCTACATTACACAGTACGCTACTACATTACAGTGTAATGTAATGTAATCAACAATACCGAAAGGTGATGTAATAATAAATAATAATCTACTTCTGCCCTTTCAGCTGCTATGGCGCCCTCATAGCAGCTTCTGCAACAACAACAACACCTTTTACCGGTTTGGGCTCTATCTGAGCCTTGCACCTCTCACAGATGTAGCACATTTGCAAATATACATATATATATATATATATATATATATATATATATATATATATATATATATATACAACGAGTGTGCACTTTCGCACATACCTAGACTCTATATACACTCCCACACCCGTACAGAATGGACGGCTTCTGGCCAAACCGAGGCATTCTTCCGAAGCGAAGCGAAAACGACGGCAGGTGCCCCCACTTCGTCTTTCATGACCTCTTCTCTCTACGTGTTCAATTTTAACCCCCTTTTTCTTGCTCTCTCTCTCTCTCTTTTATTCCTGCTTTACCATTTTTCGCTTTCTCTCTCTATTTGTTCTCGTTTCCTTCTTCCTCACCTATCTCTCATCATTTCGCTACCTGTCTCTTTGCCGCCGAGGGGGTGCCGCTACGCTGTCGGTGGAAGACGGACAGGGGGGGGGGTATTCGCCAGCCAGTGAAGTGGGACCACTGTCTAACGCCTATGTATGGCTTGGCTGGTGGTGTGCGGTCAAATGTGAGAACTGAAGAACGGAGCCAGGAACGCTGCCACTGGCCAAGCGGTCCTGTCAGAGGGGGTAGAGCGGAGGTTCGTCACGCCGTTTGACTTCCAGCTTCCTTCTCGCCTGTTCAGAGGCAGACATAACCGATGAACCTTCTCCCGCCTTCGATTGGCGGACGCACTACCGCCTGTCCGTTCCGGAAAAGTGGGCCTGGCTCGAAGAAGCCTCTCCCCTCCGCCGCCACCCCCTAAATTCGAACTCGAGGCAGCAGCATCTGCAGCACAGAGCCTCATCTGCTCCCGTACTACAGATATATATATATATATATATATATATATATATATATATATATATATATATATATATATGTATACAACGTTCTAGAGAGATTTAAACCCGAATGGTATGTGTAGATGGATTTTTATATGTACATAAACACGTGTGTGCATTTAGTGAGTATAGGTTGCTGTATAAACCGCGCGTCGCCTGTCGCAGCCAAGCAAGGTAATCTAAAAATATTACTGTGGAAACGTCTAACCTGTTTATTTTAATTAATTGTTATTTTATAACGAAAGCAAGGGGTCTAACACGACAAAGAACGAACCGAGAATGTAAACTAATAATATTTGTTCTTTTATTAAAACTTGATTGGGAAACTGATTTGGGAAACCTACCCTATTGTTAAGGTTCGCAAGATAACCGCGTTTATCAGAAACGTTTTAACGTTTAACTACCATTTGCGTGAAAAAGCAATTAGATGGAGACAGTAGTAAAAGATTAAGAAGTTTTAATGTGTTCCTAGTTCATACTCATCACTCAAGACAGCCCAGACCCTGCGCTCCAAAATTGCTACAGAAAGACTAAATAAGCTTTTTAACGCACATACAAATCATATTTGCGGTGGCGAAACCGTTTATGCAAACCAAAGTATTTTAAACAGATATAAACCGTTAAAACCAGTGTAGACGTTTCTGTTATACTTCAAATGTAAATGTCTTCAAAGCTTCTTCCTCAGGGAACCACTCCAAATAATTTTGTAGTCGAGGATGATAGCTACGGGAGACTTGGTTCACCCATTGAAGTTGAAGGGAACAGCTCACTGGGGATTTTGACCAGTGTCACATGCATGGATTATAGGGTCTACTTTGGCAGACGAGGGCTATCCCGTCAGATTCCGTCAATTAAGTAATTAATTAATTACTATTATTTCTATTATTATTTTAGTAATTGATTTGACAAGCGCTCAAACGACGAAACGAGGATGCACCCATCCCTGACGATCGAAGCCGGGATTGGAGAAGCCTGCTCTCGTTTTCGACATATACGAATTCTACCCAAGGCAGTGAGGCAGCAGGTGGCAGAGTCGCTGACAACGGTCCTAAGGAGCATAGTCACTGACAATGACAACTAAAGCATACTGCGTTCTTTGTTCTATGCCAGTAAGGCTTGTCAACAAAGAGATATAATACAATACCGCTAGCCAGCGCGAATCCTAAGAAGCAAAGAGCCCCTCTGCTCGCCGTGCTTTCTGCACCTGACTTAACCCTTAAGAGGGCTGGGAAGAGATACGGACGCAAATGTAGCTTGGCTGGCCCCGCTCACATTCAGCATGGGCAATGTATCCGCATCCACCCGCTCACTATTGTCAAACAAATTACTAACCAATGACAACACTAGCGGAATGTTACGCGGGAAACACCCGCCGGCACTGCTGAACTTGTCGTGGCCTTCCAACTCTATCGACATACTTGATGTGGTGATTATGATGGAAGAAGATAATTTGAGCGTTACGATCTTTTCCTACGAGTTCGTCGTTCAAAAATTTAGTTCGCTGAACTAAATTTTCTTGGGCTAAGCTTGTTTTCGGACCTGACTGTAAAGCCGGTTACAGCGGCCGCTGTCGACTTCGGTGAGGCATAAGCCAGTGTCGTGGACGTCCTACGCCATGGCTACGCTCCCAACTGATGGAGATTTGGGCAGGGTATGGGACATTTGGGCGTGTGCATATATACATGAACGGATACCAGCCTAAGAAGACTACAGCTATGCCGAGAATACCAAGCAAAAGAGGACAATGGCAGGACCTCCAGAAGCTCCACAACGGGAGGAGACATTGACACAAAGCAAGTTGAACAACAGCAAACGCAGGGACGAGTCACCTAAGAAAACGCGAGCTGAAGGCAGGGACCCAACTGGAGTAAACATATCAGAAGGTTCCAGAAGAGTCACCCGCTTCCAATATCCGGGTACCTTATGAAAGAACAACCTCTACTCAACAACAATAAAGAGGATTAAAGTAATAGAAATAAATTGCAGCAAGAGTACACGCGCACATGGTAGACGTGGTAGAGGAGATATTTGCAAGGCAAGGAGCTAAAACAGTGGCGATGTGCAAACCAAATCAAACGATGGCGACAAACACAAATGATTATTTATCTGATTGATCAAAAAGTGCAGTAATTATAAACGCCCTGCAAATAAAAAGGCGCGGAATCGGGCAAGGGTTTATATGAGTGGAAGCGCTAGAATGATAAACGCTGTGCTCCTGCTACAGCAGCTCTAACGGTAGCCTGGAGACACTTGGGGACCTACTCAGCAAAATTGGAAAATCAGTAAGTAAAGCCACAAACGGAAAGGACGTGGGGGTCACGCGACGGGCGCCCAAGTAAGGGAAAACCTCAACTGAATGGGTAGTTAGGTCAGACCTGCATAATGTAACATTATAATGGCAAAATCCTAACATTCTACGTAACCGGATATCAGTCATCGGTGGCCTGCAACTACACCACGGCCAATAAAATAAAAGAATACACAGTGTTCACTGAGGAAGAAAACCCCAGAGGTCACGACTGTATCAAATTTACGAGCAACTGCAGTCTACAAGAAGCAAAACGCGTTACAGGATCAAGAACGAGCAGGTCTTAACCGCCCAACCCAAGAAGGTAATCCTCACAAGTACTCCACATACCACAGATGAGCTGCACGACACCTTCGCCAGGGCTTGCACCAGCGCTACTATGCCCCCTTGCCCAAATAGGGCTATCTGCCAACAAAAATACTTGTAGAATAGTGTCCAAGCGCAACTACGAGCGGATTTTAACAGAGCCACTGTATAGATAGCCATAACTGCAGGACTCCCACAGGGGTCAATCCTTGCTCTGCAACATAGCGTATAATGACGTCCTGAGACATAGAGATCTCCCACGGGGAGTGGAGGAGGTGATTGCATGCGTGGCCCTTAACAGGGATGAAATAAGTGAGCAATATGAAACTGATGTTAACAGGCCAGAAATCAAGCAAGTGCCAAAAGCCAGATAGCTTAGCGTTTTAAGATAAAATACTTAGGGACACTAATCAGAAACAGAAAGCGTACGCCCAAGGCGGCTAACACCGCTTACACGAAAGGCAAGCTTCTGGCAAGCATACATGTTCCGAGGGAGTGCCGGTGAAGACTATTCATCTCGGTTACTGAATAATAGGGTTGCATAATACGAATACGGTTGCAGAACACCCTGAAAAGACGAACACCCTCAATGAAGGCGGCAAGAAAAGCCCCAGGAACACGCAGAGAACAGCTACCACACGTTAAGCACGAACGCAGCCTTGGTACTGGCTGTTTTTCATCTTGTGACCTAAATGTAAAGGATGTAGGAGAATGACCTAAAAGTTCAACACAGAGGCGGAGAGGAAAACGGCGATAAGGTCGTGGCAGGAAACGTGGAGTGCTATCCCCACAGGCTAGCCGGGTCACTCACTTTGCCTGCTCAATCCGCAGATAAAAGAAATAGACAGACCGCCCTGTGAGGGAAATGAACATTTCCCTATGCAGTGTCTCACGGGTCACAGTGGTTTCCAAGACTATATTTTTCGTATAAGCAAAGCTGCCTCGGAAACCTGCATGCAATGTGGGGACGGCATCGTCAATGCCCCCGGGCACACTCTCCTAAAATACAAGGGAGAAGAGCAAGCAACAACAACTGCCAGAACGCTGCTAAGATCTAGACTGGCGTGAGAACATGTAACATGAGGATCCTTATAGAGTTCATAAATCGGAATCGCGGCACGGCATCAGTATGAAAGTTAAGCAAATAAATGGCAACTGCAGCAGTGGAGGAGAAAACCAAGCTCGCAGAAGGCGCAGAAGAGAACGGAATGCGCTTACGACATCAAAAGACTGACGTGTCTTGTAATCGTACGGATTCGCAGGTATTGGGACCAGCACGTCGAAGCGGTGAGGAAATCCGTAAGTGAGCTCGGCCACATGATCCGTTAGGCGCTCGCCTCTTCTTCTAGTAGACCGCGTAGTACTGTTCTGTGGATACCTGGGCCATTAGAGAGCAAAAGCTCAAGGGGAGAGATGTGCTTAGTGCGTAGTGGTTTTGGCGGACTAATATCCAACCGCCGTGGTCGAGTTCCACAGGGCTTGAGAGGGGCGGGGGGGGGGGGGGCAGCATGTTCATCTCGTAGCAACAGTGCGTCACTGCATTCACCCTACTCCACAAAGAAAAAAATACATGTATTTAGATACGTAATCACTAGCAGGAATGAAGAAGTCACACACACCGCTGGCCATGAACATCCAACCGTCGTTGCATCTATGCATACAGATGAGCAATGAAGTTGCGCGCTATGCAGAGTAGAGAGACTGTATACATACTGTATAAGGAAGGATACGTACGAGATCCATATGGAGCAGCATATGTCAAAGGCTGTCGAGCGAGGACCAGGCCGGGGACAGGCAGGACGAGAGCAAAATACACTAACGGAGCTGGCGCGTTCGGTCAGGTGGAGAAGCGGACCGCCTCGGCCGCCTTGAGCACCGTCGCCGTGGTTCGCGTTGGCCCTTCGGACAAGTTGGCTGGGGTAATGGTTTTATTACGGATGTCGGGTGAGCGCCCCGCTGCTCCGGCCTTCCAATCGACGACAGTCTACCGTGTGCTACCATTTGGCAGGAGCTGTGCTGTCCCGTTCTGTATTTTCGTTCGTGTTTTGTCACCCCCTCCCCCCCCCTGCCTTTTCCGCCCGAAGGAAACAACGGGGTTTCGCGTCTTCGGCACGCGTGTTGCTCTCACTACTATTTCTACTGTTTTCACTGATACGGTGGCTTCGACACTGCCGCCTTTCTACCGGCGTAAGCGCCAATATCAAATTATTTGTGTCAAATACGTGGTTAAATTTGCTTCGAGCGTAGCATGCGAGTCTTATTTGGCTTCATGTAATGTGCTACAAGCACACACACACACATACATATATGATACCTTTCGTTCTGTGGCTGTGACGCAATAGAGATTTATCGCGAAGCATCGCTTACTTCCAGGTGCCGATGCACCCCAGCAGGGCAGTGTGCTCCGCCAGACTCAGGGATCATCAGCACTCTGCAACAGAGAGAGCACTGAATTGACAAAGCATGAGTGACGTAGCCTGTATGCATACACACACGTAACGTTATAGCGTTGCTTGATGATGATATATATATATGCTAGTGTTGATGCAGAAAAATCTCTATATATAAATCTGTATATATATATATATATATATATATATATGTATATATGCCACCGCTCAGCAACATTATTTGTCATAGATGACCCCGTCTCCTAGACCGAGTCTATCAGCCGACCGTAGCCGACTGTTGTTCAGCTAGTGCGGCCTCTATATACTGTGCATGCAGAGTTGCTGTAGGCGCGTCGAAGCCGGCTGGCCGGAAATTTGTGTGTGGAAACTGCTGCTGCCGCCGCCGCCGCCACCGCCGACAATGTGGTTGGTCGACGACACGCGTCAGAGCGTGACAGCATCTTGTGGCACATAGATACATAGATAGATAGACAGACAGATACGTAGATCGATACATAGCAAGATACGTAGATCGACAACGGGAATAATGAAGCTTCGGCATAGAGGCGGAGCGGGAACACGTTGACACGCCGGCGTGACATCACCGATGGACCCACCGACCGGCCTACGACCGGCCCACATGTTAGACGACGACCACGATAGTTGGGCTCGCATGGGATACATACGAGCATACATACGAACGGGAGTTCAACGAAAAACAAACCGATACATATCTATGACATATAGACACAAACACACACAAACAAATTAAACAAGCCGAAAAAGGACCCGTGCATGTGTGTGCGTGCGGAATGGCATGCGAGGTAAAAGAGGGCAACAGTGGTAGAGGGGCAATCGCATTAAAAGGATAAAAACGACAAACATTAATAACATTTATAAAGTGATTAGATCCAACACATTACTAGTAGAATAAAGGACATCATTAACCTAATATAGAGTGGAAGGATTTGGATGACAAATGACGAAGGAGCGAGATTCAATAACTAGAAGAATGAAAGAAAATAAATAAATAAACAAACAAACTAACAAATTCCATTCAGCAGAGCTAAGTGCATACCATAAGATGTGTGGACAGACCCAACACATCTTGTGTATGAGCGGTGGTTTCTCCGTTTCACAGCTACATTAAACTTACTACGTTAACTCTCTACTCCACCCTATCTCCCTCCCTTCCCTTTGTTTCTGCCTTAGTCCATGTTACTTCAGTAACATGGACTAAGGCAGCCGTCGTGCGACTATGAATGTGGGTCAAGTCAGGGCTTGCTTTCCATCCTCTACACTCTGTTTGTGCTCACTATTGGATGAGGATCGGTGTCTCCATTTAGTTCTATGGACGTTCGCTCTAGCGTGTATGTCTGCGTAGTATGCGGGATGTAGGCGTTCGACGCCCAACGCCTTACGCCCAACGCCCAACGATGATCAATATGATAATGATGCTGATGATGCTGCTGCTGCTGATGCTGATGATGATGATGATGACGATGATAGGTGGGGTGCACCGCGTTTGTCCATCTAGCTCCTGTCGTGCCCCCAGCTCCGCAACGAGCGAATTTTCACGGCCGAGTTGATCTTCCGGGCCGGTTTGTTTGAAGCCGCCACCGTCACCGTTGTCGTCGTCGTCGTAAGCCAGCGACCGTTCAGCCAGCAGTCGTCATTCGAGCGTGCTGTGGGTGTCTACAATCCAACAGGTTGTAGGTGTTTGACTATGCAACGACACCACCCTTCGTGCTGTTTTCGTGTTACGGTTTCTCCCCAACTCCCCCACTACCGCCCTCTGCCTGTCTGACTGTCTGTCTGTCTGTCTTCCCCCCTACCTGTCTTGTGTCCCGTTTTTCTCCCCTCTCCCTGCCTACCTGTCTTGTGTCCAATCTTTCTCCCCCTCTCCCTCCTTCCCTACCTCTCTCTCGTCATCGCACCGCCTCCTTTCCTGTTTCTCTGTTTGCTGGAGGAACCCTACTACTACAACCACTACTACTACTACTATTACTACTACTATTACTACTGCTACTTCTTCTGCTATGATAGAGTCGCAGCAGCCGCTACGCGGGCTATTACTTCTACGTCTATGACCGACCACAACAACACCTACTACGATTACCACCGGTTGTACTATTGCTACTAGTAGTTCGGCGACTATGACTCCTCCCTCGATTATGGTGGAGAAGAACGACAGTTACGACAGCTGGTGGCGCTGTCCTTGGTACACCACCACCTGTATGATCCGATCCGGCCTGCTCTTTTCCCCTTTTCCCTTCTGCCCTCCCCCCCCCCCCCTCCGCACCCTGCCATTCTCGATCTTTCTCTCTTGTTAGAAATCCCGTCATCCGCCGCACGAGAAGACGTCGCCGTTATTGTTGGTTGGCCCCGCGCACCTGCCGCCGGAAACCGCCACTATACTGCACGTCTCGTATAGCCACTCACTGCTTTCGCCGTTGCCTCTGTGTCGTTCGCAGAAGATGTGGAAAATGAATGTGAATGAACGAATGAATGATGAGCAGGAGCAGGAGACAAGAAAAAACAATCATACAACTTCGCCGAAGACGAAGAAAACATCACAAAGGGTCAGAACAGAAGGAAAGCAAAGGAAGAAGCAGTAGCCGCAGCAGCAGCAGCAGCATGGCTACTGTTCACTATTCCTTGTCCTCGAAAGAAGGAGATGAAAAAGAAGTGATGGAAAAATGAATAGAGATGGCAGCGAGAAGCTTGATATGCAACAGAAGAGCAATAGACGTCGTATAAATGAGACGATACGGGAAGCGGGAAATAAAACAAAAGGAAAACTGAAAGAAGATTAGGAAATAGAGAAGAGCACGAAAGTAATAAACGAAAACCAACAAATAGGGACAAAGGCAACAATTAGGAACGAGATTAAGAGGAATAAGAGGCGTTAGAGTCACACGTTATTCTGTTTACGTCACGCTTGTTGTTGTTGTTGATGTTTGGTGCTGCTCAAGTGAGCTCTGTGCTGCGTCGGTCGCTGACGTTCTTTCGGCCAAGTCAATAGGCGACGGGCGGGCAGGAGAGAGAACGAGCGCAAAGGTGAAGGCGCCCCAGAGAAGAGTTGAGCTATACTAAATGAAACGAACACTCTTGGTACTGTTGCCAATAGCACTAACAAAGACTTTTGCTTGCACTAAGACTACTACGACGACGATAACGACTACCTCTACTACTACAACTTTTTTTTGCTATTACCATTGTTGCACTTTGTACTGCTGTTACCTTTAATTGATTTTCTAAAAATGAATTGCCCGCAGCACCTCACCACCGTGCAACAGGCCATTGGCGTCTTACCTATATATGTGTCATGTATTACTCTATCAAATCCATGCCTCAACGAATGCTGCGCACTTTGCACCACATATCGGGGTTCAGTCATAAAAACTGACCATATATATATATATATATATATATATATATATAATTGAAATAGATATCTGTTTACATACACATTCGTTATTATTGTCTTTGTTGCTGTTGTCGCCGTTTCCGCCGTCAAGCGAGCGCGAATATCGATGCAGTGTGCTAACACGACGTGATTTGCCTTGGCGAGTCGGCAACAAACAAGGAAGCCGAGCTAACATTGCTTGGTCGGGTATTGCGAGAAGACGGTATGAACGCACAGATCCGTCCCGAAGGGCATTGGCAAACAACACGAAGCTTGGACCATCATCTCCAGCCAATCAATAGCACCCACGGCTGGCTACCGCGCGTGTCTCCTATGTCCGATGTCTACCTCACGACCTCGACAACGATGTCAGCGGGGACGCCGACAAGAACGTCGACCTTAAAAATAACCTTAACAACAACAACAGCAACGACGACGAAAACAACAGCAGCAGCAACAACAACAACAACAACAGCAACAGCAATAACAGCTACAACAACTATCCCGTCCTATTGCTGTGTTTGCTGCTATAACGATTCGAACGCTTGCAACCACAATAGCCGCCTCTAGCGTAATGCCGCCGCCGCCCCTGCCGTCGCCACCGCCTCTATCACTAGGCGCAAAAGCCCAACGAACGACAGTTGGGCGGCCCGATGGGCTTTACCACCACTGTGACGGCTGTTGGTATTGCAGGCAGCAGCGGAAAAAGCTGCGCAGCGGGGCAACAGGCCGCATCATGGTCATGGTCTACGACTGTCGTTACGGACCGTATAGGTATCAGCCCGCGCCCTGCCCGTGTGGTGACTTGCTGCCACTCGGCTCCTGCTTGTTTTCGACTTTTCGTCGGCAATCTCTTCGTCTTCTGCGTCTTCCTGTCTGCCCCGGGGGAGACGCTCTCCTGTGTGCGCAATTGGCAAATGACGAACAAACGCACACCCGCACCACACACCCACACAAGGCGACACAGTACTGCAGATTCTAAGGCACAACCTTTCTAGACCGCTGTCTGGGCTCGTGTTGTTCCTCTCCTCTTTCTTGCCTTCTCCTCGTACTGTCTCTGTATGTCGTCTTTAACTTTGCCTATCTCTACCTGTTTGTCTTCTCTTTCTTTCCTTCTCCTCGTACTGTCTCTGTATGTCGTCTTTAACTTTCCCTAACTCTACCTGTTTGCCTTCTCTCTCTCTCCCTTTTCTCCCCCCCATTCGTGCTCTGCTACTCCCTATTCTGCCTGCCGTTGACGCGTTTTTCTCTAGGATATTATCTTTAGTAGAGCAAATTAGGTGTGCACACAAACGACGAGTCTGCCGCTGGCATCCGAGCAGCCGCTTCTGTCGTGCCGCCTTTGCCCCCCAATGGAGAAACGCATACACCGACTCACGTGAGCACACATCGATCGATACGCAGACTCCGCTGGAAAGATCCCCTCGGTGGCCCGTATGGCTAGCAGATTAGCACTATCTTGTGTAAGCTAGAAACCAAGCTATATGTTTTCTGGTTTGTGTGTTTTAGTGTGAAAATACATTTGCGGAAAAAATCGCAACGCACCAAACAGCTACGAGGCAGATATATAGATGCCACAAGCTAGTCTTTATGCTATTATCTACTGTGATTTAACCACCATTGTTGGCGCTGCTCGCAAATGTCCACACGTCGCTTATCGTGTGGAGGCTTAGGGGTGCACCAGAAGTAGTATGTCGTTTGCATTTACCGTAGAGGAGATGGAATAGAATACCAGACAACTTCCGTCGGAGTTCCGTACTAGACACTACTTCGAACGCCACTTCACAGATCGATGAAAAAAAACAGCAGCATAGTAATGCGTAACGACATCAATCAAGTAGGCAAGTTTTAGAAAAAGTCGATTAAGGCGTTTACTCAATTCCCACCTGTCCTAGCCAGAGAATTGCAGTGGCTGGCATCCAACGATTGGCAGAGACCAACATCATCGACGCGACTCGTGAATCAATCCGTGCCGCTAACAGAAATTGACGTTGCACTTGCTTCTACGTTGTAGAACAAGTAGCAGCAGTTGTGGGAGTAGCAGCATCTAAAAGGTGGCTTCGTCGCGCTTGGCCCAATTGGCCAATTGTGGGCTTCGTACAGGCGCCCGACGTCCGAACCGCAGTATGGCGAGGCGGGCCTGCACGGCCAGCCAAGTACGACGCTGCTGTTCCGTAATAGTCCGCTAGCAGTCCGCTGGAACCGGCACCGCTACAGCCTCCGGCCCCTCGTCGTCGAGGATGACAAAGTAGATTACTCGATGTCAGAGGCACGTCCAACGACCGGGGGACGTGGGCACATGGGCTGTGGGGAGAGACCGTCTTCCTTCCTTCCAGCCAGCCAGCCCTCTTTTCTCCAGCCAATAGACCATAGAGTAGTGGGAAATGAAAAAATAACGTCAAGCGGGTGCTCACTATTTTTGCCCGGGCCGCTTCGTTCGTGCTTCTCGGTATTCAGACCCCCTTCTCTCTCTCTCTCTCTCTTTTCTCAACATATTCTGGTGCCGCGAATATATATATATATATATATATTGTCTTGAGCACCCTCGCGGCTTCTTTTAGGTTTCCTTTTGCCAGCGCCCTATTCCTCTCTCTCTCTTTAGGTTTTGCCCTCGTTACCCATTTATCTTATCTTGGCTCATATTTTGCTCCATTCCTCTCTCTCTCTCTCTCGATTTGGGTATTTCTTTTCTCTCCAAGTCTGCATCTCTGCTCACCCTTTTCTTTGGTTCCCTCCTTTTCCTTTTCCTACCTTCTCTCTATGGTGATTTCTTAGCACGTAACAACAAAGCGTTGTATGGCCAACCAGCGAGAGAGCAGCCAGTTAGCAGCCCAGCCTAACTCTGAGCAGGTCGAGGACGAATTGGCAATGACAGAACTGCATCTATGAGTAACCATGTTGCGTAGGGGTCTGGAAACGAGCTTCTTTTGACTGGACTAGGGTAGGCTGCACGTCGTTGTCGCTCTCGGCGTGCTCATCGTCGCCTTTCTCCGGACGAACAGCAAGCAGATCGACTGTGCCCAACGCCAACGTGGCCATAGGCCTTCGTCGTGAGAGACAAAACGCCGCCATACGAAACGTGCGACGCCGCTGCTTGATGCCGACGGGTGCCGACAAAGATAAACAAAACGTAGAGAGACAACGGAGCCAATCAAACGGCTACGCTCGCGAGACAACAGCGCTTCCTTATTGTATGTGGCCTAACGGCCGAGCCGAGGCTCTATCGTTCGAGGCGACACGACAGGCTAACACGACGCACATTGAGTTTATGTAGTTTGTAGTCAGAGCATATTTGGCGAATTTGCAAACGAACATGCTGCTATGTCGACGGAACGGAACTTGGGAATTGCCTGACTGTGACCACCTGACTGCGACACTAGAAATGCAGGCTTGGGTCTGGTGCAATACATCGGGTGCAATTTAGAGGCTGTGTTTTCCATGATTTGCGGGTTTGGCTTGAAGTTTCTACAAAATGGCAGTAAAAAAACTTGGCTACGAGATAATACACTAGATGTCTCTATAAAATATTTAAACAACTAATGTGTACAGTATATTAACCATGACAAAGTATGTTTTTATTTGTACAAATAACTGACTGCGCGCTCTCTCACAACGAGAACGTTCGGGACTTTATCAAATAGTTAGTAAGTACTCAAATGCTTATATAAACTGAGTGATAGGGTCTGCTGAACTTGGCTTACTATTCAGACTATTCGTGGCCTTCTTGATTGCTACTTCTTAACGTTTTTCCGAATTTTTCGGGAGTTAACTAACTTTGGGCTCTAAGCCGTAAACACATCTGAAAAAGCCGCGGTGACTAGACCCCAAATTTGTTTTTATGTCGTTTTTTTAAAAAGGTCCTCTTAATACACAAGAAGCTGATTTTTGGCCAATTCGCAGATTTCAAAAGTTTCCGTTGTAGGCAACGCGAACAATAACGCTACTCATTCCATATCCATATATTAGATATTTAATGCATCCAATTACAATCGCTAAAGTGCTTAATACCGGCTGCTCTAAAATGGCAACGACATGGATTTTCTATTTACTAGTTTGATACTATTGTTAATACCTTGTAGGACTGTTTCTTTTATCTATTAAAGCGGAGCAAATCGAAGAAGTTGATGGATTTGATACTGTGGATTTTAGGAACAAACCGAATATGTGTCTATTTCTACCACGTTCGTTTTGCAACTTTGTCTTGTCATAAAAATTAGGCTGCTATATCTGTTGTAGTGCTTCGCAACAATTCAAAATTATGGAGACCGATAAAAATCGCAAAAGTGCGGAAAAAGCACACTATAGCTGTGAACAATAAACTGACACCTAGTATTTATGACGCACACAGTACCGCATTAAGTATACTGAGGACAAACTAACTTATAGGACTGATGTGCGGTGTGCTGTAGTTCCAAGAAGGTGCGATCCTTGTACCTACAGGCAATTCGAGCCCAAGGACACTGAGAATATCCTAACGTATGCAAACTGCTTGCATGGAGTAGTTAAACATGCACACAAATGTCTCCCGTAATCGTATTTTACACATTTTGGAAGAAAAATACGCTACCTGAAAATGGTTTTTCGTTAAAGTTTGGGCATTACCATATAGCACAAGGTAAGTTTCTGCAAAACTGCAGAGCTTGAAATTAGGCATCGGTGACGCAACCTTAATGTGTAGCTGAAAACCGCTAATAAACGTTCGATAACGCGGCCTCTTAATTTTCGCTTTAAACAAATCTTAGTACCCACATTAAGTAAAATGGTGATACTGCGCATCTACGACGACACTATCCGCAGAGCTGGTCACGACGATATATGATCTTACATATATCGTCGTTCCGTATGACGGTTGAATGCCGGCGGGCAAAAGAATTAGCACACAAGGCCACGCAGGCAGGATACTTTACTCGCACACAGCAGCGTATCGATAATTAGACGTTTATTAGGCGCGCGAATTAGTTGGCCGACTTAGTTGGAGGTTGTGGTGGTCTCTCTTTGAGTGTGTACTGGACTCTAACATCGCCGCTGCCTCTAGCGACTCGTTTCCTCTCCTACGCCGAGCTTTATGCGACACAGCTACGCGGTGTAATTTGTTATGACCGTTCCCAGACCAGACGAAGTAGTAGTAGTAGTAGTAATAGTAGCAATATACGTTGGTCGAACAGGAATTGTGTCGACAGTCCCGTTAGGAGCCCTGAGCCCATTGGCTGTCTCGTCGCCCGTGGTTGGCAGGAAAGAAAAAACGTCATCCAGATGCGGGCCTACGTTCTGACCACTACGCTGCCGGGATTTACTCGGTACTCGCACTGTAGACGGGCGGATTTTGCCTCACCGTGCGGTAGGTGCCTATAGGTCCAAGCGGTGCGGTTCGCTAACGCACCGCCGAACCAGTCAGCCAGCAAACAAAACTGCTGCTCACTGGAAGCTACCATTATCAGCATCGACTTCTGATTGCTCGTTCTACTGGGAGGCTGCTGGCGAAAGCACACCAGTCAGAATGGCACTGTGTGAAAGCAACTGTGTAAGATCGAAAGAGTGAGTGAGTTTTGCGACTGGCCCAGTACCGCCGCATATTTGAGGGCGGTAGCAGAAGGGGGGTGGTGGACATAGCACAAGATAGAGTAAACGCGAAAAAAAACAATTAGAAAAACAGATAAAGATTTATATATATATATATATATATATTTATATATATAGAGAGAGAGAGATAGAGGGAGAGAGGGAGAGAGAGACAGGGGTCAGCACGACGTTAGCAGACGAGAAACGATCATTTAGGGGTCATCCTCGTCTGGGCAGGGCAGATAAAAGAGCATCACAGCAGGGCTTGTGGTGTTCTTCCATTGAACGTGGCGTGACGGATGCGGGCATTGATACGATAGCTGCTTGAAGCCACCCTTGAAGGAGGTCGGTTTCCAGTGAACGGGCTAAAAACTCGACGAAACCGCGGATGGAGAAGCAAGCAATGCGACATCGAGTATATGAGATCAAAAATGGGCTAAGCACGTTTTCAGCGGGATTTCCTCGTTTTGCTATTCTTCTTCTGACCGAACGTCCGACCCAGTGACCTGATCTGACTGAGCAACCTTGATTAACTTGGCCTGATCGGCTGCAGCGATTGTCACCACAGCACAAGCATCATATAGAGAGGGAGGGCGGTGAGGGGCAGCGAAATTAGGAAATATACCCCTAGCCGTACACGGCCGTGGAGACTCCGCCGAATGATGATTATATTTTTTCGGTGTGCATGATTAGAATTGTTGCTTCTGTGGCCTGAGCCTGATTTGGGGTTCATTCCGGGATACAGAGAGAGAAAAATCAAGAGAGAAAGAGGGAGAAAGAGATAGGGGAGAGGTATAGTGACACTGATTGTGGAGATTTGTTCAGTTTGTTGTGCAGTTAGCTCGCCTTCTTTCAGTGTCAAGGACCGACGATACGGCAGTTGGTCCCGCAAGGTTTAAACCAGTCTTTTTCACAGTCGATTCAAAAGTTGCCAATTCCATGCGTTTAGAGCTCACGTGGATTGTGATCGAAAGTAGAGAGATAGACACGAAGATTTTAAACGTACGCATAGTTTTCGTAGGTAATTGCTAATATATATATATATATATATATATATATATATAAAAATCATTGTATCATCATCAAAAGAAAATTGTCAGAAATCATGCAGAACGGCAGTCAGTAGCTTGAGCACTGACTGCCAAACATCGTGCTGCTGTTGCAGCCGCCACAACCGACTGGTTTCCTCTCCTATAAAAGGGGTCTGTCTGTCTGTACGTCTAGACACGTACTACACTGCGCCTCTCGTTCTCTATCTCTCCCTCCCTCAGATTAGCGTTTAATAATCTCTCTCAGACTGGAGTCTGATTAATTAAAAGTTGCGTACCCGCAGGTGTACCACGTCCAGCATCGGCAGTAGCTACCAGCGGGATGCCGCGGCGCATACGTTTCGACGTGTGGACAGAGACGTAGGCAGAACCAGCAGGAAAAATAAAGAAAAGGGTGGGCAGGGAGAGAGAGAGAGATAGAGAGAGAGACAGCAAGCAACCAAATGTTGGCAGCTCTCCAAGACCTCGTTTGCTCGTATGACATTCACTCGTTGGCCAACCACCACGATCCGCAGCACTCGTTCTATGTCTGTATGTTCGACGAGGCGGCTTCCCTTTGCAACGTTCTGTCTTCCTGCCGCTGTGTGTAGCATTCGCTGATGCTGCTGCTACCACTACCAATACCAAGACTGGTGCACGAGGAGATAGATGCCCGCGTGCGTGGCGCATGTTATTTCATCCACACCTACATACATACATTCATTCATTCGTTCAGGATATGCATGCAGGCCTAGACGGACAGACAGACATATAGATGTACGTGCCAGAGAGTACGCTAAGCAAATGTCGCGGATGTACCAACGAAAGCAGCTGTTCTTAACTTAATCAAAAGCTTGGTCGGTCGGGAAAGAAAAGTTAAGCCCAATCACCGAGCCACGATCGTTTGCGCGATTGTCATATATATATATATATATAAGCTTGCCTGAGCGGCCTGCCTGAACGTATGCGTTCATGCGTCATGTCGGGTCCTGTTTCATGCGTCATATCGGAGTCTGTTTCAAGTATAATGTAAACAAACGTAGCCAACCATGACCGACTCAGCAACCGCTTCTACGGAATTTCAGTTATGACCGGCTATTGTTTTCGCTTTTCGCGCGAGACGGAGCCCTAATGAGATTATAAAGTTATTTGGCCGTATTCGCCGTTGTGACAGTTCTCGCAAGACTGAAGCTAAGTGTAGGCGTCTGCAGAAGAAGCAGGATCGCGTTCCCACACAGCAGTACGGAGAATTCACATAGAGTGCGCTGTGTGTGAAGACGCTAGAAGTAAGTGAGTCACAAATGCATTGCAAGAATGCAGTTGAGACAATCCTCGTTTTTCTCCGTTAAATCTAGACGAAATCTCTCTGATGTGTTGGTGAGACGAAGACGTCGCTTTCATGTCGGCATGTTCTGGCTTCCCTCAAGCACGACGCAGCAGGCCGTGTTCGATTCCTTTCTAACCAGAAGATATTCACCGTACCACACAAAACAACCACAAATAAATTTCCAGTTGGCGGGCCCATTATCCTGAAGGTGTCCCTAGAGTAGGGGAGAGCAAATTTCCAGCTTATGTGCACGTCTTTACTGCGATCTCTAGTGCGCGAAGAGACGCATTGGCACTATGTTTTTTTGCCAAAAGGCCGAACAGTGGCATAGGACGTTTACTTACGCGTCTACAAACTACAGAGTGCAAGCGTAACTAAATTCTGTGTCAAATGGTTTGCAATACCTGTTCGAGTTCGCCGGCGTACCCGCACATACTAGCTGTTTAGTGCAAAGGTGCCTTGTGAAGCATATGACCACGTTATGGGATATAAGAGTTTGTGGGTTCTAAACGGTCCACACGTAAATCTTTGCGGATTACTATGTGTGAGACGTTATCGAGGCGAGATTCTAACAAAAGTCGACTCAACAACATAGAGTCGCTCTCTGCCTCTATTCAGCAGGGGGCGTTTGCAAATTCTATAGGCTGGTTTTGTAAGATAATACCTGTAGCGGGGTAGGCCTCGAATCGAAGCGATTCGGTTACTTAAGAAAATGGCGGTTACGTTGAATGGACACTTCTGTTGGGACCGCTATTGCCGGCACGTGCATGAAATATTCATTTTTTTTCCAATTTGATATAAATATATATAGATATATATATATAGTCATTTAAATATATAGATAGCTATATATATATATATATATATATATATAGATATAGTATATAGTATATATATATCTATATACTTATATATATAGAGGGCAGCTAATTGAGGCCAACTCGCGTCGCCTAATTCAAATGCTGCTTTGTAACTGGAGATATAAGAGTTGTAACTTTGAACTGTTTTATTAGTAGTAGTAGAAATGGTAGGTAATCGACCGGTCGAAGCATCTTTTCATCTTCGCCGTCTCCTTTCGGGGCTGACTCTCAGCCAAGATTTAACGTCCATGGGACTGCTTTTCGCATTGCTTCATAGACGGACCCCCATAAATACAAATGTGCAACGGTGGGGCTCGAACCCGCGCACCTATGTGTCTCCTTCGGTCGCGAGGCGCAGACGCATGCCACCACGCCACCGGGCTCGACCATCTTCGCCGTCTAAGCAGTTTACTACGGCTATTTGACGACAGCATGCCGATGTTTCAGGAATATTCAATTTCGAGCGATTGCAAATACGGAGCCTGGCAGATGCATTTTAAATATCAGGGTGTTTCGTCCAAATTGACGCGTACTTTATCGCCCATTTTTAAGTTCGTACCGATATAAAAATAGAAAGTTCGATGAAACGTTTTATGTAAAGTGTGCAGGGGGGGGGGGGCGGGGGGAGGGATCCTGACACACATTTTTATTCAATAACATAATAAAACTTCTCGGGCTGGTAATAACAAAAACATAGGAAGAGTAACTAAGGTCGTCGTACACAATCCTGCGCATGGTTGTCATGACTATTATTACTATGGTTCATTAACATTCAGGTTAGGTAAATTATTAACATATAAATGAGACACAACTAGTGCTTTCTTTACATCACTGGATCTTCTCTTATCTTGTTAGTTCAGTTATTGACTGAACTGCTGGACATGCTGCGGCGTGGTATCTGTCGCACTGGCCAGATCATCTCGTGCACCTACAACACTCCTGAGGATCGTGGAATTCTTCTGTGCTGCACAACATGTGATTAAACCCGCGGGCTGCCAAAGCCGTAGTTAAATGTACACTCTTATACATTCATGTTTTATTATACAACTTTTTATGTTAGCACTTTGGAGTAAACAATTGTCTCCGCGTTAACGTGTGGATCCGGGTTCTCTAACCCGGGATTAGCCCAGTTCGACAATGTGCCTCGAACAGATGCTGCGTTTCCTCGTTGGATGTCGAGCGACAGCCTCTGACGCAAAAATTTCGATGCTCTCGAGTCTCCCGTGGAGAGGTTAAGGCTTCTACCTACGCGCTGAATCAATTTCAATGTAAGCGGGCCTAGTCCTCCCATTGTTTCAAGAGCCAACGGACAAAATTAGTGCGGGTAACCAACGCCAGAGTATTTTCTACATTTGTTAGCCTCTGCTAACCTAGACGCATGACCTGCCTGGTACCACTCTTATATTTGACTGCTCGCTTGGCCGTGCTTGTCATCGCTACTGTAGTATATATTTCTATGTCGATTTTTTTAGTTTTTTGTCTACTTTATAGTATGTGCTTCAAACGCTCTCGTTCTAGGTCTGGCGCAGAATCGTACCGCCTTCTAAACCTATGTTGTTTTTCTGGTACTCCGTTTCTGGCTTCGAGGAGGTACGCAAGTATATCTGATACTATCCCCAAGAATATCTTATAGGGGCAACTCTTAAGTGTTATTCCCCTCCAAGCTTCCGGCTCTGTTTTTATGCCCTTTCCTTTAGGTATAAAAACTAGGGTATCCTCCTTCCACGCTTTAGGCATTTTTCCGGATTTTAAGCATGCGTCAAATAGAGCTTTCCAGCACGGCCCCAGTGCCAACGTTTGCGGTTGTCAATGTTTAGATTTGGGCTGTACCGATTCGTTTTTGAGTCTTTGTTGTGCACACTCTGCCGTGAATCTTTCCTTTACAATGGTCCGATTCTTGTGCAACCCTATACACGGCTGCAATCCGCTAAACTATTTGTAGACTGATATAAAGGAAACTTTTAATATTGGCGGACAATAGCTTTTTCGCTCATGTTACGAAAATGACGCATCATTTCCTGCTATGGTTAACACGTATTCATGTTCTACTGGAGCTAAGCTTTCGTCTGTTGTCTATAAGCTGCGGATGAGCGGAGGTCTGATACGACAAGGCTTCAACTTGAAAAGCGCGCCAATATATACGCAATATATATATATATATATATATATATATATTGTGATATTGTTGCTTGATGATATTTATACGAAACATTCTATATATATATATATATATATGTATATTGCGATTCTGTAGCAAAATGATTTCCGATCAAAGACGAACGTTGTTTGGCTTTCACGTTTCCGCCTTGACGCCGAGGGCTCGCCGGGGGGGGGGCTCGATCCGAAGCATTTGCGCTAGCGGACAGCCGCACAATCTACGAAGCCACGTAGAAAGCTTCGTGGTCCGTTTGTGGCCGTCGCGTAATGAGCAAATCGAGAACGAACGAGAACGACAGCGGGGGGAGGCAGCGGTGGTGGCAGTGCGGCCCAGGCGCACAGGGGAGAAAATGTGTCGTTCTGGGGGTTGTGGGAGAGAGAGAGAGACAGAGAGAGGGAGAGGGAGGCAGAGAGAAATACGAGTTGGTAATGTGGGCCAGCCGTGCCGAACTCATCTGGCTGACTGACGGCGGCAACCCACCCCGCCTAACTTCTGCTCGGACGGCAGAAGAACGCTCCAATGGCCGGCACCATTTGTAGTGCATTAGTGTTGCGTTTAGGAAAATGGGGCCCGCCAAACCAGCGGACAGGTGGGGAGGAGAAGGAAGCGGGGGGGGGGGGGGCGACAACCAGTCGTACTCTGCACATAGAGGTAGATGATACTTTTCCAGCTGTTAGAACAGCTGCTACTACACCAGGGCTGCACCAGGTTGCAGGTGGCCATTCATTCCTGCTTGAGGTTGAGTGGCTGGTTGAGGCGGACACAGGTGGAAGGCAGGTCGACGGATGCTACGTTATTACTGTGACTGCCATTCGTGCAGCAGGGCAAGCTGACCACCCATTGTACTCAATAGCTGGCCATTGTCGTCGACGACGACGACGACAACAACGTTAACTTGCGCCATTAAATCGTTGCGAAAAGCGTGCGAGGAAAGAGGAGAGGGCGAGACAGGAACTGCGAAACTGCTCTTGTGTGGAATGCGGCCGTAATGCCCGGAGGCGGCCATGCACATCATAAAGAGAAGAGTGAGGCGGTAGGACAGACAGAAGGGCAGCGCACGCCAGGAATTACGTCCATTTATCTGTGTTTGCTAGCAGGTCAAAATGAAGGCGGACGAACGCTGGCAGAGCTATTGGCACCAGCAGCAGCAGCAGAAACACGGCAATATCGTATATTCACAAAGGCAAAGATAAATCAGCAGCCTATCAATGGCCGCAGGCAGCAATATGCAGCGAATATCTCGCAACTGATGTACTAGCCACATTTAGCTTGACAGGTTTGAAATTAGAAGAAAATTCAACAACACAGACAAAGACGAGCAAAAAGCAACGCGGAGGGAAACGAGTTGAGGGAGGAGGAAGCGCTGGGAACGACCCGACGCGGTGGAGGGGGGTAACCAAAGGGGTGCGGCAAGGGTAGTCTCGGACGCCCTCCACGAACCAGGCTGCAACCAGAAGCAAGAACCGACAGACAGTCGACAGCCAGCCAGCCAGGCGACAGCGGGGGGAGCCGGTTGAAGTTTTGGTTCTGTTCGCGAAGTTGGTTCTGGACGAAGACGAGCGAGCAAACCCAACGAGTTGAACGTTACACGGGTCACCGTCGTACCGCACCGCCTTCGCTGTCCTCTGTCCAAACGCTTTTACTACTGTTACACAATCACCAATTGTTTTTCGTGGCATTGGAATTTAGGCGCAATCAGGCAGCACAGCTTTGGGAATTGGGTCGACAACCTCGTTCGAGCATCGTTTTTTGCGACCGTCATTGCGTTTTAGGTAGGCACTCGGCTCAAGTGTGTGGCCGGTTCAACAGTTCATATCTGTATTTATTTCGCTGTATGCGTCAATTACCCATTTTGAGACAGTACAGTAGAGGTATTGTTGTTGTTGTTATTATTATTATTATTATTATTATTATTACTATTACTATTTTCCATTTACAGTCGCCAATATAATGTATTATACTGCTGGCTTGACGTACCAGAAGGACCTAAACGAAACCTTACGTATGTAATAAAGGAAAGAAGTTAGAGTTCGTTCATCAGAGAATATCAGGCACCATAAGTGGGCCTTGCGCCTTAAATAAAGAAAGGATCTCGGCACAAAAGGCTTGAAGAAGGTTGGTTGGTAGCAGCAGCAGTATTAACAGCAGCAGCAGCAGAGGTAGGTTTGATCTGCTGCCCCCGATGCCGTCGTCGTCGTCACCATCGCCAACGTTGCTCAGGGAGCAGTGCCTGACTAACTGCTAACGCGTCTGAGGGAGAAAACGGCATGAACTGGGGCCGCCGAATGCCGTCCAAGATCAGAATCAAATGAGGTGTGGCGGGGCAGGCGGCATGGCCCTAAGCTAATTTACAAAAACTCTCTTTTCTTGAACACTGCGCCGTTCCACGGGATCCTGACGAGGAGAAGACCGTGCCGTTCGTTGTTCGTCACGGTCGACATCTGGCGGGCGGCCCGGATTTCTCTCTTTCTCGTTCGCCCTGTACTCTTCCGCACTCTCCTCTTTTTTCCTTGCCCTTCCTGCCAGCCTGCTTCGTGCCCCAGTGTACAGACGGGAACGGCGCCGTGCACGAGGCGTGCAGGCACGTTGTTGAAAGTACAGAACTCTTCATATCTCGAGAGTGCTCTTCAGTGAAGCGCACTTTGCACAGCAATTCCTCCCCCCCCCCCCGCCGCCTTCATCTGAGAAGTGCTCACGACGAGAACGTCGTCAGTCGAGAGGAGCCGCACACGCAGAAAGTAAACGACGACGATAACGACCGATTGCTTGCCTACCGGGTAGTTCTCGCGTCACGCTCTTACGGCGCTTAGGATAAACGCACTTACGATTCTCGATCGTGCTACGGGCCCGCATCACGCGACCTGGCGGTGACGTCTTGTAGGTATCGACTGCATCGATTGCATCACGCCAGATTATCCACGGGAAAAAACTAGCTAATAAGCTAGCCACAATGTTGACGATGAAAAGTGTTTAATATATCGGTATTTCTCGTAGAAATAATGAAGTTATGGCTGCCCAGATACGCGTTTTTTCAAAAGACAAGCTGTCTCTTACTGCTGGTGCCGGTAATAGTTTTGTTACAATGACCCGCATACACTAGACAATGCGGGTGCATAGGCCGGTAGGTTTAGGTTATACTCGCAATCTCCCTATCGCTTGTTGATGTGACCGCAGATCATTATCACACCAAAGAAGGTTCGGGTATGAGCCCAAGATGAGGGGACAACCACAGCTTTCTGCAGTTCATCAGTTATATGATCGAAATATAGTTTTTGTTTGTTAGAGATGTGGATAACAATTTGCTGGAGCAAGTAGAATTAAGACAAACATGAGCTTGTGCTGAGAGACGCCTAAACCTGTTTATATTACTTGCAGAACCATGCTTTTAAAATCATCCGTTTGGAACATTTAGATGTTATTGCTGAGCAGGTAGCGGAATCCCGTCCTGTATCAGCGCCGAATTGGTTAAATGTGTCGGCCCGATAAGATGCTGGGACAGATTTGTGCCAAGAAAGTAGGGCAGAAATAGTGGGTAATAGGATGCGAGCTGAGGCACTCCTCAGTTAAGCGCTCCTTCCCGGGCTGGAGTGGACATGGCTGTCATGCCCCGATCAGACGATAGGGATCGGCCTAGTGAGTCTTCGGCGGCTGACGACGCCAGACGGCTGCCCGAGATGATGAGGAAATTATACCCGCCCGCTGAAGTGGCGTACAAAATTACAGGTTGATGAGAAAAGAGCACGTTGGGGCGGTGGCTCGGGGAGCCGGATGAAGACAGAGGTGTGTCCATCGTTTAGTTCTGCCGGGTGCGTCCTATCCTTGCCTCGGCTCGTCTGGCTCTATATCGTTTCTCTTCGGAGCTCTCTCGGCGGCGACTCGCATCGTTTCGCAGACGATCACCTACCCACGCAAGCGTACGAGCGTGTGGGCTCAGAGGCACCTGTAGAGGAGAACAAGCAGACTTCCAGCTAAACAGGCGCATCCATGACCGCACCCGTCGTATCGCTACCGGTTGAGACGGGAAACCTTTTGAAAACTGTGTGCGTCTTCGTGTATCTGCGTATTTGTGTCTGGTTGTGTGTGTGTGTGCGAAGATAATATAAACATAATTCTTTTCTCATTTAGACCCTCGTTGAAGAGCCTTAGTCAAGGGCCTTATCCCGACGCCCGTACTAGCGGATCCCGCGTTGCAGCTACAAGCAGACAATTATCAGGCCATAGAGTCTGTTATGATCTCGTTGCCCCACCATTGCACTGCCAATCTTAACGAGTCTAACCTAATGCATTATCAGCATTGCCACCGCTGCCTATTTGTGAAGAAGCTGTGTCATGGCGTTCTATGGCGTTTTAGTTGCCTGTTAGAGTGTGCCGACGTTCGCTGTGGGTCGCGCACGACTGAGGGAAAAGTTCGCCTTAAAGCTAGTTTTTGTGCGTCATCTGGCTACCTCGCCTATTCAAACAAGCTGTTACTTCGTTCGCTTCGTGCTCCAAATAATGGATGGGCATTGCGACAGGCCACTCGAGCAAGCCTGCCTGACGAGCATTTTGTATGAAACAAAGCATATATCGGGTAAGTGGCAAAAATAGCAGCAGCGGTAGTTACAATAGTAGTAGTAGCAGTAGTAGAATTGTTGTTTTTGTTGTTGTTGTTGTTGTTGTTGTTGTTGTTGTTGCTGTTGTTGTTACTGTTGTTGTTATTGTTGTTTTTGTTGTTGTTGTATTAGTAATAGTAGTAGTAGTAGTCGTAGTTGACTCTGCTGTTGTTGTTGTGGTGTTCGTCGGGATCTTTGAAGTAGCCCCAGAAACAGTCAAAGGTTGGGCCCTTGGTTGCTTGGTCAGATTGTAAAGCCGCTGTATAGTAGCATAGTCGATAGTGCTCCGACAATAACTGTACAATAACTGGTATAGCAGGCAGGGTCACCGGGCGAAGTAGTAGGCAAATTATTATCACCTCTTGGCCGCCGCGACGTTTGGCTCAAGGCATTCTGGCGGCAGTCGTTCAGCTGCTATGCGGGCCGTGTGGGGGAACGGGAGGATTCAGATGATCACCGTTTTTCGTCCACTCGCTCTCACAAACACCCATCCATACATCCATTCATTTATCCAACGGTCCCTGGCGTCCGTGCACCACCGTGCCCCACTCACCCGACACATGGCATCTGTACGTAAGTGGGAAATACGACGACAGTACGTTTATGTTGTGCCGCAGCACTTGAAAACGAGCGTCCACGACAACGATGCAGACGGCGACTGCTGGAGGTAGTTTGTTGAGTTGCCCTGCCCCACCCCACTGCGTGCCGCCTACCATAGGGAGGGGACATAGAATCCATTGCTACCCCCTTCCCCAGCAGCTTATAGACGTTCCAAGCCGTTTCGGGACCAGCCCGTAAGGCCATTTCGATTATACGCCCGTTGGCTGCAGGCGGCGTCCGTACACGGATAGTATATAGAATGGATGGATAGATAGATAGATAGATAGATATAGACACGCAGACGACTGTTATGACCCACAAGACCGTAAGCCGAAAACAGCCTCCTGCTTGCTTCCTTGCTCGTTCGCCCGCCAACCTCTCACCTGCCTATCCACACCTGCATACAAATCGCCTATCCACGTTTACTGCCCTCACCGTCAACTCAACGTTCAGCGCCGTCTAACGGTCGTCGACCGTTGAGGCGACACCGACGTGCTGGCCGCCATCGTCACCATCAGCCCTGCTGATGCTGCTGCCCGTTACCCGCTAGTTTCAGCTAGCCCATCTGCCGCTCCACCTGCTTCCGCATCCCACCAGCCTCCTCGTCCAATAGACGCTAGAAGGAGGCCGTTTGCACAATTGGCTGTTCACTAGTTAGCTTGACCGGCATCGAGCAGTAGAAGTAGCGGTAGTAGAACAAATACTTGCCCAGTAGTAGTAGTAGTAGTCGTCGTCGTAGTGGTAGTAGAAAACAACGAACAGGCGGGAATCACCTGCCACCCGTCTAGAACCCTACCGCATCCGTTCGTCCGTCCGTCTGCCAGCATGATGCCTGTATGATGGCCTTTTTAGGTCCGCGTAGTAGGACATTGCCCGCTGTAGCAGCGACATTGCCCACGGGGCCACCCCCCAAAGCGGCCCCGTTGATGGCAGGTAGACCGTCAGACAGGCCCGGTGTTGCCGGTAGCCTAGCGGGGCGCAGCCGGCGCCGCCGCCGCCGTCGCTGCCTCACAGACTTACGCCTTGGCCATACCGTGCAGCTAGCTGGACGACCAATTCAGTCTCATAGCAACAAAGCAATCGAAAAATAACGAGAGACCTACAGCGCCGAAAAGGGAAGCGGGAGGACGAATGGGGGGGGGGAGGGGGGCAATATTAGAATACGATGTTGTACGCGGATGAAAGAATGCTGGCTAAGGCAGAGCGTAGGCAAATGCCTAGAGCCTTCGATGATGACGGCCTTTACAGCCGTCGTGATTGCATGGGACGTGATTGTGGTCGTGGTAGTGCAGTAGGCGTAGCAGCAATGCTGCTAGCATTAATAGTAATAACGGCTGTGGACTATAGCCCGGCAAAGGGGAACTCAGGTGCCGGATGGAGTACGGAGGCAACCAACCTACTAGTAAGGGCTGCCTCGTCGACATAGTAAGCTATGATTGTTCTGCTTACGACCCACCACTAGCAGGTTACGTAGAATGGTCGACATATATGGTAGACATGAAAAAACGGCGTGTTTTCTGCTGATGCCGTACACGTTTTGGCACACGTCAAAAAAGTGACCGCGGTTCGATTTGTTATAGGATAGTGGTCGTTAAGCTTATAATAATAATAATAATAATAATAATGTATATATATACTCCATTTACAGAACATAGTTCGATAGGGGCAATTTAAATCTATTAACTTTAAATCCTTATCATAAAAATCGGTACGATTTAATCTCAAGCTCAGCAGTCGAACTGGTATATATATAGCCTTTTCTGCAAAATATGTTTAATCGTTATAAAAGCTGAAAATGTGTTAATTTAAAAACATTGAGCTAAATGGTGAAAGCTTAAACATAAATAATTTTGCCGTCCGAAGAAGACGGTCTAATTAATAAAAAGTATATATCAGACACAAACGATAACCTTTTATGCAAAGTACCCCCAATTATCACAATTAGTAAATATGTGATAATTTTGGAAATTGTAAGCTCAATTAATAATTTTTAAGAATGTATTTACACTTGTCATCTAAAAAGGACGGCTCCATAAAAAAAAAAAAAATATATATATATATATATATATATATATATACACACACAGTAAAGGACACACAGCATATCGTGTGCGCCTTCAGCAGATGTGAGTTGTTCCATCAGTCTCGTTATGCATTACAATTTGTGCTAGCATATCAGCTGCTACCGCGCAAAATAGTACCAGGGTTGAGCGTGTTGTACATCGAGACTGCTTGAGCTAAATAGACCACTAGCTAGGGCGTTGCGTCGCAGAGTGCGATACATTCTGTGCGATAATATGGCCCGGCCTGCCTCTACGTCGAATACTCGTTAGGTAGACGGGACTCAACGTCTAGGGCTTGTGTCGTCAATAGGCTTTGATGTTTACGGCGTTCGTTCTCTCCAACTTCGGCGACTAGTTGGCATGTTCAATCACTCACCTCATCCTCTCTCGCAGCTGCCACTGCCGTTGGAGTCGCTGTCGAGGCAGTCGTCGTTGCGGTCGGCGACGTTCGCGCAAGAAGAGATTGCGTGCCCAGCTCCATAAGTTTCAAGCAAGACTTCATTAGCCATGTATATATTCAGCACGATATCTGGATATGCGACCAGGCCGACAGCCAGGAAGCGAAAACGAGTAGCAAAAACTAGGTATCGAGCGAGTTTCCCCTCCACTGTATATATATATATATATATGTTTGAACGAAAGACTATAGGGGGCGTAAAGTATCAATTCAATTGTAAATGGGAGAACGAAGCGAAAATCTCAACCAGTTGGTAGATGGTGAAGAGCAAACAGGTAAAGACGATGGAAGCTGGCGGCCGGGCAAGCGTAACGTGATTCGGGACACGCCATCAGAAATGCGGTCAGAGGCAGACGTCATAGGCTCTAGACCGGGGGCGAATCCCCCGACCTAAACGGAGATTCCGAGGTAAGGGCAAAACTCCCAGACTATATCTAAGGCAATAACGACGAATTGATGAGCATGACAAGGAAGCAAAACAGAAGGAGGTATAGTAGGTAGGCCGGAGTGAGAGAGAGAGAGAGAGAGCGGGCGTAAAAAGATAGAGCGTGCTTATGGTGAGAGAAGCGTGCACGATTAACGATTGGAACGATTATCTCTAGCGGCGAAGAACAAAATAAGACACCAAGCCATGCGACTGCTGTGATCTGGAGAAAGGTACATAGGAAGCAAGAGGAATAGCAAAAAAAGGCCAAGGTACATTGAAAAGCAGGAAGGGGGGGGGGCAAGTACCGAGATAAGAGAAGGATCGGGGAGTTACTAGTGCGGCGAAAAGAATTAGCATTGAAAAATCACTGTAGATAACGGGTAACAAAGGTAAGGATTATGAAGGCGACGGCTGAGAAAATGCGTGTCGAGGGTCCCAAAGCAGGGAAATATTTATGTGAGTGATCGAGTGTGAGAAAAAGATGGGTGTACAATATATTGGTAAAAAAGGGGCGCGGCAAATTAGGTAAAAACTATGTAGAAAAATATGGGAAGCGCTACTGACTGCCACGTCAATAACTTCCGGCCTATCATCTTTTCAGGGAATGCGATTTTTTCTTTTCAGTGGATTTTGCAGGTTTATTGTCCTAACGCCCTATATTAAATTTTTAGTGCGCTTCTCTCCTTACCACCTTCGGCCACCGGTGACCCCATCTTTAAACCATTTTTCTCCCATTTCGCGCTATTTCACCATTTAGATCTCTATCTCTTGCTGTGTCTCTTGACCGCTTGCACTCCTTTATCAATATCAATCTCGACGCAAAGACTTGCATGCTTGGACGCTCTTATATACACGTTTATGTACCTATGTACGTTGTTCCTCCTCTGTCTCCCGAATAAATAATCGTTGTTTTATATAATATATCGAAATACGCCTGGTATTAGACAACAATGTGTGGCGACGCTAGTAAGCAGTTAGCTGAGTAGAAGCGTTGTAAACTGATTTTACATCATAAAGTTCTTGTTAACAAAGCTAGAAGCTAGAAGCCTGTTTGTGTTTGCCAATGGATAAATCCATAAGATCGAGTAGCGCGTTAAGCTTAGAGTCCCTATATTACTTTGGATGGCCAACTAGGTCAGGCAGAGCGTGCTATGCAAACAAGTACTCACAGTACGCAATGGTGCTGAAATTCGCCCTGGTGGAGCCGGAGATCGAAAAACTAGGGGTCGCTTACGCAACATGAACTTTTCTGCCGAGGCATAGTTTCTGTTTGACTCACCGCGGTTCACTGGTATCAGTTAGGTAAAACTTCAAAGTATTCGAGCTTTTTGCCAGATTCGGTCTTTTGAAAGTCGCTCACGCTTCATGTAAACCCAACAGGGCTCGTTTTTGAACTAGTGCGTATTCTTAGTTATCTGATCTATTTAAACAGACGTGTGCACACCGAGAAGAACTGACAGGCCTGTGGGTATTTGCGAGTCATCCAGATAGCATAGTAGTGGTTGTAATGCTTTGGCGCGTTCGACTTACCTAGTGCGATGCTGGTATCTGGAGCCTATGTTACGTTACTAAATGCGAATTTAAAAAAATGTCTGCTTTGCAATACACACATATTCATAAATAATTGAACAAATACGCTGGCTTACGTGCTTATACACACCGGCACTGTGCACGATGTTGTATCGCGGTCGATTCGCCTTGATGAGTGGTTGATTGAATTTTAACGTTTTTATTTTATATATATATATATATATATATATATATATATATATTGAACGTAATCAATCATTTACAGTCGTACCATGACATTTGGGTCCCTGCGAACGTGTGCACCATTACGGGGGGTCCAGTGTATATATATATATATATATATGGGCAGACACGGGCAATTCGTTAATTTGGAAATAGAAAGCTCAATGAGTTTAATTGTTACATTAGCCGTCTGAGAGGACACACCATTAAAAATGCATGTGAATATACTTGTGCTTTTGGCAACTCAGGGACATAGCGTCCATGATTTTGCCCTCTCCACTGACCAAGAAAGCAACATGGCACTCATGTCGCCGTCTATTCAACAGAGGTCTCTTGTAAGATCGACCGCCATTAGTTCGCAGGTAGGATTGAGCCCTTTCACCTCCGCCTAACTAATCCGCTCAGTCTCCACTGAACCTGTAACCCTTAGGGACCTCCTTAATCTAAACCTGGCCCACAGCAACTGTGCTAAGGCTAATTTCCCCCTTCGGCTCGGTTGTCTGGAAATTTGCTCTACAACAAACCTGGTGATAACGAAAGCTTTCGTCTGTGCATCGGTTTGGGGGCAAAGCTAACTGAAGAAGACCGGTGTCCGTCCGGAGCACTGGTGGACACCCGTACGACCCATGAGCTTCTCCTGCAGCAAAAGCGAAAGACGGCAAAAATGTCGAAGCAAAGTGAGCGGGATCAGAGAGCTTGGGTGTTTCGATTAGCTTTTATACGAGAGCCTGTTGGCCTTCTGAGAAGCGGAGAAAATTATATATATATATATATATATATATATATATAATATATATATATATATAATATATATATATATATATATATATTATATATATATATATATATATAATATATATAATATATAATATAATATATGCCTAAGTTTTGCTCATTGTGTAAACTTTAGTGTAAGCTGTACTACCGTGCGGGATTTGACTTGCAACTAAAGTGATCGTGTCTGTTTCTGTTTTCAGGTGAGTACTGCGCCACGAAAAATCTGGACACTGCGCAGGTCGGAACAAACTGTATTCATCAAGCGAGAGTTCAAAGAAGTAATTTGTTCCGTAAATCGTCAAAGAAGCATTAGACGTAATATTAATTATTACAGTTGGCAATTACGTAGGTCTCTTAATTTATGTTAAATATATCACTGTGTACATGTAATAATATAGGCACTTTGTATGTACATATATATATATATATATACCGACTACTACATATTAACTTTACTGGTTAAGTAATTAGCAAACATAATTTAAATGCACCTTCTTTCCTTCAAAATCTTACACTATTGCATTGGTTACAACAAAACGGTTATCGGACAACAAGATAGGATTATTTAGTGATCAAGGTTGCCATGTTCAAGAAGTAGTGCATACCTTTAACTATTTTTATGTGGCATCACTTCCAGCTGACATGCACATGGACAGAAGCTCTATAGAAGAGCCTGGAATAGCATAAGGATTGCGTGCAAGCTGCACATAGGCTCACACGCCGACATTTGCTACCGCAACGTAGGGAAAGGCAAAGGGAAAGGCAGCGAGACGGCACTTCACCGATCAGCTGTCGATAATAAAGAATCGATTTTTTTTGCTGAAACGGAATCCTGACGATCAAGATGGTCCCACCCGAGATGAGCTTACCCAAAAGTTCATCTTGGAGGTCAGTTGCGATGATCGCCGATGATCATCGGCCGTAGAGTAGGTGGGGGTCTTTGGGACGGATAATGGGCCAGAGCGAATAGGAATGGACGCTCTCCAGCGTCCTCGCTTAAGGATTCTGAGCCCTATGAGACAGAATGATGGGGGCGGCACGTCAAGCGTCCGGCGAAGGAGCAGAAAAATCAGCGCTGTGATTTTTATACTGCGGTAGTTCCACTCTGGCTGGTTGGCCTGCGCGGTGGGTGGGTGGGCGCTCCGTCGATGGCTAGTCAGCCTGTGTGTTCGGCGGGTGTCTGTGGCTTGGAAGAACATTAAATGTCTATCAGGTTAGTAGATCTGGCGCTGCGTTACGTCGCGCTGATCCTTACCGCTACCTCCGCGTCGTTAGCGTCGGGGGCAGGCCACAAGCAAATATTTTCCTTTGGCGACGAAACCATGGAAAGCAAACGATAAAACGAGCACCAGCGACAAACGAAACGGAAAGACAGTCAAGTAGAGGGCGAAAAATGCAGGAACTCTGGCACACTCACAAAAGATGATATAGACGGGAAGGGCGATAGAGAATGACCGATGGAAGCAAGACTGTTATATAAAGATGAGTAAATAGACCAGGCGTGAAGAGCGATCGACAGAAAGAGAGAGAGAGAGAGAGATAGAGAGAGAGTGGACGCGCGATAACGTAAAAGCAATAAACGCCAGCCGTCAAGCAAACAAGAGAGATAATGGAGGAGAAACTACACGGATCGTAGACGGAGGAGCGGGAGGTCCAGCCAGACGTACCGAGATGACGCCGATCCCGACCGGGCGACTCCTTGAGGTTCTTCTTCGTCTTCTTCGTTGTCTGACGAAGGGGTTGGCCCTGTGAAGAAAGTTCCACTACCGCTCATGCTCGCAGATGCAGATAATCGTCGTCGTCGTCGTTCTCGCCATTGCGTCGAAGGTCCTAGAACTAGAGCTAGCAAGCTATGTCAACGCACGAAGGCGGGGTACCCAACCGGATGGATTTGCCGAAAGACGATCGTACTGGCGGAGAGCCGAGGAACAGGAGGCTTAACCGGCTGGTCAGCTACGCCGCGTCGGAAGCTGCAGCCGAAAAGGCCCCGCGAACTGGTGGTCGCGGGCAAGAGGCGAGTGGGACGACTTCCTTTCCGCCGCTCCGAAGTGGAAATCAATAGCAGACTTACTGCCCTCCCGCCCGCCCGCCTGCCGCAATAGCACTTGACAGGCGTTATATGTGTCTGCATGTCCGTACAGAAGATCCCCCATCCCGCTGCTGCTCGGTGTTCCCGGCCGGTCCCCAATCCAACCCCTCCACTCGCTACAATGGAGACTCTCACGCTAGCTAGCCTCTACGGTAACTACCCCCCTGCTGCTGATGTTGCCGCTGCCGCCACGGCAGCTGCGACTGTGGCTGCTACCGATAGGATTAGCATGTCTATTATTTGTATGTACAAGTGTATCGAATATCGATGTAGCGATACTGTACTGCGCCACCTAGAAATACGGTCATATCATTAACCGACCGGCGGCTCTCGAGCCGCGTCTACGCCGCCCAGAGGTAGGCATACCGACGGGCCATGGAAACAGGGGCGGCTGGCTGCAGGCGGCCGCCGTTGATGCTGATGCTACTTCTGCTGCTGCTGCGACTACAATTGGCACCATGTACTGGAAGGGAAACTGGCTAGTGAAAGGAGTTGAAGCCCTAGTAGCGTAAGCGCGAAACGCGAGTGGAACAGATAGGCAGGACTGAACGCGTGGGCTGTGTGGGTGGGCGCCTAGATAGCTAACTGTATCAGGTACAGGGGGTACCAGCTGGGGCGGCGGTGGCCGTGGGGGCCGCTGTGGGGACAACAGCGCCCAACAGCTACAGCTACAGTAGTCAGCGAACACCGATCATGGCCATGAGTAGTGACACGGCTTGCGCAACCCTAGGGACTGCTATTAAATCAGTCCCAGATCGTAAAGCAAGCACCCCGTAATCATATTCGACGACAACGGGCCGTTGCGGCACACCGGCGACTATATACGCACAGTCAATTACCTGTTATCGCACCACAACAAATACGCTCGAAGTGGAACACAGCGTACGAGAGAGAGAGAGATCGAGAATAAGCTAACCAAAGTGGTTCAAATGATAGAGCATGTAACGATGTATCGATCGTCGTTGAAACAATATTGACTCTGCCGACTTACTCTAGTGAGCTACAGTAAGCAAACCATTGGCTGTGGCGTTTTTATGCTGGGCCGATGGGTCAAAGCAGCCATTGGTGAATCGTACACCTCGTAACGCGCGAGGTAGTAATACGTTGGAGGCAAATTGGCGCTCACCGAGACCGGGGACTTGAACCCTTTCGTTCTGAAGCGGCCGTTTGCAGCCGGGCTAAGTCTTATGTCTGTCTTCATACGCACGGCATAGTCATTATAGAGCACATAAGGGCTCTCTCAAAGCCAGTAGTGGGTTTGGATGCAGTTGTATGGATGTTTATGTACGTTTTATGGTTAAAAATGGTATGTGCGACGTACGTTGGCAAAATGTAAGTACAATCCAACGTTATATATATATATATATATATATATCCTGCATTTGCCGTAGACATTCGTTCCAGAATAACACGATTCTCACTGTCGCGTGCACACAGCACAGGCGCACGCATAGTATGACGCGCAAGGGAAGAGCTCTTTCTAACATCGTGTCGTAAAATTGTCAACGCGGGCCGCTGTAAATTAAGACGAAAGGGTACATGTTTGTGCCCTCTATGTATCACGGATATAAAGACAGAGAAAAATCGTATAGCTTAGGCCGTCGAATCAAAGTTTTAGCATCTGCACAAAGTACCGCGAGGTTAAGCCAACTCGGAGGAAAGTCAGATGACGTTACGATACACGTTACGGCATCTCATTGGTCGTTTTTGCTTTAGCATATTGCCTTAAACCCTCTGTGCCGAGCGGTGTCTTCGCCTTTAAGCTACCTTTTCGACTGCCTTGACGCTTTAGAGCCTGCTTGCCACTGAGACCAAAGCCCACCGTTTTTTAACCATGGTACGTCTTTTCTCTATTAGTATTTGTGGGGGGACAACTCTCCTACGCGATGCGTATTTGTAAAAAAGCTGGCACAGCACCGAGGTATTTTTTCATTCTTTGTTTGCTCGCGCTACCCTATAGAGATTTCGGCATTTTGGCCGGCCGCTATAACAATCATCTGATGTCCCCAGGCGTTTCGGAGTTTTGTTTTGAGAACGAACCACGAAGCCGCAACCCAATCGGTTTTTCCCCATCGCGTTCTGCTTCTCCTTGATCAATATCATCATCATCATCATCATTGTCGTCTTTTCGGCGTCGTCTGTCTGCACTCCTCAATGCTCTCTCGATCTCTCTCTCGACCTGTTCTGCCCGACACCGTCTCTAGACCGCACGCTCTTGTTCTTGCGTTTTCTCTTGCTCTCCTGCCTTTCTTCGTTCGGTCGTTTCCAACATCGCCGTTTTCGGAAGTTCGGCGAGATGACGACATGACACAGCGGATGGTCATCGGCGTTTGTCAACGAGGGTTCGCCGCTCCCCCGACGGGGGGGTGGGGTTTCCCGCTCTTCTTCCCGATTCAGTTCTCTGGTCAGTTGTCCGGGCGCCAGCGCTATGTCAGCGCCGGCGACCGTTGTGCCGGCGATTGTCCGTTCCTTCTCCAGCCAATAATAAAGCCGCGACGTAGCAATGGTCGTCCCTATAGCCTCAAGCGGCGGCGAAGCGTACTCGCAGCAGCCCAACCACGAGACTCTGTGGCTGGTGGTCTGGCCCCTTACTCGCTCGCTCGCTCACGCACTCAGTTCGTACGCCGTGAGCTGCAGCGCCGAGTGGAGTTCAGTTAACTTCGACTAGCTGCTCGGAGTCTATTCCGTTTGGAGTGCGGCTGCTGCTGCGATTCGTAGGACGACATAGAGAGACATAGATAGAAAGAAGGCAGGAGAGTAGGACGACATAGAGAGACATAGATAGAAAGATAGGCGGAGATATATAAAGAGAGAGAGAGAGAGAGAGAGAGGAAAACCAACCTCTTAGTAGAGGGAAGGGGGAGATATAGAAAGAAAGAGAGAGAGAGGAAAAACAACCTCTTAGTAGAGGGAAGGGGGAGATATAGAAAGAAAGAGAGAGAGGAAAAACAACCTCTTAGTAGAGGGAAGGGGGAGATATAGAAAGAAAGAGAGAGAGGAAAAACCAAGCTCTTAGTAGAGGGAACAGGGAGTATAGAGAGAGTGGTGTGCAGCGGGGGGACGATGCGTCTGCCCAAACAAAATCCGATATTTCTATGCGAAATCACATCTACGCCGGCCGGCGTTTGACTGATTTTTCGACTGGCCGGCGATTCACGCAGCGGCCGTGTTGTTGTCGTCGTCGACGTGGGCCAAATCGACCAGCACGCCGTTGAAAATATTCTCGTCTTTCTGAATGTTTTATATATATATATAATATATATATATATATATATATATATATTTATATATAGAGAGAGAGACGTGTATGAAAGCGGCCTGTATGCCCACGGCCAGTCAAACTGTCTGCGAATGCGTGTGATCACCTTGCCTACTTCGAATCTACTGACAACGCAAAATGCTATTCACTCGTATATAGGTTTGTATAATACTCATATGCGATATTTGAAAAATAGCCTGATATCTTTAACGATTAAGGCAAGATATCGTCTGAAATTAAGATAAGAAAACGCCTGAAAGCATTAAAAAGATAGTTGTTTAATATTCTTAAGCTGGATTATTTGGTGTTCACAAGCTGCGGACAGGACGCCAGAATTTTTATCCTCAAGACCTCAATTATCCTGCCGGCACATATCATGATCCGGTCGATATCATGATCAGCCTCTTCGCGGTGTGGGCATGTGTGTGTAACTCCCGAAACTGCATCTAAAGCAAGTACTTCGTAGGGTTAGAGGATAGGTTTTTCTGATTTTATTACGTATTATTACGTATGTTCAGGACGCCGCTTGACTCTCACGCTTCACTAGCACCTTCACCTGTACAAGGTGCACAACACAAGAGCGCAAATGTTGTTGAATACATAAAGTTCCGCCGCAGATTAACCACCTATTTGTTTGTTATTTCGCTTCGACAGATTCTCAGCTGAGTACAGTAAAATGTATTTTGTAAAATTACTAGTAAGGATATATCAATAGTTATAAGAATATGCTTGATGCTTACAACTTGTTCATATATATGGGTCTCTCTCTTCTCTCTCTCTCTCTATATATATATATCCCCAAACATATACGCATATAGTTTTGTGCATATGCTTTATACGTAGCCCAGTGAAGTCTTTATTTTTTTAATCTCGTCATCAAAGTATAGGGTCACGAAGTAATGAAAGCAAATATTAACCGCCCGACGTATCCGCATATTTAAATTAATATGCACATATATATATATATATATATATATATATATATATATATATATATATATATATATATATTAAAACGAGAAAAAATAGTACTGCTTAATCCCGTACAAAGATGTACCGTAGATTCATAAAGCCGATATAAAGTGATCGATGAAGACATAGAGTATTATGACCCTTTTGAGAAGGTTCTCTATGTGGTGATGCTACGCTAGCGATCGACTGAGGTCTTCGGTTGGCGGACTACGTCTTAGAGGTAGGAGGCCTGGGCAGTAGACGTAATAGGTATAAGAGGCAGAAAAAAAAGAGAGAGGCCCGGCAGGTTGAAGGTGATAACAAAACGATTTAGTGTTGGCAAACCCACTTCTCCTTCACGGCCTCAGCCTCGCCTGCCTTGCAGGATAAACCCTGAATGATGACGGAGCACTTCGCACGCCACACGCTGGTGAATTAAACATAAGCCCTTACGACAGCATCAGCTCCTGACTCATTGACGATCATAGGCCGGCCCTCCTACTAGGCTTTCAGTACCGACGATACTCTGCGACTACGCGATACCTAGATACTGGCGGCGGCCTCTTTGGCCGGGCCCACAACGAGGACTCTACTCTGGGACGGAAACGACGACATGCGCATACACACACTGACAGACCCACACACAAACGAGTATACGCTATATATATATATATATATATATAATACAATATATATCAACGCCAAATCATGGCGGGCTCTGTTGGCAAAAAAACCGGGGGAAATATTGTATCTCTACCTGCCAGTCTTCTACTCATGCGGAACTACAACACGACAAAAAAGGCCCTACAGAGCAAGTCCGTCCCCCTGCTCTGTAGGGAGGACAGCTGTTGCAGCGTAGTGACACAGCCAGTAGTACATCTAGCTATTTGCATGAAGCGCTCTAAGTGAGTGCAATGTTCGAGCAAAAGAGCACATCAGTGAGGACGCCAACGAATCTACATCAACTATATGTTACGCTGGCAGAACACCAGCCACTATTGCCGTTTCTACTGTAGCCTTACACTGTTTCTACTGTTAATATTTATGGGTCAATCGTAATTAGATGCCTTATATATATATATATATATATATATATATATATATATATATATATATATATATATATAAATATATATATATATGTTCTTTTCTCGAAAGTGTGTACAGATACTGCGCGTCACACCGATGGTTGGCTTCCTTCCAGCAAAACAGAGACACACCCACGCAGATATAGCGTACTGCCTGGTGAAACATAGACTCTGCAAAGATTCTCTATTTCCCTCTATGAGGGAGCGTAGGTCCCTTCGACCACGTTTTGGCCCTTGGCTGTTACCCAACTCGGTAGGCGCACGCGTCGTTTACATGCGTTGTAAAATCTCGAATTTGCTCAATCGCCGCTGACCTCGCTGCGCCGAGCGTTGCGAGCGTTGCCGGTCGTTCTACTACTATTTTTACTTCAACTACTACTTCTACTGCAGACGCGGCTATCGCCATTTCGACGCGAGGCTGTGATCTTTCGCCGGAGACCTAACAACGGCACTGCAAATGGAGAAGAAAGACAATTGAGAAAGTTGCCTATGAAGCCATTTCATTGCCGGCTGCCCTACAAACAATTCAGTGAACCCCTCAGCGGATCTCGGGCCGAAGGACGGCCTCGACCAGGAAAATGCCTAGCGTAGTCCTGATCAGGGGCAAGCTCGGGACAGCCCCGACCAGTGAAGGGCCCAGGGTTGCCCCGATCACGAACAGGCCTAGAGTAGCCCCAATCAGCGGCGGGCCCAGGGACGCCGCCACGACCATCACCACCACCACTATCACAACCACCACCAGCTAGGTCATAAATTTGTCTTATACGAAAAAAGTGTTGCTTCAGCTCTAAAAGAACATGTGCTGCTACATTCTTGACACCCGGTTTCCCGTTATGCAATGTTTAGTATCTTCAATCGTCTCTTTGAGTCGATGGTCGCCATAACGATGATGCTGCTTCTGCCGTGGTTTACAACCATGACGATTACAGGGGTTATGATGCATGGTTATGAAGGATTTGCCAAAAAATCAACATTCAATCTACATAACCAGGTACGTCAGAGCAGACTCTAACATCAACAACCGCAGCAGCGGCATGAGATTTACACCGTGGCGCCGATACCGTTTGCGTTTCTTGACAGAATCTTGCTTTGCTACAGACGGCAATGCTTCGCTAGGTCAACAACTCGTTCGCTTTAACTGTAGTGGAAGTGAGTAGTAATAGTAGTAGTAGTAGTAGTAACAGTAGTAGTAGCAGTAGTAGTAGTAGTTGTAGTGGCTATAGCAGTCGATATAAAACAATTACTAAATTGGAGCCCCACACTACCCCCTCCCCTCCCCCCCCCCCACACACACATACACACGCAGACGAGTTGGCCCCCTGCAGTGGTGTCCGTGTGTGCGTGCGTACCACAACTTCCAGTTAGTCCTCTCTAAAAAACGTCGATATAAAAGCCACACTTCTGGCCCACCGCCCTCTGGCCCACCCACCACCTTTTTGCTGACCGTCTTGCCGACAGCGGTCTGTCTATCTCTTTGTCTGTCTGTCTGGCAGAGAAGCGGCCAGTCAGCTGGCGGAAATGTCTGCCAAGCGGAGAATGATTAACGCGCCGAACGCAACGCGGCCATCCGCGGCCCACCCACCGACCATCCGGCGGCCGGAGGAGTCATATTAAGGCGCGTGGCCGGCCGTCTAACGAGTTTTTGATACGACGAAGACTCTCGTGGCGTGCGGGGCGTGGGCGCGTGCGTACGGGGAAAAGGACGGACGGACGGACGCACAGACAGACAGGCTGGCAGACACATACAGACAGACACAGATATACACTCACAGCCGTGTGTCTCTCTAGCTGCTTACATAGATGGCTATGGTTTGATATTCCCTCTATTTTACGGGACGCGGCGCCGCCCATGCGCCCACCAGCCGGCGTCCAGTCAAGGGGTCTCTCCTCTCCTCCGCCTCTTCCTCCTCCGCCTTCGCCTCCTTCGGAGTTCAAAAGACCTAGCACGCACTTGCTCGCTCCCCGCTTGCTTGCTCGTTTGTGGTTCTTACTGGAACCCCCGAACGAAGGGGGGCGCCGCCCATCATCAGAAGGGCAGAGCACTCTTTCGTCTAGCCCCCATTGTTCGTTCAGCAAACTTGCCCCTTGATGACTGCCACTTCAGCTGCTAATACGTCTACACACGCTTGTGTAGCTGCTGCTGCCCCCATCCCACCCCCCCCCCCCCCCCCGACCCCCACTTGTGCCTTCACCACGTCTACGGCGACTATTACTACTTCGACAATTACTTTAGCTTCTGCTACTAATAGTGTCACTACGACGACAATAACTGCTACTACATTTTTTACTACTACTACTACTACTACTAGCACCGCCAATATTACTTTTCGTGGCGAAAACCAGGGTTAAACTCCGTCGTAGAGGTTTCCGTTGGGAGAACGCGACGTTCAAGCTAAGGTTTCGCAATGCTGGGAGAGCCTTCCTCCGTCCGATCTGCGTTCTCCGCTTCTGAAGGTCTTCAGCCTCTCGGCCGGCCGAGCCAGTTGCCAATTGGTGTAAAAGTACGAAGCTGAAAAAAAGGAGAAGGCACGCTAACGCTTGTGGAAACGAAGGGAGTCGGGTGGCGGAAGGGAGAGAGTCGACGAGGGTTAAAACGACGAGTATATTGCTCGTAAGCAACTCTCAGTCAGGCAACATGCGCTCGAATTTTACAACAGCACAGCGAGAGACGAAACAGCAGAACCAATCAACAGGAACGAATCTCAGCGCCTTAGTCGGTCAATCTAGCTGCCCATGCAGACGCAAGCAGACGTCTGACGAGAGACAGCCCGCTGCGGACGCTTGACGTTTGCTTCAATATTCACTAATGGCGTCGAGCGAACACACAGCGTACTGCGTTCTGTGCACAATATTTTCGCAATTACTGCGCAACCATAACTTCAGTAGAAAGTAATCACATTTCGCAGTATGGGCAGAAACCGTTTTCGCTAATGTGGCTGCTACTCAGGTTGTGCGCATGCGTCCTTAAATATGAGATTTGTTTTTACCGAAAAGCTGTTTGGGCTCTTCGGTTATTTGCGTAATTGTTTTGTTATGCAAGAGTGCGCCAGGTTCTTGTTCAGTGGCTCTATAAACCTGCGCTTGTCATGTAATCGAAGCCGCAAATACGTATGTCCGCCTAGGTAAAGGCAGCGGCTTATCTTGATGGTCACTCTTTTTTGTATTAACACGTAGGTTGTAATTGGTTTTATTGACGCCATGATGATCGGATGGCGATTATTACCATTATACCTCACACCAAATGCTATATTGTAAAACTGCAACATCTAAACCTTTTTCCACAATGATGTTGTTATTTGGTTTTTAGCCCAGCATTGGGGTATTTTTACTGTAGCTCGGTCATCTATGTCAGTAAAGCTCTCTCTACTGTCTCATGGCCTTTTATTCTAGTATTGAAGAGAACCAAACGCTACAGTATGTTGAAGCCTAACCGCAGTCCGAAGCGGTGGCCACGAAGCTGCAGTCTTAAGATTATAAGTCACAGACACACAGTGTATGTATGCGTTTGTGAGAAGCAGTTGTACCCATTGTTATGTTCACTTTTGCCAAGGACAGGCGGCAGAACAATAAGGGTAAACGTAGAATAAGTCTATGAGACCAACTGAGGTTATCTTAGTTCGCTTCATCGTCACCGTCTACCTGACTGCGGGCTGCTGGCAAAGAAGCCGCACAGATGGAACGTCCCACTGCGGCGTTGCCCAATGGTAAAATGGAAGAGATAGCCAACCAGTCCGCTGCTGGCTGAGGGGGCTGGTGGTAAGGCAAGTCGGGTGACCGAAACAGACGGGTCAGTTCAGAACAAAAGCTGGTGCTGGCCATTGTCCACTACAAAGGGCTCGGCCTCTAACCTACTCTACTGGGCGGTCAACGAGTCTGGTCTTCCGAGGGAGCCCTGGTTGGCGGCAGTAACGGCGCACTCGTGAACTCGGACCGAAGGCAATTTTTAGATTTCACCAAGTTCGGACACTGTCGCAAAATTACTCGCTGGTACGCCGAAGCTTGAGCAAATAGATGCTTTGTTAGGCTTACTCCTTTCTCGCTTCCTCTCCCTATTCGGTCTGTGTGTTTTGGATGCGGCTATACCCTATCTACTTGTAAGTCAAAGTCACTCAACAACTTGCTACTACTAAACCGGGAAAGTGAGCACGAGCTACCACAAGCATTGAATTGGACGGCATTGCGTAGTTAGAGAGTCTACTAGTATCTACTGCTACGCTAGAGCCTCATGCGTTTATGCATAAGGTCCTCCTTTAAATCACGCAATTTCAGTTTCTTTTTTACATAAGGTTAGTAGTCCGTTTAACGTACGATTCCGACCATTCCATCATCGGTCACGTTACTATATCTTGCTATTTATTAGTAGGCGGCTAAGCAAATCGACCAGGCAAGTTCCCTAGATGCGTTTATCAAAAACTTAAACACATTACCACCGGTGCCTAAGCCACCCCCGTATGTGCATTGCAAGTCTAGCAAAGCAACTGTTTTGCGTAAAGCGTAATACATTACTGGTCTTGACAAAGGCGTTGATAGCGGGTCGGAAGAATCGCCGCCATTCGAAGGGCTGTTCGAATTCGACTTAGACTACAAGCAAAACAATATGGTAGAACCGAGAGCAGGAAGATGCCAGCGTCTGTATCGACGACCATGATTTGAATGCAAGCCGACGGGAAATCCTTCTACGGGACGAACGCCGCGAAGTTGCTTCGTGAAGAGGATCTACTTTTACCGAAAATAGAGAAAGAGCGACCCGTTTTGCGCTGCTTTGGTCAAATCCACTCAGAGCTCCGGGGATGTGGAAAAGCAGTGAAAGGAGCAAACTTACTTACCAGATCCAGTCCTTCGGTGCTGGCGGGCACCCGCATCTCTGCAGCCGTTGTCTGTTCCCTATCTCGTCTGCGACAACCAACCGCGTTGCGTTGTCTACCATGTATTTCTCTCGTGGCCCTCTAACTTTCTCTCTCTCTCACACACACATTCTCTCTATCTCTCTGTATAGTCCTTGGGGCAAGGAACTGCTTGCTTTCTAAAGGCAGAGTTCGAATCTATCGTTTCGGAGGACTCAAAATCTGCTGATGCACACACACACACACACACATACACCCACTATACCAGGAGCACCTAGATACGGCCTTTGCCTATGAAGTTCGATTTCGCCGCTTTTTATCCGGACTGCACCGTCCATCTCCGCTGCCGCTGCTGCTGCTGTCGTAGGTGCGGCTACGGCAACGCGATGGCTCTTGCCAGTCCCTTTCGATCCAGCCATCATAGTGGCGGACAAAGGATAGGTTTGCCCATAGGCCAGCAGAAACTTCTACCGTTAAACCTGTTTTTGGCTAGGATAGGATCGCGTAGAAGAACCGCGGTAGAGGAGGCCGTGCTAGCTATTGTCGGCGCCACAGTAGGTGGCGACAGAGGAGAGAAGGCCGGTGAGGTTGGGATGAGTCGCAACGTCGAAAGTGCGAGTGTGAGAGGATTAGGCTTTGGTCGTCGTGATCCCAATCTAAGGGGCCCGCTACTCCGGAAAGTAGTCGGACAGTCGTCGTCGTCTCGTCGTCGTAGTACTTGTAGCAGTCATAGTAGTAGCAGTAGCCAATATCTTTGCTCCCCGGGGGTCACCTTGGCGTCACGGACGCCAACCAGGCCCCTGACGGTCTGGCCTGCGTGTCCAACGTCACCTGCGACGACCCCTTTGAACGGTACAGTTCACCCGGCCAGGGAGAAGGCAGGCGCGCGGGAGCGAGCCAGGAAGAGAGCATGAGAGTGCCGGGAAGAGAGCGTAGGATTGCCGGGGAGAGAGCGTAGGATTGCCGGGGAGAGAGCGTAGGATTGCCGGGGAGAAAGCGTAAGCTTGCCGGGGGGAGAGCGTAAGATTGCCGGGGAGAAAGCGAGATACACTGCGAGGACAGACGACGTTCTTGGCGCGCTCACTTCCAATTCTGCACCCCTCTTTGCGGCTGGCGCCGCGATCACCGGCGCGACGCTTCTTTTTCTAATACGCCGCGGGACCGGCCTCTAGCGCGGAGCTCAGGGGACGACCAAGTCGGCACTTAGTCTAGAAGCCTAGCAGAGTGCTTTCAATAATAGAGACAGAGCAGCTTTAGCAGCGGTAGCCGCAGCCGCTGCCGCCGCCATTGCCGTCAACCGCGTCACCGTCGCCCTGCTGCTAGTCACAGCAGTGATCCAAGTGATAGAAACAGTAATAGCAGAAGTAATGGTGGTCACAGTGATCCGCTGCATCGTGGCGGCGCCAGCACCAGCGTGTCAGGCTTTCGCGCAGGCTTTCGCAGCGACTTCGCTCGTCGTTCCTCTCCACCCACAGCTGCTACTTGCCGTCATTGGTGGTGGTACCGGTAGTGGTGATGATGGTGATAGTGGTGGTGGTGGTGGCGGTGATTTCGCTGCTGCTGCTGCTGCTGGGGGGGGCGGGCGCGTGCTGGACCTGCTCTACTGACTACTCTGGCCTCTGTCAAAGAACGCAAACGAGAGGAGAAGGAAAGTCAAGAGAAGTAGCAAAGGATGACGCTCAGATAACTGCTACTACTACTACAACTATAGCTACTACGATCACTGCTATTACTACTATTGCTACTACAATCACTGCTACTACTACGACTACTACTGGTTGTACTGGTGGCGCATTGCCGCTTCGAATCCGCAACGGCTGGAACAGGAAATTCGTGGTGATCAACTGCTTCCGTCAACGGAGAGCTAGCTGCCCGAGCCCGAGCCCGAACCGGAGCCCGAGCGTGAGTCTGCTGAGCCCGGCAGGCTCGGAGCTCTCGGCAGGCTTTCTTTGCAAGTCGAAAATGCCGCACCACTGTCGCCATCAGCAGATGACAGGAGTGTCGACTGGCAGGACGTCGTCGGACCGGTAATCGGCAGCGGTGGCGCCGTTATCGTTGTTGTTGTTGTTGTTGTTATTGTTTGTCACTGTTGTTGTCGTCGTCGTTAATGTCACTGTAGTTGTTGTAGTCGTACTTGTTGTTGTCTTTATTGTTATTATTGTATTGTTGTTGTTGTTGTTGTCGTCGTCGTCGTTGTCACTGTAGTGGTTGTTGTCGTCGTCGCTGTTTTTGTTATTACTGTTGTTGTTATCGTCGTCGTCGTCGTCGTTGTTATTATTATTATTATTATTGTTGTTGTTGTTGTTGTTGTTGTTGTTGTTGTTGTTGTTGTTGTTGTCGTCGTCGTCGTAGTCGTTGTCGTTGTTGTTACTGTTGTTTTTGTTGTTGTTGTTGCCGTCGTCGTCGTTGTTGTCACTGTAGTTGTCGTTGTTATTGCCACTGTAGTTGTTGTTCTTGTCGTCGTTGTTTTTGTCACTGTAGTTGCTGTTGTTGTTGTCGTCGTTTTTGTTGTCACTGTAGTTGTTGTTGTCGTGGTTGTTGTTGTTGTTGTCACCATCAGCAGTGTTTTCTCGGCCGTGCACCGACAGGCGGCGTTCGCCACCGACCACCTCACTCACGGCCTGGCGCGCCGCCGGCGGCCGGGCTGAACGAGCGGCCGGCAGAGGCGCGCGCGAGAGGAACAGACAGGCTGCGAAAAGCCGCAACCCGACAACCACCGTTGGTCGGTCGGTTGGTTCTCAGGACGCGCGACCCACAGCTCATCACTTGTCATCAATCTACGGGCCTGGCTGGCTGGCTGTTTGGCCGCCTGCCTGCCTGCGCTGCCTATGGCCGGTGATCTTGTTCTATTACTGCGACTGCAACCAGCATTAGCCACGTAGCCTGTACTGCTACTTTGCCTACAACTGATGATGCTGCTGCTGCAGCTGCTGCAGCTGCAAATGCTTCTGCAAATACTACTACTACTACTACTACTTCTTCCATTACTACGGTTAAGCTTTGGCGTCTAGCCGGCTAGCGAAAGCCACCGTTTCTGCTGATGAGCCCGCTGCAGCCCCGCTCTCATATCTTTGCATCTCAGTACAGCAGACAGGCGCAGAGGCAGAAGGCCCAAACGACGCCCATGATGGTCATGGCCCGGCAAGGTCAGGCGTACGGGAGACGAATGCACGGGCGTACGGAAGACGAATGCACGGGCGTACGGGAGACGAATGCACGGGCGGATGGTCGGCGGATGCTCGACGACGACAACGACAACGGCGCTAGGGAGACTTCACTATGATGGAGTAAGAGCGCTAGAGGGAGACTTCATTCGAAGTCTCCCTCCCTCCCTCCCTAGCGCTCCACTCCATCCACTCCATACAATATGGTTGGCTATATCAGCCCACTCTATACACTATACAGATGACCCTTGACGATTACCCTACTGCTACAGCTGCTGCTACGACTTCTAGGGCCACTACCATTACAGCTTGCTACCACTGTGCTTACTCGTCAAGTGTGGGGCGGAAAGCTGCTCGAAGAGCTACAATTAGCGGAGCAAAGCTAGACACTCTGTTGTCTGTAACGGTAACACGGTTACCGTTGTTACTAAAACCGCCACAACTGCCCTCAAGCGAGACGATAGCGTTAGCGCAATGTGCGTCTTCAAGATGTACTCGTGAAAACAAGTACTTTTCGTGCTAGTTGGCACAGGACTGCCTGCTAATCCTCATCTATAACCTTATATATATATATATATATATATATATATATATATATACATACATACATATATAAATATATATATATACGAGTTATATAATTACACGAATTATATAAACAAACATATATTTATGCATCCGTGACTAATGTATCAGGTTTAACCAACCAGGGAGTTATGAAGACATAACGATAATGATACATATCCGAAAAGCAGGGCTATTATCGGGCACTGCGAGTTTTTCCTCTTCCTGTCTCCTTCGTCTGACATAGCTGCTAGCTGCTAACCCTGAACGAGGCTTTATCTCAACCACAACCACAACAACAAAAACGACAACAACAACAACATTCACCACTACAAGCTAAAGAAACAGATCGAGAGTCAGCAAAAAACGAGAAAGTTTGGTTAGATCTGTTGGCGCCGTTCGTCGTTGCCGAGAGGTTTTTCTTTGGGTGGAAACGTGAATGTGGCCGGATTTAAGGCCTGCCGGCGCCCTTTTCCCTCTGCGCGCCCGAAAGAAGCGCGAAAAGTAGGCGCTCTCCTACATCCCGAAATCGAACCAACGCGGCTGAATCGAACGCGTAGCGCCATGCCGTCAACTGACACCATTTCCTGTCCTCCTCGGTCGTTTTCCCTCGCTTGGTCGGGCGGTTTCTCGCTTTATCCACCCCGTCGTGTTTCGCTCCTCTGCACAATTTTTCTCTGCTCTGGCCAAGCAGTAATGCGTTTTTGGGAAATTTATGCACTCGGCCAATTGTGGTTCTATTTGTCGTCGCGGCTTGTTTTTGCCCTCTGCCTACGTAAGTCAAAAGAACACGCAATATATATATATATATATATATATATATATATTTTTTTTTTACTGTAGTGTTGTTGTTGTCGTTGTTGTTATTATTGTTTTCGTTTTTGTTGCGGTTGTTGTTGTCATCAGCAGCGTTTTCTCGGCCGTGCATCGATTGGCGTTCGCCACAGACAACCTCACTTACGGCTGGCGTGCCGGCAGCCGGGCTGAACGAGATAAATATATATATATATATATACATATATACATATATACATATATATATTCATCGAAAATTGGGTAATCAGAGTGATCCAAGCGTTTTGTGTAGAACTGCTCAAAACACTGCTAATGCCCCACATTGCACCTATGGAGTGCCTGTGTCGCCGCTACAGCCGCCAGAATAATATATTATACGATTTTTATCAGCAACACTGTAATTTAGATTTGCTTAGAAAGCTCAACAATGAAGAGCACTACATACTCGAATGTATCTCGACTAGCAGGTAGTACGTATGTCGTGCAAAGCGACAAGCCTGCGTCGTCATTGCTGTAATTCGTATGTGCGCCATTTGATAGGAGGGTAGGCCAGGTTAGACTCGAGTAGCGCGTGAATGCTGGCACATGAGAGCACACCCATCTTCGATCGGTCCGTGACTCGCCTATTTTCGATTAACTGACATCGTGGTTTATTATCGGAACTGCAGCTTACTATACCTAAGTTGTACCTTTTATAAAGAATATGAAATAATGGTGCGATATAATATCACATGTAGCAGATTCGCCGCAGACCGTGTTTCTATAAGAGACCACCACCACCACCATAACAGACAATTACCACCGTAGCCTTAGTCAGGAGTTTGCTTTACTGTTCGCAATACGATGAGCTTTGCTCTGTAGAAATATCTGGTGGCCATCAGCCTTATTGCTCACGTTATTTCCCCGTATGTGCGTTGCGAGATTGTTGTTTCTTTTCGAGAGGAGAAAATGCGTTTACGCGCACACATCCGATCTTAGTAGTGGGTGCTGTGGAACTCGACACCGGCAGCTTAGGACCATGTTTAATATCCACTAAAAACACCCCCCCGCCTTTGGTCTTTATGGCCCAGACATGCCTCGAATGCCTTATCTGGAATTACATTCGGCGCTGTAAGATCTGATTGTATACTAATGCTGGCAATCATGCTGGTCATTAACCTGGCAGAAATCCCGTCCCTCATTTCCAAGTGCATTGCATCGGATATCGGTATTTGCACAAACACATGCATACTCCCGCCATCGCACGCTTACGGAGAAGAACGAACAGAGACGTGTAGCAGTTGTTGTTGTTGTTGTTCTTGGTACTGTTTTTACTTGCCGCTATTCACACGCACTGGCCTGGCACCTGTGATTGGTTTTTGGGTCGTCGAGCCCGTCCGGACCAGAGCGGGTAGTTTCTCATTTGTAGGCGATTATTTCTCATTGGCACAACACAGAGGACGTTGCGGCGTAGAACAATTTACCAGCCAATTTGAGAGCTGCAGCTGGTCGTACGCATACTGTTACGCAATATACAGGACTCTCTGCCAGTTGGTAATTAGGAAATTGCCTAGACGCTGCAGGGGGAAAGCGCACGACTAAAGCTTCTGATGGTATCCGTAGTGTGTAGGGTCGCTCAGGGGCCAAGGGTTTAAAATTCAATTAAGGGGGAATTGCGTCAGGTTTAACCCTAATATATATATATATATATATATATATATATATATATATATATTTATATATGTATGTGCGTACGCATATACATTTTGCCTATATATATATATATATATATATATATATATATATATATATATATATATGTACATGTATGTATTTACACGAGGCATATTACCTCGCACGTATCCCGACGCTGTTGGTAGTACGAAACAACGCACACTGTCTGCAGATGTGGAGAAGACTGGAAGCGACGATGTCAACAGGGCTCGGTGTGTGAACAAAATGACTTGCTTGGACCAAGGGCGTTACCATGTTAAGCGTGCCAAACCGGGACCCTCTGCGTAAGGAGCATTATTCTCTCCGCCGACCAGAAGCGTAAGTCAGTCGCTGCCGCCGCACGACATTAGGGTGGTGGACGTGTGCAGAATTAGGCAAAACGCTTATTTAGCTATTCCGATCATACTCGTCGTGTATAAATCCAGGACAGCTTTGGTGATAACGGCCACGGGCGTGGCGTGCCGTGACGTGACCCGTCACGGCAGGAGCTAAGACGGCCACCTGCAATATAGGCGGTTACAGATTCAAAGATTTACTGACTCTCGCGGGCGTCGTTGGCACCACAGAGGATCGGTCATAATCGGTATTGTAGGCGGCCATAAGCCGTAGCAACGGCATTCTCGGCAGCAATATATCGGGGTATTTGCAGCCCTACTTGCCCTTAGAGCCGCGCCCCTATATTCGTCTACTAAAGCAATGACCCGGTGGGAGCCAGCCACAAAAGACGCCCAAGACCAAAAACAATACAATAGCCCATGCATGTCTGGCTAGATGATGTGGTGGTATTTATAGATATGCGTTTGAACGCACGTGTTGGTCATACGTATGCGACGCGGCATATATTTGCAAGACAGCATAGCTAGATAACTCGTCTCTTCTGTCGAGCTGTTCGGCAGCCTGTACGGAATATTGCGTCGGATATTGGACAACTAGAAACATAATAATAATAATAATAATAATAATAATAATAATAATAATAATAATAATAATAATCCACAGCAAACTAACTTCCACAATATAGTCTATTACGTGTATCATTATCTTCTACTTTCGAGCAGAGGTAATCTGGTGGCATTCTTCTCTGGGTATCCGATAGGCGACCGCTCACAGATGCGCGCAGAACTAGACTAGCACGCAGGTACGCACGTGCAGCCACCGACATCACAATAAAACGAGTGTCCATCGCTCTCGGTGACTAATCAACAATAGGGAGACGGCGGTTGTCACTTCCAGTGTAGTGGGATACGTTGTGACTTAGCGGTGCAGCCCTCCTCACGTCGTCAGGTCTACAGCCGCTAACTCTCCTGGATGTGATGCGCCCTTCATTAGGGATAAACATGAAGGACAGAGGTCCTTACCGGTTCCCAGCGTGCCGTCACAGCCTCCATAGGATCTTACTCATTACATGTCCGCTATTGTCAGGTGATCATTTCGGCCTATCGTGTGCACACGATCGGCAACGAGACCCCTCAAAGCGTTTGGTTCTGCCAGGATTTAGACAAAGCCAGGTCTACATAACATCACGCGCTCGGGGGTTCCGACCTCTTTGTGACACAATAATACACGTCAGGCAATGGTGCCTTCCTTATAACGGTATCCTTAAAGTCCAGTCAGGCAATTTGTTGTACTAACACTGAATTGTCTCGATGTGTCCAAAAGTCAAATAACTTTAGTTCCACATGCACGATCATTTACATTAAGATATCGGCAGGCCTTAGTATGTCTGTACGTCTTGGTTGTTGATGTCACCATGTTGTAAGCTATTAGCCTCGGCTTACCCATTCGTTACCAAATACCTGATGTCATGTCCAGAAGGCTCGGGTTGACAGGACGCAAAGCCAAAACTTAGCTAGACGATGACCTTCTCATAATGGGTGCCCATTCAAGTGTGGTTTGTAACTGACGTGGCTATTGTAAGTAGTTAGTTAACGCGGTACGTTACCTCATTCCTTCAAAAAAAGACACTCTCCAAGTTAGCGTTTTTCAAGGCTTAATAAGATACTTAATAATTTATACTATACATCGTGTGTGTTATTTGTTCTATCAAGGATTTAATTTAACATATTTAGGGCCCGAAGCCCGCTGTGTGGAAACATGGCGAGATAGTGCCACAGCAAATCACCTCTTAGGACATCTTCTTCTGACAGCAAATGTGTCTCCTAGCATAAATGTCTTCTCTAACATAAAGGAAACATTTTGGGCTTCAATAGCAATGGCTCGCATGGCCATTTGTTGCCCACATAGCTCTGGAAATGCATGGCCAAAATTGCGTTGGACTAGTTAAATTTGAATGTTAGTGATAATATAAGATGATACATTGGGTCCTATTCACTGAACGACTATCGTCAGTTGGATTGCAGGAGAAGACATGCTACTAAGTGATCTACACCCTTATAGAGTTTGCTTGAACCTTGGCTTTAACTAGAATAGACTTGTCGATTTAGATGGAAATTTGCTGCGAGCGTCATAGTGTAGCTCCTAAGGGACCTACCTAGCGGTCACTCTTCATGAAGGAGTGTCACTCATTGAGCCAGATAGGCTATACCTTTCCAACAGCCAGCTGCCAAGTAAGTTGGCATTGATCTATCTCAATTTCTTTCTTCGATCATACCAACAGCCCGCGTAGCGTTAATTGTAGAGCAGTAACAACCAGCTAAGAGCCTGAGTCAGCTAAATAATGATATAAAGTCTAGCGGATTACAATGGCTGGCAGTGGGTATGGTGCGTTCTGAATAAATGACTTCTCTAAATGATTCCTAAGAAGTCAGGCAAAAAAACGCAAACATTCCATTTGTTCATCGTGCACCGTTGGCGTCCTGCCTACCGGTCAAACTTAAAAGCGAGCTGACTTGAATGAATCACGACGTCATTACAGTGGTTAATAAAGTAGTAACTGCAGCATGAAATAAGTCAACCCGTGAATCAGTGACTAGGTCCTCGCTCTAGTCGCTCTACAAGTCAGGCGGTCGGTGTGGCATTTTCTGCATCAGATGAATACCGCGCCTAGCCTACGTCCATAGGAATGCTCTGTCGACACTAGTAACGGTGCGGGCGACCAGCGACGGGCCGCAGTAGGCAGCACTTTGACCAACAGGACAATAGCTATATAAAAGTGCTGGTCCAACGTGTCGCCAGTTAACTCAGTTACGGGGTCATCCGGGATGTTTTCTACGTATATATATATATATATATATACGTAGAAAATCTTGCTTTCGATTATGTCAGCTGCTTTCTAGGCAAACACTCCGCATCACAAGTTATGTTCTATGTATACATCTTCGCTGTACACATGCACAATATATACGCCCCCTGCAAAAATTGTGAATTATAGCGCACATAGTTGGACCATATGAGCAATGATTCCCTTTTTTCTAAAAAAAGATAGTTTGCAACACAAATGATGGAGTCACAAAATTTAGGGTTCTACAAACTTCCTTTAACAAAAGCATTTTTGCAACCAAACATCTTCTTTTACCTATTCGACAAATCGGCCCACACACAGCCTATGGCTGGCATCTTCCATGCCTTCCCTGCAAGCAATGCTGTCTAAACTAAGCAGTGGAACTATCCCACGTTTCTGAGCGGTAAGGAGCGGTGCCCTATAAGGATTCGAAGCTACATTCAAACGCACATTGGGAGCTCTTTGAACCTGCAGCTCTGTTCGCACGAGCGTGCCAAGCAATGCCCGTCTGCTACGGTGCACAATGCTTGGGAATGGGTACTTACGTGCATGAGTGGATGCAAATGTTGAAATTCAAGTAACACTAAAGCATCTCCATTCAAAAAAAAACACCCTGCCTAGCAATAACTTACGGCAGCGCGGCGCCATGACAAATTCCCGCGACACGACAACATGGTGGCAACCCAACAAGGATGCGACAACACGTGCCCTATGAGCCGAACATTGTGGTAACGTAGAGTTTATATTTAATCCGCAAAGTTGTTGTTATTGTTGTTGTTGTTGCTGTTGTTGTTATTATTACTACTACTACTACTACTTTACTTAACATGACTATCGGTAAAGCCGCCGTCGGAGAAGCTAATTTATACGGCAGTATTGCGTTTTTATTTCAACGTATTGCGAACGCAGTAAGCCCTAAGAAGCACAACCAGATCTATTCATTTGGTTAGTCTCACTAGAGACGAGATCTGTAGCAAACGAATTAAGACAGCAACCACTGTTTGTCGCGAGCGACGTTGTGTGTTGTCGTGTTATATCTCTCATAGGAGCAACTAGTTGCGGGGCGACGTAACTAGTTCCGCCGACACGCTCTGCCGTTGCGCTGCCTACGCTGCCGTAGATAGGCAGCTAGCTATCTGCCGCCTAGTACGACGTTCTGTCTCTAACTGCAGAGAATTGCAGAATCTCGTTCTGGACCCTGGAAGCTCGGCTGCGCTACACTGTTCAATAAAACAGTCCTCCTTCGATTAAGTACTAATAACACTATAGATAACTAGAATGACAAGTAAAACGATGTATGAAACACGGATGTTCTGTAAAGAGCGTGTGTTTGAAGATAGTAATAAACTGAACTGAACTGATTCGCATTATTGGCCAGTTGCCTACTTCCACCTGTATCTCTGACATCAAACATCTCAGAAGTCCGGAAAGCTTCTCTTTCTGCTCTGCGGACTCCGGACATACAGACACACGCACACACTACTGCGGAATGTCTGGTGAATACACTACTCGCATACACAGCTTCTGCCACTAGTCCGTCGCCTGACCTATTATTATTATTATTGGCGTCGACAACGGCAAGACAGGCATGCCGGCAGCATCCGGATATATTAGATAGTTTAGTTCTAGAAATATTAAGTTTCAGAGTGGACTAGTAAGAGTGGATTGACGAATTCTACATCAGTGCCCAGTACTTAGGGTGCCGACATTAATAAAATGATTAATAATTTAAAGCTCATAGAGGCTAATGTAGTTCAGTTTACTCGTCTCGTCCAAGCGTTAATTGGTCAAGTAACTGCCCACAGTAACGATGAGTTTTATTTAGCTGTAAAGCTTAAACGTCTTGGCGCGTATGCTACATCTAGCTCATTCGCTTATTTCAAGTAGGGAATTTCAAGTAGAACACATCGACAGGCTTTCTGCCTCTCGGCCGGACCGCCAACGGAAGCCACCGCGTGATGGCTTATACCCCAGTGCGTATGGCACTCGTTTACCTCATTGGGTGACATGAGTGTAGTAAGCATAATGTAAAGGACGTGGCAAGACAAATCGCGTTTGTATTGTACCCAATGTTTAAACATTGGCTATAGTGAGACAGACCGAATACGAGAGGAATAACAGATTTAGAGGGGCTAGGGAAGAGACAAGGAAGGGAAGGTCATAACTGCAGGCGGCAACTGCGGCTAGCTGCGAGATAAAGATGAGGCCTTTTTGCAAGTTCATCAATTTTTAGCAGCGACTGCCGCAGTCCGATGCTGCTGACTCGATTTCGTCGCAACGAGAGAATGTCCGTTGTAGAAAATTCAATCACTTCCCGGAACATCTCGAGCTGCCGTCGGAGACGTCGGTGGTGGTGGCGGCGAACACAGTTGCTTTGTAGCTGGCAGCGTCGTTCATCGAGGGCGATCGCGAGTCGAGGTCGGTCATCTCAGGGTCATCTCCTTCATGCGTGGGCCTTGACTCCCCCCACACATCGTAGGCCTTGACTTCCCGCTATGCCCGCGCATCGTACTCCTCGACGACGGAGCTACGATGTCCTTCGAGAATTTTCTAGGATAGGTCTTGTGCTCATCTTCGCGTTTATCCTTCTCATCTCTCCTTTGCTCTGGTGTTTACTTGCTCTCCGGGGGCATCATCATTCGTGCACGATCGCAATGGCCCCTCCCATGGGCCCGCAATTCTCTTTAGCTCGGCTTCTCTCTTTCTCTCTCCCTCTCCCTATCTAACTCTCCCTCTCACTCTTTCTTTCTTTCTAGAATCCTATCTGTCAATGCCTGCACTCTGGTAAAGCATAGCTAGCCGTGTAAGCCAACAGCTGATCAATGTCACACGACAAAGCCATCTTCCCTCAAAACGGACGATGTCGTCTCCTCATTGAATGCGTGGTTGGTGCTCGAAGATGCATGAGGCTATGCATCAGACAAACACTACGACAACGCCACTAACAGGGCGGTAACAACGTAACGAGAAACAGACGTGGTTTGATATGTATCTATCAAAAGATGTACAACTTTACGCGCATGCGGCCCACGATGGCCACACGAAGACACGCGTACTGCTATAGCTTCTTCAGCCTGGTAGGGTCAGAATCAGCCAGGCTCCTCTCCATGTATCTCTAGGGAGGGCCGGGTGTATATGTATTCGTGCAAATCGATGATACCGACCAATCCTGCCGGCACTGTACCAAAAACTGCCAACTTAAGCGCAACATTCGGTCCGTCCCTTCTCGTACACCACCGCCCTCCGTTGCCCCCGTTCTAGCACGTCGGCACAATTGCACGCAGCCTAGAGTCGCAGGGCCGCTCTGTTCCTTCTCCGTTCGAGACTTCGCGTTCAGGCTTACGTCGGGCCTTCTCCCGATGGCATGGATGATTCCTTTGCTTTTTTTTACCTTATTCTCTTACTCCAGCTTACTACGTTCGTTCTAGCTTACTTGGCTGGACACTTTGTCTACTCAGTGGTTAGCGCGGTTTCTTATTAGTATCCTGGTTCCAGAGATCCTGTTCCTTCCCTAAACTTTCTGTCGCTCTTTCTCTCTCTCTCTCTCTCTCTCTCTCTATCTTTCTATCTCTCTTGTATGTTGCCTCAACATCTTTTTTGTTTCAATTCAAATGCACCTTTATTTTGTCAAAGGGCGGAGCTCTTAGATCCCTCCACATGTTTTACCTATCTATCAGTTCTTTTTCGCTAATCTCATCTCATCTGCGCTAAAGGGAAAACCAGCCCACTTCTGTACCACGCTATCATCTTTGTATATACACCAAGGCGCACATAGATACTCATACACACATACACGCGTATATGTGTATATATATATATATATATATATATATATATATATATATGATACTATATATTTATAGTCTGCCCGTCTACCGCCTACTACAACCGGTTCTTGGTGTGTCTCGCCAAACGACATGACGCCGCCGTCACTACCACCACCACCACCATCGCTTCTGTCGCCGCTGCCGTCATCATAATTAAATTTTGCAACAGCCCCCCAAATACAGAGGCACTATCAGCAGTAGAGAAGGCCAAAGTAGCAGCAACATACGCCCTGCGCGCAGCCAGCAATGGCAACGGACATCTACGGCGACAACATAGCTTCACAGAGCCGCCAACAAGCAATAGAGTGAGTTAGCAGTAGCTGTAAGCTCTTAGTAATGGATCTGTTGTATTCGTCGTCGTCGTCGTGGTAGTAGCAATAATAGTAGTGGTAGTAGTAGTAGTTTCGAGCCCGGTGGCGTGGTGGCATGCGTCTGCGCCTCGCGACCGAAGGAGACACAGCGGTGCGCAGGTTCGAGCCCCACCGTTGCACATGTGTATTTATGGGGGTAGTCCGTCTATGAAGCAATGCGAAACGCAGTCCAATGGACGTCAAATCTTGACTGAGAGTCAGCTCCAAACGGAATTTTTTTTAGTATTAGTAGTAGTAGTAGTAGTAGTCGTCGTAAGGTAGTAGTTAGAGGATTAAGTTAAACGAAAAAATCACGAATCAATAGCAGGCACAAATTCGCAAACAACGAGAGAGCGTGAGACAATCACCGGTAGCAAGCCCGCCGATCACCTGGGACCTGTTCGTGCCTAACTACCACGCGCTGTCGCGCCGTTGTTATCGCTGTCTGTTTAGCAGACAAACATAATGCATATATAAGATATGTATTTGTATAACATTTATATAAAAACATGAAAAAAAAAAGCAAAATAATATATATATATATATATATATATATATATATATATATATTGATAACATGAGTAAAACATGCAACTTGTCTATAAATGTTTCATATTTGAGTCACAGCCTTTGATCTGCTACTCTCGTTTCACCAAACAGCAGCCGCAGTGTAAAGCAGAACACAAGCAGGTAGGCGGCATAGACGCCGTAGACGAAAACATGTATTCACGCATGCATGTAAACGTGTACGTGCACGTGTGTAGATACATACACATGGGCATGCTTGAATGCCACCCATGTACATCTTTCGTATCCACATATGCCTCGATAGTACTGTTGCTGATGCTGCTGCATATGGATAAGCACAAACCGCCTACTGTAGAACTAATGGTTGGCAACCAGAGGACAACAGAGTAGCAGATCAAAGGCTGTCTCGAACATTAGAAATGTATTCAAACATTGTATGTTTTACTCTGTAATATATATATATATATATATATATATATATATATATATATATACATATATATATATATATATATATATATACACACTGCACTAGACTACAAGAAAAGACATGTCATGTTTGGCGACCAAATTTCACCAAGCCTAGGTAGAAAAGCATAAACATTAGACACCGATTCTTGCTTCCGCTCCTCTCTCTATTCAAGACGCTGTATGCGATTTCGACTGCCTTTGCTGACAAACGTCGCGACGGTCGTGTTCCTGGAATTCACGTGCCGCCTCCATATGCCGCTTGCCGAATACGATAGAAGTAATGCATGCAGGCCAGGATCATCATATTCGATTCGGTTCTTCAATGGGCAGGCAGGCAGACGCCATTGAGACGCCTTCATGAACGAAGCAGCATCATCATTTTAGTCTATTCAAACGAAACGTGTACAATTTCAGCACATAGACACGGTAATATAACCTTTGAATATATATATATATATATATATATATATATATATATATATATATATATATATTTATTATATGTATATATATATATATATATATATATATATATATATATATATATTCAAAGGTTATATTACCGTGTCTATGTGTATACTAATTCTGATTATTGTAGTTTCGTTTTCGTCTAGCAACTGTTTTAATCAATTTGTTTATGTGCCCTAATTTTGTGTTTTTTTTTGTATATTGCAATTTGGACCGTACAATCGTTGTTTAATTCCTGGCGATGTTTAAGGTTTATATATGGGTTTGTATATATATGCTTGTCTAGCATGCTTTTTTGCAAGGAAGGAGAGAGATAAAATATTTGAAAAAACATGTTGTAAATGACCTAAATACTAGAAAACAGGTTTTCCGGTAAATAAGAGGGAGGCGGCCCATTGCTCGACAATGGGCCGCCGTTATGTCCACAATCGCAGTAATACCTGTACGATCTGATTTGTGTGAGCGGTTTTCAAGGTTCACGAACGAGATAGAAGCGCCAGCTGGGCGGCCAACACGATTACTCAGTTTTGCTCTCTGTCCTACTGAATTCTTGAAACTAAGACCCTCCCGTTGTATGCGGGATACGCTGTGCAGGATTAAGAAAGCATGCGCCATTTTTGGTCGCGACCGCGAACAGTTCGGGCACTAATATTTCACACTTGCTGACTTGATGGTTGGTATATCCGCTGACGAATTTGTTGAACGGCGTCTTTTGGCAGATACCCACCCTGGCTGCACTACCGCCGTTGCCACGAACGAGCCAACAAATAAGCTGTCGCAAGACAGCAAAAGAGTCAGTAAAAAAACAATGACTGGCTGATACGCTGATACGTTGTTGTTGTTGCTGCAATCTTGGTGCAAAGTCTCCTTTTCCGCGATAGGCCTAGACATCTCCGCCTCCACCGTCACCAACACACCAACAGTGCCATCGTTGTCATTACATTATTGCTTCTAGAGAGGCGAACGTCATTGTAGACTTCTAGCTGCTGTTTACCATTGCCCACAACAACGCCCCCTTTTGTCCCCTAAACAGCTTTTTTTGTGACATGTCTGTGGTTGTATGCATACACAGTCTCAATCAGATTTGGGAGATTTCATTTGTGTGCAAAAATCAAGTAGCACCATTGTTTTATAACAGTTGCGGTGGTGGAAATGCCAACGCTGAAATGTTTTCTGCTACCATTTTCTTTGTACCTAGCTAAGACCGCAGTCTAACTAGGCAGTCTAAGCTGCTCGTTTTCTGAACGGCGATGAATCCCTACAAGAAGACGATGATCATCGCTGCGGTAGGTAGATGTGAATCGCGTGCTTGAGCTCGTTGTTGCCGAATTTGGTATCACTGTAGGTACACAGGTTTACAATATCCTCTATGATGATTTACGTTAAAGGAAGAGAGATGTGTGCAATGTTTGTTTCTCACTCATTGACACCCGAGCAAACAGAGCAACACGTGCAGGCATCCGAGAACTTCACTGAGGCGGCCGACGCTTTTTTTTGCACTTGAACGGCATCACTGGTCATGATGAAACTTACCTGGAATTGTTTTTAATATAATCCATCGACGGAGGGACAATCAGCGAACAAGTGTCTCGATTCTCGAGATATTGTTCGCCGGGAATTTGTCCCTACTGGTCAGACTGTGTGATTGATAGGGCCATTCAATGTGGAAGTTGTGAAACGCCTGTTCGCGACAATTCGTACCACGCAGCCTAACTTCGCAATTTTGGTGTCTTCTTTACGACCATGCGCGGGTTATTACAAGCTTTCGCTTGTAAGTTTATGTCTAGAAGTCTGTCCACTATCCTCGAACGCCTACCATATTGGCTAGATTTGGTGATTCTTCAAGGTGGAGCGTTTTAACGACATGAACTCGATTTAACCAATTGTAATGTCGGTTTTTACTGCATCAAGATAAACCATTTTTGAAGACGTTCCACGGTACCCCCACCGCAAGTGCGTGGCGAGGGAAGAGCTGTATGTTGGAAAGTTACATTGATACATTTTGATATGGCATCATTAAGTATTCGATTTCGGGGTAGTCTCTAAACTACTGGTACAGACTGTGTTTGTAAATGATACCTACTATACACCGTGGAAACGGATGTATTACAGCACTTCTCATATACATAGAATAGAGGTAGAGTTGCCGTACGTTACGCTAGCCGGCCTGCATTTACGCATTTGTATGACAAATAAGTAAATGCAGGTCGGTTTGGTGGTTCGAAAGCGAATAGACTCTCTAGCGCCACTCTTATTTAGTACAGGTACAGAGGTTCGAGAAAATATATTTTACAAACTTCTGCCAGTGTGTTAGTTGTTTATGTTTTTGTTAGAGTCACTGTTTAAAAGCCTTGCTTAGACGAGCACGTATCCTCGAACGAAATTATGTTTCTATGTTCTGTATTCCAGCTCCAGCGTTAAGTCTCTAGATGAATGTATACATCTCAAGGGACGCTGATGTGGCAATGAATATCCGCTTGCCTGCCTATTTTGAAATGATTTCCAGCGCCTTAGAATAGATGTACTATGTTCAGTCAGCTAATTCATCCCAGTGGATATGACACGCGTGTCAAGCGAGAGCTAACGTGTAGAAATGTATCGAGCAAGACACCAAGAAAATTACAACCACTCGCACAAAGACATTTCAAGATGGCACATAATTATAAATATAATCATTATTATATCCTATTTAAATGCTGCGTGGCATTTAGCGCACGTCTGCGAACAGAACCGGCAACGACATTGATTGCCAACTTGACAAAATGATTGGTTCAAACATACAAAGTGATGGTAGTCATGCACAATGTACCTTGTGTACATGCAGTACGAGCAATTGTGCATGCCATTATACTTCAAAGCTCCCCGGTCAGAAGTAGAACATTTTTAAGGAGGTTGTCGCTATCTAGGACTATCCTCAGTCTCCTACGGGCTTGGAACTTATCCTGAGGCATAACTTCAATGTACCGAGGGCCGGACATGCTAAGCTATCTAGGGTTTCCACAACAGTCCTTGTGGCAGCATGGCCGCTGACTCTCAGCGGTATGATCTATCATGTATTCTCAATGAGCATCGCTCAAAGAAAACTCGATCAACGACAGGGATCGAACCGGCGATACCTCGATAGATGACAACCAACACTAGCGCACTAGTCCTCTAGCTCACGCCGCCACCAAAAGCTTTCTGCCTAGGTCCACATTAATTGCGCTACCTCGGTCGAGGCCTCGATCACTTTTCCCTGCCACTTCAGTAAAAATTGCTGTAATTGTCCTGTAATAGGTGACCCAAGCCTGACCCTGATTGCCTCCTCTCCTGGCCCGCAACCCACTTGCAGATATACGAAGCGGGTTCTCGCGGTCCGCGACAAGCAAAGAACACGGTTCATACACGTTTTAAAGCATCTTTCTATTTTGTGGATCATCTTTCGCTGAAAGGTGGTCTACACCCTGCCGAGGCTGTAGCTCAACATTGCTACAATCTTAAGCTCAACAAGAACACGTACTATTTTTAAAGATATTCCTCTTATTCCTTTAAGCGCCGTGCAGCCTATATATATATATACATATACATATATATTAGCAAACTGTATGCAGGCGCAATTGAGGAGACTAAAGGCTACCGATACAGTGAAGCCATAGGCAAGCCGTGCTGTCGTTGTCGAGTTCTATTCGAAGCAGGCGCTCCGAATCGATGTGCTGGGTGTAGCCGGCGCCGATGCGGTCCCTGCAATAGGTGGCGGCGACGACAATAAGGGACTACGAAAGAATACCAGCGACGATTGTTTGGCGACAATCGTATTCTGTATGCCGGCCCAAAGGCCCCTCACCTTCCTGAGCCAGTAACCATGCCATAACAGTAATAACGAACGCCATAATTGCCGCTACGCTTTGTGGGCGGTCTTGTGCAGCCTCTAGACATAACCGAGCTAGGCAGTGATGATCCTTAGCGAGCACGGGACGGTGCAGATGATTGTCTGTCGAGATTCCGTCTCTCACACTCTCTATCTCTTCTCTCTCATACTATCTTCTGTACACACTATCTTTGTGTCCATCTCTTTCGTCCATTTGGCGGCGGCCTGTTCTTGCTCTACCTTCTTCTTCTCTATATGAACAGAGACCACACAAGCGTCTGTTTTGGCCCGCTGGTGTTGCAAGAGGTGGAAGAGTGGTGTAACACGGCGATCGGTTGGCACGTCAGAACAGAAGCCTGTACATGGGCACTTTGCAGCCTTCCTTGTTGGCAAGAGGCATCGACTTCTGTCGAGGCACTGCATCATCGTCATAATAGGTCGCCGCTACTAGCAGTCATTCAGTTCAATCGCTTGTTGTGCAGCAGCAATAGTAGTAATAGTAGTAGTAGTATTAGTAAGTAGTAGTAGTAGTAGTAGTATTAGCGGGAGCATTTCTTGGCCCCCTATCCATATCGTCTCTGGCTCCGCATCCTCGGGTGCATGCCGTTTTTCGCTTCGACCTTCTTGTTACCCTATAGAGCAAATTTTCCCAATCCTTCTTCTTTTCCCCCAGTAGTTGCTCCTAGCCAAATCTATCTCGTACCTGATTGACCAGAGCCATCTTGTACAACGGGCGCTACTGGGTGCGAGCTCCCGATTCCCTTTTAATGAATGGCGCATAGAGAGATAGAACCGGACGTGTCATGTGGCCAGGTTTCATCAGCGCCGCTAAATGAGCGCCAAACAGTGCGACAGCATTTTAGTATGCCGTCGATAAGGCAAATCTTTCTCAACTCATACATAGCCGCATAGGATACGCCACAGCTCGCGTGCGCGTATGGCCTATGCAAGTGTGCTTTATTAAGAATAGGTGAAAAATCATGCGACTGAGAATCAACGACTGGGGAAACTCCAGATACACCCAAACATATCCGCTTATGCTGTCGCTCTATGCGGCCCTGCTATTACAGGGTAAATTGTGATTGAGATGATGCAGAAGCATGAGCATGGCCCCAAAGAGCGTTTACACACAACCTTTGTAAAACAAACAGCTCGTTCAGCTTAACAGAGACTCTGGTTAAAGTGAGACCGCTATGGATGCCGGCACAAACTCTAGCAACGCTGACTCTCACTCACACTAGTCCTTTTGTGGAGCTTCTCCGGTCGTTGCTCGGAAACGTTCTATTCTAATGTGGGCTTTTCTTACACCAAATCCTCGTTACAGCATGGGATGGCCAAGCACAGAACCCAACTCGCTACCAAAGTGTGTATTCATCTTTTTTCGAACGCGGTATTACGTATTCACTTTTGGCGTATTTAAACAGAAGAGATAGATCCCTGAACGCCGGGAGAGAACCCCATCTGCCGTAATCAAGCCTACGCACCGGAACCTCCAGGGAAGTACTGCGTTTAACCAGCAGCTACCCAACAGCCGCAGACCACGCCGTCACTTCTACGACTAAGTACCACTTCTAAAGTTAAGTTTTCGGGCTAACCCTCAGCCAAGATTTAACGTTGACCACGGAACTATTTTTCACATTGCTTCATAGACGGGCTCCCATAAATACAAATGTACAACGGCGGGGCTCGATCCCGCTCACCTATGTGTCTCCTCCGGCTGCAAGGCGCAGACTAATGCACCACGCCATCGGGCTCGACAAGTACCACTTCTACAACTGGTACTTCTGCTACTGTTGCTGCTGCAAATGCTATTTCTATTACGGCACTGTAGTTGCCTCGGCCCAAACAGCCATGTTTCCCCATCCGGCCATTTGCTGCTTCTGTCTGTGAGAAAGGCTGCCGGTACATTCGCGGTATATCGCGGCAACTGGCTGGCTGGCTGGCCGGCCGGCACATTCGCGGTAGTGGTAGCGGGGTCGAGAGAGTTATGACGGGACCGCCGTTGTTAACCGCCGCGCGTTGTGTAAACAAACAACTAGACGATCGATGCTATATCAGCTTGCGACGAAAAGCAACGTCAGGGACGCTGACGTCCGTCGAGGACGAAGGCTACATCGACAACCACGGGCTGCCGGAAGAAAGCCTCGTCACGAGAGACAAAGGACTAGGGGGGGGGGGGGGGGAGTTGGGGAAAACGCTGGAAATCCGACCGATGGCCAGCCTCGCGCGGCGGCGATCGGGGGCGCCAACGGCTGAAGGCGTAACGTTGCAGCCTAGCGCAGGGGAATAGCAGGGGGTGCGGGGGGAGGAGTCGCAGACGTAGCAGGCGATTCAAACGATTTGGATTGTAAACAGCCTCGGGGCTTTCTCAGCAGTCGAAGACGACCCGTTAAACGCCCGAGGAGGACTGTCTGTCTGTATGTCTATCTATCTACGACTGTTTTCAAAGCATGCAGCGCCGCTCGATGGGCGCTCCTTCACGGCGAGATTTGCAGCCAAACACATTCCTCGTTGGTTCGAGATTTGTTTCGTCTCTCCATACCCCTTAGCCATCCCATTTCCTCAGTGCTCCACCACTTGTAGTAAAATCTCTCTCTCTGAGATTTCTTAGCAGCCCAAGTTTGCCTGTCACAGCGTTTAAGCCATCCTTTGATTTTCCCACTTTCTTGCATTGTTCCGTCCCATCGGGGGTAAGACTCCAGAGAACGGTAACCTTGTGAGTGCGCACCACCGTTAAGTAAAGCTTTAACTGCGGTTCAAATTAATCAATGCATCCGACGTACATTCGCAAGAGTATACGACTATATATGATAACTGTAATTTCGGCGGTGTAAAGAATCGGCCTAAACTGTGGATTTTGTCTCAGAAGTTCTAAATTGCTCTTTAAAATCGACATGCGTGTCAGTTTTTGCTTACTTGATAGCTTGTTAGTGAAGTAGTCACTTTGTTTTAAAGCATAATTTCGGATGCAATATTTAATGTTTTGTACCATAGCCAATGCCCATCTTGGTGTATCTTCGGTGCCCATACTACCTCTTCTAAATGAATCAATCCATTTGGTAATAATACTGTACGACGTTGCATTAGTTCCGTAAACTGCATCTAACTTGGCTTTAACGTCCGTTGCGGTTAAGTCTTCAAAAATATATAATCACAGCACGGAACCCGTTCTGCTTCATTGTCACTGGATGGTCAGACATTTTACAGTTGCGCAGCCTGCTAGAAACGCAATTCGAAACCAATGTACGTGTTATTTATTTTGTGCCACTTTCAAAGAACGTCTTCCTCGGCGCTGTAGTCCGTTTGCGCTTTTAAAAATTTTAGACAGGCGATGCTACGGATTTTGATCCACACTATTATTATTATTACGGTTATAACGCTTATATATATATATATATATATATATATATATATATATATATAGAGAGAGAGAGAGAGAGAGAGAGAGAGAATGTAACAGGGCTACGTTCCTGAAGGCGAATCCAACGAGAAGTGTAGAATGGTCTGATACAAGGTGATAATTTGAATCAGCGAGAAGAAATGACAGCAGCACCTGTGCAACCGTGGTCGGCGGACAGCTGATCGACACGGCGGTGCTTACTCAAAGCCATTCAGATTATAAGCGCCAAAACTGCAAATGCAAAAACTGAGGAATGGGAGACGGGATGAAAGCGAATTTCTTAAAAGAACACCTCACACTTCGCCATTTTCCTACACTTCGCCGTTTCCTTACACTTTGCCAGCCGCGGGAACGTGTGTATTCAACGACAACCTAGTACGGCCGCACGCCGTCCGTTGCACAGATAGACACGAATGTCGCGCATTCGCGTACCTCCATCTAACGACTCTTGATAGACAGCGGTCTAACAGACGTAAATATCCTTGCAGGCCAGCGTCGACGGTACAACTAACACTCCAATACGCTCAGCTTGAACATCGTCGTGTTAGACAAAAAAAGGCCGCTCAAACAATTGACGAGATTTCCACCTACAAATGTTCGACCGGCAACGCAAGTATTTTTAACTTGTTCAGCAACATGCTTCATCACAATCAAGTTGTGTATCCCAATAGCAGTTGCCAATGAACCATGAGATGATCTGCGTAAAGGCAACGTCATTTTAGGTACGTTGCCTAATAAGCACTGAAAATAAGTAGCTAAACCAATTTCAAGGTTACGGTTCTGCTTGCAAGAATGCTAAGAATGAGTTCGAATTTAAATCGCACCCAGTCGTACTTACCCCGTTGCTCATTGGCGACGGCTGGATACCCCGAACTTGCAGTTCGGGTTGGATCGCCCCGAATTCGCAGACGGTTGGATCGCCACGAATATCACGCAGACATACAAATATGTTTTCGGTTGTTTATGCCACATAAACGGTTGTCAACTAGCGCTTGCGGGAAGAAGAAAGATATAAATAACCTCGCGATTTACTTAGAGGACATTTGCCATTGAATAGCCCGTGTGTTAAGTTCATGATCTGGTAAGATTGAGTATACTTTACCAAACCTTATCGAAGAGCTTGTCTTCCTTCCTTCATTGGACGTCCTTATAATCAGCTCATTACAGTGTATAGCATGAAAATAGGCCATGGCGGCCTACCGCGTAATGGCATCTCGTTCTCTCTTTAGCGTTACTGCCAGTGGCCAGTAGTATGGGCTTCTGGGGAGACGGCAACCGACTTACTGCATTACTGACTTCATCATCTTCACGTTTGTCCGGAACTTGGACCTGGAGCCGGTTTCCTCATCAAGTACCATCAAGTCGACCAACGACGAATTGCACCAGCTCCAGCTGTGAGCCCCCCCAGCCTACCCTGAGAGCTGAAACATCTAATTAATCTACTTTCTGAACCAAAAAGGTCCGTTTCTGCCTGTCCCGTATAGACAGACGCAGGCCCCTAGCCAACTAGCTACTGCCCAACGAATGCTTGCCTAAATCTCTTCCCCATCCGATGGTCTGTCTCACTTTGTCTATAGCAATCACCGGCAGACTTCTTGGCTGGGCTGGGCTGGGGAAGCCGCCGGCAGGCGAACAAAGAGGCGTGGCAAAAACTCACTCGCCTCGGCTTGCCTAAGCTGCTGCCGACGGCACCAACACAACAGTCAGCCCTTTCTTTGCCTGTGGACGTAAGCGCAATGCAAAGACACTGGCCACGTACATCATCATCGCATGCATGGCGACGTTGAAGCGCCGCTCTGCTTGTGCCCCTAGCCGTACCGTACTCCGGTCGGGCGGGTCGAAAGGGTCGAATGGGTTGCTCTGCTGCTAGCCTTTGCTGGGGATGTCGTGGTGCCGTGTGTGGGTCCTGCTGTACGTCTCTGCAGGACGTGGCCAAGGGAGGCAAGCGTTGGCTACAGGAAATTAAGCTCGGCGACCTATAAGGCCGTCGACGACGTGGACGGGGGGCGGGGGGGGGGGTGAGGTTAGGATCTTCGTTACCTTCGGCAGGAATCGTTGGCAGCGTTAGCCAGCAGCCGTGTGGGGGTGGTAGTAATATCCACCGGGGGTGCGCACGCTTGGATAAATTGTCGCAAACACGTCTGCCATACTAATCGCTAGGTCGTCCTTCTGCTGACAGAACAGGTAGGACATTTTCCGTGGCCGGGTGGTCGTTGTCGTCGTCAAATTGTGTAATATCGGCGGCACAAAGTGCAGTGAACAACAGTTTTTCTTGTCTATGCTAATTAAAATGTTGTTCATAGGAACAACAAGAGCATTCAGGTCATTATTTTTAGAGAACTTTTCCCGTATAACCGGTGTCTTTAGGACGTTCGTAACAAGAAGTAACATTGGAGGCAGGCTCAGTCCCACGGGCAATATCGGTGAGCGTGTCCGTAGGCTGTACGATAGGTTTCTTGCCCAAGACTAGCTGCGGAATAACCTTCAATAGCAGCTACGTCGCATTTTGTAGGCAATTTGCCTCGAGAGAACTAGGCCTCCTCATCATACTTTGTATGGAAAAGGTTAGTTAGTTTGTGAGCATATTACACTGTGACGTGTAAACAACGCGAGCGAACGAAATGACTGGTGGAATCAACGGCATCGTTATTATTATTATTATACCGAGACCTCAAAGCCAACCAACCATCACCGCACCGCTGCGTATTGTTCTATGACTACCGCATGAGAAGAGCTTCACTGCCAAAAGCGATAGAGAGTTTGGCCGGCCATTTCTTTATCCGGTCGGCAATCGTTCGCGGCGCACTTTCTTTGCTGCGTTTTGCGATTCATGCCTCGAGAAGTCTAGGCTCGCAGTATTGTGATGATCCACTTTTATGACCTTTTCCGCATGGCCAGCGCTTGCGGACAGACACAGACAGAGATTCAAGTTGACGTCCTTGAAGTTCGAAAAGGATCACTCAAATTCAGCTCTTACGATGCCAAGCACCCCCCCCAAAGCTGTGCTGTGCCGTCAGACTACCCGACTCAACTATCACGTGCATAGGGGCAAGCTTTACCAACGAATGTCACGAACAAATGATGTGCCCATCTCCATCTATCCGCATCTGCGCGCCTAGTCACACAAACAGCGAATTACGTACGTATATATATATATATATATATATATATATACATATACACCTATGCATATATGTATATATACACATATGCGTACATACATGCGTAAATACATACATACAAGCGTATGTGGCCATCATGGCATCGTACCTATCTTACGATGGATGCTATGTGCTGACAGTGATGGCGCGCGGGGGTACTGACGCTAGTAGATGTAATGGTGGTGGTTGTGTATCTAGTGTGGTGTCGCTCTGGTGCCTGCCCTACTCTGGGCAGTGCCTGTGACACGAAAAGTTCTTCCGCGTCGAGGAGTTTTGCGCAGTCGGGAACAGAGAAGAGGGTCGCCTGCGCGCGCGTCCGGGGGTGACGGCCGGCCCAGGGAACGAACGGGCGGGAAAGTTCGTGTCCCTCAACGGGTCGTCCCTGCTGCATCACCCCCTACCCTAACTTCCCCCCGGCCGCCTCTCCCGACGTCGTCCAACGAGCCCCCGGCATAGCTACCCCGTCATCGTTACATCTCCCCCCAACTAGCTATTCCTTATCCTGATGTTCCGGCTGCTATGGTGTTAGGTTGTCTCGCCATTGTTGTCGACAGCGTCAGTGTCGCCACCGTTCGGTTTTCTCGGCTCGTTCATTCACCCACCCTGGCTTGTTTCTTCTGGCTCGTGTGCGTAAAACACTGCGAGGTGTGTGCGAAAGGTGAACAGATCAGACTTCATCTCTCGCTCCATTTGTTTTGTTTGGTCTCAGCTCTTTATTCTTCTTTTTCTTCGTCTTCCTCTGCTGCTGCTGCTGCTTCCTTCTTTCGCCACGTTTTTCCTTTGATCTTGTACTTTGTCGTATCTTTTCGTGTCCCTGTTCGTATCGCCTTCTTGACGTCCTCGTCGCTGTCGCCGCGCTGTCCTGCTTGATGCATGCCGGTCGGCGATGTAGACGACATGAGCGAGCCCAACCGACCATTGCTCTACATAGGCATATCATACACCTCCTAATAGGGGAGCCAGTTAGTCAGTGGATTGGTTGGAGAGACGGGCCAGATAGACACTTGACGCTGGAACGCTGGAAAGCCATGACTGACTCCTCTGCAAGTGCGAGCTTGTTCTGATCTCATTCGGTGCTTTAAATGCTTGCTTTCCTTCGTCGCGCTGGCGAATGCCGCTAACCTACCCGTCTCGAGCGGATCTATATCCCGATGAGAGAAAAAATGCGTCGAAAAAAATGATTAACGAAACATCTTAGTGCCAATCGACACATCCGATCGACAACGAGAGTCGACGAATCCGAAGGAGCTCCACTCCGTAGACATCAGCGCCTCCCGCACCCGGCTGCCAGAAGGGGGTTCACGGGGACCCGGCACGGCCCCCAACGGCGACGGTCAGGCGGATTGATTGAATCGATTTGCACACTGGCTGGCGGCTTTTTCATGCGGTGCCGTGCCGTTTTCAGAGGGGCAGCGCCATGTGGCGTGGTTGCGAGCGTGCTAAATTTACATTTACAGTGGAGCCATGTCATTAATCATCGACTCGGTTTTTCATGCAGCCGGAGGAGGTAGCGTGTCCGTATGCTATGTGCCTGCGTCTTGCGAACATGCGCCGCCGCATGACGTGTGCATGTGCATGGCCGCCGCTAATAAGCGCCAACGATTTCGTCGTCCCAGTCGGATCGAGGAGTGACGTGCATTTGTGGGTGCTTCTCTAGACGAATTGTAAATGAAGCTTGTCAGGCTCGCTCGCTAAGCCTATGAGTTAGTGCATAACCGAATCAGTGAATGAAAAACAAATACCATATCTAAACAAAGAACATATGTATATATATAGTATATATATATATATATATATATAGTTCTCCAGTACACGGCTACTGCATGATACCTTTGTTCGACCGGAACAGTTTAGTTCGGTGTAAATTGAATTAATAAAGGCGGATCCTACAACAACGTATCGTATACTGAACACAAAAATAGCGCACAAGCCTTCTATTTTCTAAATAGTTATTTCAGTGAAAAATACATTCCAGATAGTCGAGATACAAAAGACCGACTAAAAAGAACATTTCGGTACTTTTTTTTACTAACATCCTTTTTTTTTGGGCAGTTTCTCTAGAGGGCAAGTGCAATGGCGCAAATTTTTAAGAGGACAGATTCTTTGCTCCGGTAGAGCAGTATAACAGGCAGCGTTTCAACACCTAAACAGCCGGTTGCACCGATGCGGTACTCGTGGTACTTGGAAGGTTGTTGGCGCTGCCGAGCGCTGTGCGTTCTCCCTTTTTCGTGCTGCATTAATAAATACATGGTTGAAGCATTCCAACGGGCAGGAGTGGGTGGCTCTCCTGAGTGTAATAGCAAGTTTCTTTGAGGAGCACACCTTGTTGGTAGACGGTGAGCAGGGTGTATTAGAGATTAAGCAAAATGTGGGAACTCCGCAAGGAGACCCGCTAAGCTGCGTCTCGTTTACACTTCTCCTTGCTGACCTCGTCGGTTACGTCCGACAGGAGTACCAAAAAGCCGTAGTGGTAATGTATGCAGATGATATCGTGGCCGCTCATCGCGATTTAGGTGCCATCAAGCGCATTACCTCTATGATAGAGGCGTTCCTTGTCTCGAAGGGGCTTGAGATAAACACCAGGAAAATCAAAGCCATGAAATTCAGGCGTGGAGGTCGATTGGCTGCCAGAGACGTTATACGTTGCTGCGGCCAACCATTGGAGTTTGTTAACTCCTTCCAGTATCTTGGCCTTCGGGTTCATTATACGGGAACGACGTTCACAGCGCATGTAAACGAAACAGTACGGAAGGCACTTGTCTCTCTTTACGGGGAAGTAGGCAATGTCCGAAGACTGTCCGTTCTCTCAGCAGCGAGGCTCTTCATGCTTAAGATTGTTCCGGGGCTGATGTACGGTCTTGACAGGGTGTGGAACCACCTCACGCTGGCGAATTTTAACCAGCTTGAAAGGTGTTTTTCATTATATATGAAGCGAGTGCTCTGCTTGCCTATCCGAGCGAGGAGCCGCTTTGTGTATCTCATGTCACGCTGCCCACCGGCTGCTGAAACAATCCGACTAAGGCTGAAGATGCCGCGTACAGTACCTTACGAATGTTTTATTTCGGAGTGGGAAGCTAAAGTCGAACAGGCCAGACGGGAGGTCGGTGGTTTGGACGTTTTCAATGCCTTGCACCTTTGGTCTGGTCCTGCATGTGACAATCGCCACGTATACACCAGGTACATAGTGCATGGTTATCACTACCTGGTATGTTCAAACGCAACCTTTCACGAGGAGTACGAGTTGTGCACCTGCCGCTTCTGCCTGCAGAGGTGTGCTAAGTACCATGCAGTGGAATGCACAGCGCTGGACCGAAAATCGCTGCACTACTTCTCTCGTCGGAAGCGTGAAGAAGATAGAGCAACATGAAGAAACATTTTTGAAATGTATATTATACTCAATTTGAGTGAAATAAACATAATTGTAATTAATAAATACATACATATTGTTTATTTCGCAATAACATTGCATTTCAAGATGGTACATAATTACAATACAATTTATTCATTATATACAATTTGAACACTTGTGCATTAATAAAGAAGTATATAGAATAGTACGTACTCTGATCTGTCGGTATCCCGCTTGTCCGCTGTCTCCGTTGTTTAGACGGTGTATAATAGCCGGCTGCCTTACATTCACCAGCACAGCCGTGCTTTGCGCGTTGATTGTTATCGTAGGCTTCTTATCTAGCACCGTAAGAGAGAGCGTTTGGGAGACAAACTGAAAGCGATTCCTTGCTAGCTGCTAACCCGTCAATGTACATTGATTGTTTGTCTGTCTGCTTTTTCAGGTAAGTGATCTGTGAACGCACCAACGTTTTCGATGAAGAGTAGACGAGGCGCGACCGCCACGGACGCCGACGCGTATCTATCTCTCTATCTAGAGATCGACCGTAGACGCGTTCCTGCGTAGCGAATAAGCGATTGAGTGAGTCTAGTAAAGTTTTCGGGCTGACCGTCAGCCAAGATTTAACGGAGTCCACGGAACTGTTTTTCACATTGCTTCATAGACGGACATGCCCCATAAATACAAATCGGTGCAACGGTGGGGCTCGAACCCGCGCACCTCCTATGTGTCTCCTCCGGTTGCGAGGCGCAGACTTAAGACACCACCACGCCACCGGACTCGACGATTAAGTGAGTCTATGAGTCAGGAGGCAGGCTACCAGCCTTTCCTGACTGTTGTATTCAGTCAGTCTGTCTAGCCGCGCCAGTCCATATCGCTCTCATGATGAATTCGCCTCCTTACGGCCGCCGCCGCCGACGACGTAGACTTGTACTAATTTCGAACGAAGTCGTTGGTATTTACTACGCGGAGTGTATTATTTTCGTTGCGTTATTATACTTCGTTCGCGCTGTTTCTTTTCCTATTGTTGCTCGGATTTTCCTATTGTATCGCATGTACTACGCAGGAAGGTCGGACGGAGGGACGCCTGTGTGTCTTTCAGTCTGTCTGTCTCTTCCTGTGTCTGGAGGGTTTACCTTCAACAACAACGACGATGACGACAACGACGGCCCGAGACCACGCAAGCCTAGTTGAGCCTATAGCCTAGCGCGAGCTTCACAATTTCGAAGTCTGGGCGTACTTGGCCGGTCGTTTGCAGTTTCTGCCGCTCATATATATATATATATATATATATATATATATATAAATATATATAAATATATATCCCAACACGCCTGCATATATATATATATATATATATGCACCAACACACCTGCATGTATATATATATATATATATATATATATATATATATATGTGCGGCACAACAACGCGCTGCTATCCACTGGTACGTCGACTTTTATATGACTTCCGTCTTCCGTTATGAAAGTTAGACAAGCGTCGAGCGACAACATTGCAGTGACGGCAAAGCCGGAGGAGGCAGAGGTGCTGGCTGAGGGTACGACGAATGGCAGTCATTGTTGCTGCTGTTGTTGTTGTTATTGTTGTTGTTGTGTTGTTGTTATTGTTGCTGTTGTTGTTGCTGCTGCTAAACTATACACGCCCCGTAAGCATACCTCCCCGGAATAGCCGAGCTTGGACCAGCACGCTGAATGAAACAGTACAATGCAGATGGTGGTTAGAAACAACGAGATAGCAGCGACAAAGAGAGCGCGCATCAGCTGAAACAGCAACAGCAGCAGCGGAATCATTGTAGCAACTGCAGTGACAACACAGGGTGCAGAAACGAGGTGGCCGGCGTCTGTGGCATTACAAGTCTCGGCAACGATCTCGGCGCAGGGCAAAACTAATTTGATTCTTGTGAAAAATTCATTTGTCTGGACATCCCATTTAAGGAAAATGTTTCGTTAGATAGGGTTATAACCCGCAATAGAATCCTGCAAATCTAACGTTAGACCCAATGAATAAATAACAACAGTGCTAAATAGCAGAAATAACAACAACCGGTGTTGTTGTTGATGTCGCTGTTGTTTAACACAGATAGGGCATTGTCAGATCGGGTTGCAGCGAAAAACGACGAATAAAAAGTGCCGCCTTCTCGGTTGCCTCCCAATACTGAAATAAAAGAAAAAATAAAAACAACAACAACAGCAACAATAACAACAACAACTACTACAACAACAGCAACAACAACAACCACAGCACAGCAGCACAACAACAACAACCACAGCAGCAGCAGCAACAACAACAGCAGCAACAACAACAACAGCAACTACAACAACAGCAAACAACAACAACAGCAGCAACAACAACCACAGCAACAACAACAACCACAGCAACAACAACAACAACCACAGCAACAACAACAGCAGCAACAACAACAGCAACTACAAACACAACAACAACAACAACAACAACAGCAACAACAACAACAACAACACAGCAACAACAGCAACTACAACAACAGCAGCAACAACAACAACAACAACAACAGCAACTACAACACAGCAGCAACAACAACAGCAGCAGCAACAACAACAGCAACTACAACAACAACAAACAACCACAGCAACAACAACAACAGCAACTACAACAACAGCAGCAACAACAACAACAGCAACAACACAACAACGACAGAGAAACATTAGCGTACTAAGCTGAATGAGTAGATCTCACGTGTGGCCTGATCCGCCGAATCGGCGAATCGAAGCGCCGTCGAATCGGCCGTCGCATATCAATTGATGCGACATAAACGGACCTCCTCCTGGCTATGGACAAAAAGTATCTCACTTTGAGATCCAGTTAGCCTAAACCTTTTCAGCCCGACTCTCAAGACTGCTACTACTTTCCGCCTGTCACAGAGTTACTTTACTGTGACGAGAGCTGCCAGTATGTCACTTTTACTGCTATTACTGTTCTTGTTGTTGTTGTTGTTGTTTTTGCTGCTGTTGTTGTTGTTGTTGTTGTTGCTGTTTTTGCTGCTGTTGTTGTTGTTGCTGTTGTTGTAGTTGTTGTTTTTACCATTGTTGCTGTTGTCGTTGCTGTTAGTATTGTTTTTGCTATTGCTGTTGTTTTTAGTTGCAAAAAGTCACTTTGAGACTTCCAGTTAGCCTAAATCTCTTCCGCTCGAGACTGCTCAAAGCTGCTGAGGCTGATGTTGCTGCTACTGCTGCTGCAACTTCCGCCTGTCATAGAGCTTTTTTTTTACTGTGGCAAGCGTTGCCACCGTGTTGTTGTCGTGGTTGTTGTTGTTGCTGCTGCAGCGGCTGTTGTTGTTGTTGCTCTTGTTTTGGTGCTGTCGTTGTTATTGCTACACACTGCCTCTGGACGACCTAATGCAACTCGGACCGGGTCGTCTCTATTTAGCACCGCACATTTGCATCGAGCAATGAGTTCGCTGCACGGCGGGAACCATAGAAGGGAGGGACTTCGAGGCTTCTTCAGACGTCTACGAACTGACGAATAGCAGTCGGTGGCAAGCGAGTGTGCCGCTGCCGCCGTTGCTGGAGACGGGCCAGACGCTGAAGCGGACCATCTCTCAGAGAGTTGGCTTAAAGCGTGCGGCAAGGCTGGCTTTTCCAAAGTTGCACGTCTTCGCTCTGTTTCGTATCATCTGACCGGAATGCATACGAGAGCAGATGCATTCATATATATAAATATATGTATATATATATATATATATATGCAACGTAAGCACGTACAGAGATGGATGAATCTACATATATATCTACATATCTATATATATATATATATATATATATGTATATATATACACCGTCTTCGTACGTGCATATATAATACGTGCATGCGTGTACTGGATGCAAACGCGCACGCTTGCAACACGTGAGCCACGTTGTGTCGTTGGGTTGCACGCCGATCAGCTGGAGTGTGATGACGTGTCGAGTCGCTGTGCCGGGGTCGCTTCGGCGGAAAGCCAACTAGCCCTCGCTGAGTTCCCCGCTCCAGACCCAGGCATCGCGATACTCCAGTGCAGGCAAAACACCTCTACACTTAGTACTGCGACTTCCTTCGATATTATGCGCGCATACACACCGTGCATTAAAGTGTATATATATATACTTATATATATATATATATATATATATATATATATAATATATATATATATATATATATATATATATACAGGGTGTTGCAGGAATATTTGAAGCGCGATATACAGAATTGTAGAGCTCGTTAAAGCAAATATTTTTTCCAATGGAACATGGTCTCTGAGAAGTCTTGTTTCGGAGTGAGAGCGAAATTACTACAATTTGTGACACTAGTGTTTTTGCCCGACATAGGAGCACAAAATGTGCTGTTGCGAGCCAACCAGTCTTCCTAGACAGAAGACTAAGCACACCATCGTGTTCGTGATAAAATTCTGCTCCATCTGAAGAATATGCAAGGCCGGTCAGAAAACGCGACATGGTCGCTTAAAAGTGAATTCGCCAAAAATAAAGTTCTTATTAGCGTTCACGCCAAATACTTTAGAATCATAACCCTACAACCACTCACAGCGCTCAAAACGGACATATTCAGCCAATGCGCAATTCATGGCGATCATTTTGGTACCAAACTTATGGCAATGCGAGCTGTGGTTGCGGAGTAATTACGATTTTTCGGAGGGCATGTCCAGATTAAGTGCATGAAAAATGACGCGCTGCGGCTGTCGCGCGACACATCGGCGGTAGTGAACGTCGCCACACAGTCATTTTACATGCACTTAATCTGGACATGCCCTCCGAAAAATCGTAATTACTCCGCAACCACAGCTCGCAATGGACATATGTTTGGTACCAAAATGATCGCCATGAATTGCGCATTGGCTGAATGTGTCCGTTTTGAGCGCTGTGAATGGTTATAGGGTTATGATTCTAAAGTATTTAGCGTGAACGCTAATAAAGAACTTTATTTTTGGCGAATTATTTCTAAGCGACCATGTCGCGTCTTCTGACCGGCCTTGCATATTCTTCAGATGGAGCAGAATTTTATCACGAACACGATGGTGTGCTTAGTTTCTGTCTAGGAAGACTGGTTGTCTCGCAACAGCACATTTTGTGCTCCTATGTCGGGCAAAAACACCAGTGTCACAAATTGTAGTAATTTCACTCTCACTCCGAACAAGACTTCTCAGAGACCATGTTCCATTGGA